>OX578138.1:150586340-150928840 GCA_951213105.1 Amaurobius ferox
ACAATTATATATTTATTGCGAGAAACTTATTAGTCCGTAAAAATATTTTTTGTGAAAACATAAAATGTTGATAAAAAATATCAACCAGTTTTAAATAAAAAAAATGAACCTGCAGAATGCAAGAACGCACCTACAGAAAGCAAGCACCCGCACCTGTAATGCACCTGCAGAATGCAAGAACGCATCTGTCAAGAAAATAATATGTTTATCCTAAAGAAGGGAGCTGTTTTTGCCTTTAAAACTAGTTGATATTTTCTATTAAACTTTTATTCTGTTATTAACGAAGTCTATTTATTGCAGATTAATTCCTTCAGTAGTTTGAATTAAAATTTTATTAGTCATTTTTGGGATGCAATTACCACCTAAGTATCCTTAAGTGAAGTAAAAATGTATGCCAAAAAAGAAGAAAACGTTACAATGTATCAAAGAATTATCCACTTTTTCCTTCTTGAAATGGAAACTAAGATAATCTTTTATATAAAGCTAAGGGATAAATCTCCCAAGGTTGTTCGCAGGTGACAAAAAACTTTAAATGTCTGATTTTTTTCCCTTAGGAAATCTAAAAAAATGTCGAAGGAGTGAGTTGAAAGAGTTATAACTGCGTTTAATACCAGCTTTGCACTTTCACTGAGCCAAGTCTGCGTGATAGATGGAGAACTTTCGAACTATCTTCTTTTCTAAAATTTTAGACATGATGTGTAACCCAACAATGAAATTTCAATATCATGGGCTTTTAAAACTGATATATATAATGTGATATTCCTAACATTATATTCAAAAGATACTTAGCAAATTTGTAGTTTTATGAAAATACCGTGAAACTGCTAAGTTGGCCAGAATCCATTCAGTGCTATACATTTTAATTATAATATTATAATTATATTAATTATAATAATAAATTATAATAATGCTTAATTATACTAATTAATTATAATAATATAAGAAATATAATTTCCGGGCTAAAACAGGATGTAAAACCTTGTCCCTGCATCTCAAATAAAAACATACATGGAACATTAGAAGGTAATATAATTACAATTTTATCATCTTTGCGAATTTTGCTTAGATTAAAGCTTCGTATCCACAAGTTGAAAAAAAACTGTTCAAGGCAAACTGTTCCTCGGGCGAGGGTTCGATGCTGTGGACATGACCAATATGTACAAAGTAAAAGTTTCATGAAACAAAATAGAAAATAAAAGCACATCTTATTTTTCAAGATGAGCAGATTCATTTGTTCTTCGAAACATTTGTCACAAACATGTGAGCGGATGTGTTCACCAAACAAATGTTCAATGTTTGATAAGGAGTTTCCTTTACATACTAGCGGACTTTGTTCGCTGGCGGTCACTAAATGTAACAACCAGTTGAGAGCAACAATATCTTTATCAAGTTTTGCGACAGCTGTAAGGAATTTTAATTTTAAGCAATACTGTCTCTTGAAAGTTTTTATTAAAACATCGGGATTTTTTCAAGGTATACTTATATATAATGTTACAATCCTATATTAAAAGAAAAACCAAATCTCTTTCCTAAATTATGAAATTAAGGTTTCTGAATTTTAAATCTCACTACCTTACTTACCACATGTCTGAAGAGAGAGAAGTTTTCGGGTTCACAGTTCCGCCGGTGAGACTTATCGTCTGCCGTGTTTATGTTTTGTTCTTAATGTAGAAACAACAGGTATTTTGTGATTTTTAAAAATCTATATGAAAACTATTGATATATATATATATATATATATATATATCAATAATTGATAACACAGTTAAAAATTTCAAATATATAATAAGAGAATAAGTAAAATATTTAATTTATGTTACATTTTTAAAAAAAAATTTCCACAACAAAATTAACATTACGACCGAATATAGTAATCTATTAAGATTGTGTTTTTTTTCTTAAGCTGCAAACCTAATTATCATTGTGAATTTTCAGCACATTTAGTTTAGTTTTGAAAGGCTCTGGGAATCCCCATTGTTCAGAAGATTCTTTTGCAATTATTCCCTATATCTAAATGCTTCCTTATATCTCTAATTTGGCAGACATAACTTTTTTCCTTAGCATGTCATACTTAGAAAAATCATTTTATTCAGTAATGTCTCGAGGAATAAAATTGGAAATATTCAAGTCATCTTCATCAGTGCATAAGTGGTAGTCAATTTTTACTCTTTCTTTTGCGCGGACATTAATGCAAATATATATATATATATATATATATATATATATATATATATATATATATATATTATACAGGGTGTCCGTCCAGAAAGTTCCGGAACGTCGCAATATCTCGAGAAATACACTTCGGATCAAAAAATAAAAAAACACGTATTCAATATTTTTACAAAAGCTATCCAATGATACCACGATTGACCGCCCTCCCCCCTCCTGGGGAAAGGGGGGGTGGGGCAACTTTGAAATCTTCAATGGGAACCCCATATTTTATTGCAAATTTGTATTCTCCAGAAAAAATTAAATACATTTGACCTACAATTTTTGATTTTTGCTTCCACAAACGGCGCTATAATCGAGAAAAACGGAAGTGGGGCACAAACGATTAAAAACGTTTAAAGTGGGGCACAAACGTTTAAAAAACAAACGTTTAAAAATAAATAAAACGTTTAAAAACGTTTAAAAAACGCTTAAAAAGAATGTCTCAGGAAATACACTTCGGATAGAAAAATAAAAAATTACGTGTTCGATATTTAAAAAAAAAACTATCCAAAAATGCTAAAATTGACCCCCTCCCCCCGCTAACCGTTCACTTTAGCGACAACTGTTGACTTCCGTTTAGAAAACGGTTCAAAACTACTTTTAGCACTACCCAGGAACAACGATGTGGACGTAATAGTTTTCTGTTCCCTTCGGGGTGCTTGATTAACATGAGACCCCTTGCCTCTCCTGATCAGGGTACTTTTTTCTGCAACTCCCCTTCCCACTCATGATCGGGATGCTTGAATCAAAATCGTATGTCAGATGTATGTAATTTTTTCTGGAGAATCCAAATCTGCAATAAAAAATGGGAGTTTCTATTGAAGATTTCAAAGTTTCCCCACCCTCCAAGAGGGGGGAGGGGGGGGGTCAATTTTGGTATCATTGGATAGCTTTTCTAAAAATATTGAATACGTGTTTTTTTATTTTTTGATCCGAAGTGTATTTTTCGAGATATTGCGCCGTTCGGGTACTTTCTGGGCACCCCGGACATACCAGAAAAGTATAAAAATGAAAGAAAGCAATATATCAAAGAATGGCTGGGGGGTTGTGACCCCCACTCCCCGGTTAAGCCAGCTTTGCGTCTGGACAACACTCCCGGAAGCCGATACATTAGTACAGTTTTAAAATACGAGTCTTCTGGGTACTCCACACTTTCAGGTTTTGTAACCTTCTTTTTTAAAATCATTTTTTAAAAACATTTTTGATACTTCGGTATTCATATTTGTGCAATGTATCGGCTTCCGGGAGTGTTGTCTAGACGCAAAGCTGGCTTAACCGGGGAGTGGGGGTCACAACCCCCCCAGCCATTCCTTGATATATTGCTTTCATTTTTATACTTTTCTGGTATGATATTAAAATCCACATTGTAGTGCAGCACAGCGCCTTATTCGTGTGATTTTAGGAATTTCTTAACTTTCATCCCATTATACATATTATTTATATATATATATATATATATATATATATATATATATATAGCTAAGCAAAAGCTACTAGACAATTATCAGAAATGTTCTTGACATTTACAAGCTGCATCGCGCTTTTATGTCTAGTTACTTTTTTGGTACACTTAGTACACTTGTATATTCTCGTTCTATGACACACACACACACACACACACACACACACACACACACACACATATATATATATATATATATATATATATATACGTGTTTTTTTATTTTTTGATCCGAAGTGTATTTTTCGAGATACTGCGCCGTTCCGGAACTTTCTGGACACCCTGTATATATATAGCTAAGAAAAAGCTACGAGACAATTATCAGAAATGTTCTTGACATTTACAAGCTGCACCGCGCTTTTATGTCTAGTTACTTTTTTGGTACACTTAGTACACTTGTATATTCTCGTTCTATGACATACACACACACACATACACACACACACACACACACACACACACACACACATATATATATATATATATATATATATATATATATATATAAATATATAAACTCAAGGTGCGGGGAAATATTTTCTATATGTATCACAATTCACATATTTCACCGTTTTTCTTTACAATTTTAAAATATGATTTTTCGATATAAAAGTTTTAGTTTCCATTTATCACTCCATCTCTCCATCCCAAAGGTATAAAAGTGGAATTAAGCGAACTCATAACTCTCACCTCCCGTCACACTCCTTTTTTAACCGACCGGAAACGGTGAAAAAGAATATTTCAAGCGTTCGAAGACTAAGAACTTTTGTCATCTGCGAATAACTCGCAAATTTTTATTTTGTCACATGCGAACTTTTATATTTTCTAGTTCATTTCAAACTCTCTGTTATTTTGGTTTTGTATTATGATCCATATCTGTCCTTGTTTGAATTGCCATTATCTGTATTCTATGTCTGTATTGCTTTATAATACCCAGGACATTCAGTTTACCCACAAGGTGTAAAGCAATTATAATGCACCGCTGGTAAAACACAAAAATATCGATTCTATGTTTGTATTGTATTTATCGTATTATATGTATTTTTGTATTGTATTCTATGTTTATACGTCGTTTTTAACACTTTACAACAAAGTTGAAAAGTGTTTATTATGACTTTGTTCATTCTGTCTGTCTGTCTGTCTGTCTGTCTGTCCGTTAGCACGATAACTGCCGTAAAAATGAGTTTATCAAAATGAAATTTTAGTATGTTGTTCAGACGGTCTGTAGGACCTATGGGAATATAAATAAATAATATCACCCAATTAGTTTTTTATTGAACCCGGGTGGAAAAAATGAAATACATTGAACCCTATGGGACCTAATTTTTCAAACAATTTTTAAGTAAATTTAAAATTCACGAATTGCTTCGAAATTTTTAGGAAATATTCACATTATCCCATAGAATATATAAAAAAAAATTCAGTAAAATATGTTAAGTAGTTTTTTAATTAAAAAAAATATTTAATATAGGGAAAAAAACAAATTCAATTAAATTCTGACTTTGGGATATCTTCCAGAAAGGAAAGAGAGAGATATTATATAATAAATATCTCTCCATTTGTTTAAACATTTTGCATATGGGAGTGGCTTCATATTTTAAAATAAATTTGGTAGATAACAATTTTTCATTTTTTTTAAATTTTATATAACTCTTCTTGATAAATTTAATTGATGGCATTTTAAATGCACTTTCCTACGTCCTAGAGAGTTAAAATTTGGTACACAGCTTAAATTTGTTGAACATTTTATTCGACAAAAATTTGATGGATCTTTAAATATAGATCATACATTTTTTTCGAAATGGCCTGAAAATAATCCCCGTTCACTTCTATAAATCATTGGTGTAATATTGTTAAAAATTCTGATGTGGACAGCACATGTCTTTCTCTGCAGACTCATATTCGTTCTCTTTATTTATTCAATGATAATTTGAGTTTATCTGCACAACATAAGTATTTTAAATGACATTGAATTTACACGTTAAACTTAAATTTGGTTCTCATTTGATAGCTGGACTTATTGTCAAAGGTGGCGTAGCGAAAACGCGAAAAAACTAGAATATCTCAAGAACGGCTAGTCCTAGAGTAATGGGGTTAGTCTTATTCTTTTTGTTGTCAAAAATCACAAATAAAATAGGAATTTAATTGATATAATTGAGCACACGTAGTCTTTTATTTTTATATATAACGATTTTTGCTGGCCATTTCGCAAAAATAGCCCGTTCCTTTTTCCCGAATCGTAGTAGAATAACCTACAAATGATTTATATACAAAATTTTGTTAAATTTGGTATATAAATCACTTGTAGGTTATTGAAATATTATACTCCAAATTTTGTTAAATTTGGTTCATTAGTTTTTAGCTAGAGTGGATAAAGGCAATTTCTGCGGCCATTTCGCAAAGAAGGCAGATTCTTTTATTGCGAATCGTACTATAATCTAATGAACATCAGGATTTCCCACAAAAAACATACCTACCAAATTGTATGAAATTCGGTCCATTAGTTTTTCAATTAGAGTGGATGTAATATCCACACAGACACACAGAAACATACACAGATACACCCTTACACACACAGACGTCTTCCTAAAAGTAGTTTTTTCGTGTTCTAGAAGTCCCAAAACGTGTAGATCCTTTGAAAATTCGTGTTCCGATCTTCGGCACGATTCCAATACTTTGAGTACATACACATACACATAATCTGTGTATTATCTGTGTATCTAAATTCCGTGCCTATGCAATTACAATAGTTGTGATTTTAAATGATCCCTAAACTTTTATTATTTCTTCAAGGAAGCCTAATTGTAACATATGCAGAATGCAAATATCTCAAGCGATTGTAAGATGAATTACATAAGAATTGCTGAATTTTTTTCACACAAAATTATTTAGCTCTGGAGTCTGAAATACAAGTTATATGAATGAAATATTCATTGATTTTGCATAAAGAATCAGATGATTTATATTTCGATACAGTTTTAAATATTTAAGTATAATAAATTACTGTAGTACTGTGATAATGTAAAAGATATTACCACTGAATGAATCACATTTTAGAAATTTTTAAATGAAATTACATTTCAGTTGGAAAGTGTTTCATAATCAATGCTTATGCATGATTGATCTTTCTTGTTATGACCTGTATTTAATGCCGTGAACTAACTGTGGAACCTGCAGCCAGTTAAAATTAGATGAATAAAAGTGTCCTTGGGGGGGTCTGCACACTACGCGAGTATGATACGGCTAAGTATAAACACTAAGATTGTTTAAACTTAGATAGAATTCAAATAAATAAACCGATAGAACTGAAAGTGGTTAGATATACTTCGAGCTTATACACTTTCTGAAATGCATATGGTACGTATTATAGTAACCAGCCAGTATAAATTACCTAAATTAGAATACAAAATTTCTGAATCTCGACCGACCTCTATTCTTGATTTTAGCCTCTGTGATAAGAATCGTTGACATTTAGCGGTTATTTCTTGCCAAATGAATTTTACCCATTAATCGTCTGAAAAAAAAGTTAATTTCGGTCAATTTTGAGTAAATCTTCCACATCTTCAAACCAGAGTCAACGGCCGTACCGTGCTGAAAACACTGGTTCTCGTTAGATCACCGAAGTCAAGCAGCATCGGGCGCGGTTAGTACTTTGGTGGCTGACCACCTGGGAACACCGCGTGCTGTTCGGGTGCGGTAGCCCGGTGGTTTGCACGCTGCCACGACTGCCTCCGTGATCATACGGAGTACTATCACGTTAACCATGTGGGTCCGTAAGTCCTTCCGAGAGGTTGGTGGTAGGGGAAGGAGAGTACGGTCCCTGTAGATGGCTCCCCCACTGGGTTCCGGTCCAAATTGGGTGGCACTTCCCGGCCGTCCAAACAGTTACCTTACACCTTTCTGGTAGGTCGGACGGTCGGGGTCTCAACAGCAACAACATCTTTAAACCATTATGTTCAATACAATACAAGGTGCAAGTTCCTACGGTAAGTAATAGATGAGTTAAAATCAGAACATAAATAAAAATATGTAACATTATATGCAAATTTGTTTGAGTAACATACAATGGTGCTAAAAAAATTACACCCCCTAACTAAAATTCAGTATTTTCTAAATATGCTTGTATGTTTAATATAATGTAACAAACCCAAATGTTGCAGCTTTTTTTAGTGCATTGAACCTTAAACAAAAATTTAAGCGTTATTGCCCTCCAGCAATTATTGTGGGATAGTAGATATTAACTTCATGCTATCTAAAAACTGTAACAAAGTAAAAAATGTTTTTTAAATTATGAAAGTGTTTTTTAAATTATAAAATCTCTTTTATGTTTAAATATCTCATAAAATAAGAATTGCTCATATTTCTCATTACTTCAAAATGTTTTAAACACACGCATGTCTAACTAAACAATGTTTGCGTATATACTCCTGCATTGCGTATGTATCCTGCATCTATACACTCCTGCATTGCGTATATAACCTGTATATCCTCCTCTTTAATGTTTTCATCAATATTAAACACTTTATCACTCTAAATATGTTACTATTCTTCTCTCTATCAAAGTCACGGAAATATATGGATGTTTTATATTTTATTGAGCACCACTGTAGATACCAACTGGACGTGTTATTTTGGACGTGAACGGCTTTTACATATACCAAGTTTTGATGTTTTGAACGTCAAAATAAAATCTAGACGTGACTCTACATATGAAATAAAATACTTTTTTTAAACTACTAAGGCAAAAGATAAACACGTTTAGTTCTGATCTTATTTCGATTTTTAAAATATCGTCTCCAATGCAATGATAAGTGCACTGGCAGCAAAATTCGGCTGTGTCATAGACGCGAGCGGAATCTGCTTCAAAAATAACTTATTTCTCCGTCCATAACGCTTGGCGAGATTTTGACGACGAATTTGGCGGTATGCCGCCAACTTGGCGACTTTTTAATTGCTGCTAAATTAACGAAAAACTTGCCAAATGGATAAAAATGACGGTAAATCAATGAAAATGACGTGTGATGATTTGTTTCTTTACTTAATTTAAAGCATGACCTTATCACTACATGATGTGGAAAATATACAATCACTTACACCATAATCTTAAACTGTACTGATTGGTTTACTGTCCAATCATTTAGTGGGCATCAAAGGAGTAAAAATCTGCAACAGGTTTAGCTTTGTTTCTTGCCTCGATCTAAAATATGAATGACGTACCCTTATATTGAAAAATCTGCTGTGGGCAGCACATGACTTTCACTGCAGACGTAAATCCATTGTCTCTTTCTTTCACAGTTCATCAAGGACTTTATTTTCACAAAATAAAGTGGATAATTATTTAAAATTATACTGAATTTGCACTTTTAATTTAATTTTCGTTTCAATCTGGTGCCTAGAAGTATTTTTAAAGGCGGTGTGGTGAAAATGCAAACAAAAAATAAATATATTTCGAGAGCGAGTAATCCTAGAGTTATGGGATTGATTTTATTCTTTTCGACGTAAAAATTTGCTTATAAAACAAGCATATAGTTGATGCATTTCAGCATACTTACGCTTTTATTACAGTTTTTGGTGATTTTTACGAGCCATTTTGCAAGAAAAGACATGGATTTTTATCCCGTATTGTGCCAATATATATATATTCAGCACCAGGGAAATTCCCAAACGATTTATCTACCACATTTTGTGAAATTTGGTGTATAAGTTTTCCAGCTAAAGTGGATACACATGATTTTCCTTTGCGAACTATTTTGAAAAAATAAAGGTATGTTATTCTTTACGAATCGTATCGAAATGCACTCATTACCAAGGTAATCCATGAGGGATTTACCTGCCAAAGTTTTTAGCATTTCGTCGAATAGTATTTGAGCTCGAGTCGATACATACATTGCGCACACACACAGCCAAACAAACACGCACATACAAATATACACATACAAACACACACACACATACACACAACCTTCCCGGCCGTCCAACTAGTTACTCTAAGTCCTCTGGACGAGTCGGACGGTCTGGGTCTTCAACACACATACACACACATACAAACACACATACATATACAAGCATACTAATACAAGCATACATACACACACAGACTTCACGTTAAAAATTGTATTTTCGTGTTCTATAGGACCCGAATCGCGTAATCCGTTGGAAACTCGAGTTGCGATTTGTGACGAAATTCCCCAACTCCCCTATACATTAGCATGTATTGTAAGGAAAGTACATATTGTAAATTAACATGATCCTAAGTGACACTATTACCACACATCCTCATAGTGATGAATTCGCAGGATACAAATTTGAATTTCTGGATAATTAACGTTTTTATATAAAAATATCAATAACTGTAAACATAAACGATTTACAGTTACTAGCTCTTTAGCTAACTATCTGAAAAGGTCTCAAAACAAATATTGTTTACAACAAAACAACAATTTAATTCTCAACTCATTCACAGAAACGGTTATATTATCAAAACACTGACTTATTTACAATACGTTTTATCGTATTACGTCAAACTTTGTCTAATTGAGAGATGCCACATCATATTCCCCGCTGCGGAAGGATCAAGAAAAATGGAAGTAACTTCGGAAATTGTTATCCAATCTCGAAAATTCGACAAGTTCCCAAAAACTGTCCAAAATCGCCGTAACCGCTGTAAGTTGTGGCTAAGGTCATGTGTACAGTAAATATATTTAAATAATAACAATGATTACAATAAAAATAATTACAATGATTGCATGTACATATTGTTTTCCCTTTGTGATATGCAGTACGATGTGACGGCATATTTTATACGTGTCACATTACCAAATCATCATAATACCATTGCGGTTGAATTGAGTATATTTTATCAAATTTTTTGCTTGTGTTGTTACTTGAAACTAACTTTAAAGCATTTTGAAAATAGTCTTTACAGACGAACATTGATTTTACAAATTTATTAGGGTGTTAAACAGTAAGAAGATCCGATACTAGTGTTTATATTTATAGGTAGGAATTTACTGGTGAGAACTAAATAAAGATGCTGAGAATAAAATGTCGCTTTTGAATATTTTTTCTGAAATAATGATGTGTTTACATTCAGAAAGATAGAGTGCTTAGAGGACAGAGGTGGATACGCCTAGTATCATAAAATTATGGTTCCCGCCTATCGAGCCACCTATCATATAAGGTAATACCAGGTATACACTATGCTATGTATTGGATAGCAGACGAGCTTACATATATCCACATTATATATTTTATGTTTTTTCTTCGCTTAAGTTTATTATTATTAAAAATAATAATATCAACTTGTATTTATTATAATTTAATTAAATATAAACTTTTATTTATGAATCGGTTATTAAATACTCAAATCACTAATGCTAAATAATTTTTAAAAATTGAGTTAAAGTATTAAAATCAGCAGTTATTAGTGAACACTTTTTAATTATTATTTTTCTTCTTTTAAATGGAATTGCAACAATTTTAGCTTTTTTAAACTCGATGTTTTTTTTTTATTGTAAGGAATAGCCCAAGCATCAGCTCTGAACGTGTTTTGACTGATGATAATTGAACATGTGGTCTAATCGCAAAACTCTTTGGTTCCAATATCAGCAAAAGCTCTAACAAGCGTTATGCCATGTGATTTATGAGATTAAATGAATCAATAAATATCACCTACGTCAATTATCTACAATTATCTATCTTAGGCAGATCCCACTCTCCATGCAAATTATAGAGCTTCATTACTTTTGGCTATCAGCATTATCCAAATAATTGTTTAGCTTATCTCTCTTTTTTTCTCCCTCTCTAACCAGGCTGTCCGACTTACTTAAAGTGTGAGTATCTGCTTGTATGGCTGGAAAATTGACATGATATTTATATCAAAACCAAATTAAGGTGGGACCCACAGGGATAATACCATCTCTCCCCTGTCATAGAGACATTTTGGACATTTTGTATTTCTTCATAAATTGGTTCTCTCTGGGAGGCCATTTTTATTCCATTCTATAATTCCGAGCATGTCAGCGGTTTTCTACACGAAGTGCAAGCGAAATTGCCGGTTGAATGCCGACCTGCAGATTTCTTCTTAATTTTGTTTTTGTCTGGGCTTTTTCGCTTTTCCGATTCTGTGACGTAGACGGTCCCGGAGGAGAAAGTTTTGAAAGCGGGCCTTTGATTTAAACCAATGGCTGTTAGTTTCGCCAGACTATATTACCAAATTTTGCTGTAGATGCGTCCTCTTTGGCCCTGAATCTTCTTGTGGAGAGGTCCTCACGGACGGCTCTCCGATAATTATATTTACATAAAGGAATTCTCATAACGGATCCTTTTGTGGGATTAATGTTTGATTCGCAATGAATCGTTAAGCTAGAAGATGGCCAGAGAAAGGAGAGAGCGGACATCTTTCCTTTTCCAAATTTTCTTAATTTTTTCCTTTTATTACAGGTACCGTAGAGCGAAGTGATTATCGATAGTGATTACCGTAGAGCGAAGTGTAAATCGATTTATAGATGTGGCGGTTCAGTCCTTTGATCGGAATTAATCTTGATATCTTCAGAGTGTGCTGTATTACCATCTTGATGATCGTGCGGATTTTCTAGTCCTCCTGTTGGTGTTAAAAGGGGACTCTTTTCCGGAGGAAAAATTAATTGGTTCTACGTGTCCTACTTGAGAATTAGTATAAAATATTCAGTCTGGCGCTACTCAGCAATTCAGGTATTTCTTACATAATTTTGGCCTCTGAGAGATAATCTTAGCCAAGGAGAGACGAAGTGTTTGATCTGATAACTGCATTATAATATTGAGTAATTACATTTTTCATTTAAGAAATAGTAAATGTCTCTCATGTTCCCAAAACTGTTTCTCATGCCCTAAAGAGAATTATTGAATTAATTAAAAAAAGGCAAATCTCAATCTCTTTAATCTTGTGTGATCTGTGTTATATATCTTTATGGCTATGATAATAAATAATGTGATTTCTTATTATGAGAACATCTTTAAACATTGAATAGCAAAATGCTTAATTTATTTATCTAATTTCAATCATTATATATATAAATAAAGATATTTTAAATTTTCATTATATTCATATTTTCCCATCATTGACACTTGCGCTCTAATTATATTGTTGTACGATGTCTGTGTCCAGCTTATATTTTGTAGGCCGGAGATTTCTTGGGTTATTCGCGAGATCAATTGCAAAGTAAGTCTTTCAAAGTAAGTAATATTTCTGTTTTGGCTGTGTGAATCGTCAGAAGGGGGCTTTAACTTCAAAGTATATATTAATATCTTCATCTCTTCTCCGCCCCCCTGTCTTTGGACACAAACTAAATTTTCACGTCTCATTGTTATTCCATTGTCGCACAGACCCGTGTGACACCCCTAACCCATTGCCTTATACAGATTGAACATATCTATGCAGTACATACTCCTCGTAATCATGATGATAATTTGGGACGGTGTCGAACAGTTAGAGCCCAACACAAATAAGGCAAATGTTTTAGCTAAAAATGATGCTGTTTGATAGGCTCTGTATCTTGTAGTATTGTATGCCTTGTAGTATTGTGATGAATGAAAGGAATGGAATAAAAGTGCATGAATGAAATATTTACTGCTTTTACAAAAAGAGATCCAGGCGATTTATATTTCAATGACGTCATTTGAATAAAGCTCATTTTTTTAGATAAAGTTTTAAATTTTCAAATATAATAAATTATTATAGTATTGTGATAATTTTAAAAATCTAATGTGGGCAGCATATGACATTCCCTTCAGGCTTATATCTCTACGGACTATTTATTTTAATTAAATTTAACTCACTTTTAATTCAATTTTCGTTCTCATTTTGTAACTGGACTTATTTTGAAAGGCAGCGTAGGGAAAATACGAAAAAACTAAAATACCTCGAGAACGGCTTGTCCTAGTGTAAGGCGTTGGTCTTATTCTTTTCTTCTTTAAACATTACGTATAAAACAAGCATTTAATGGATAAATTTGAGCATACGTAGTTCTTTATTTTATATTTCGACAATTTTTGTGGGCCTTTTCGCAAAAAAGCAGGTTATTTTTTCCCGAATCGTACCAAAATCTAATCAGCACAAGGGTAATCCACAAGCAAATTATCTACCGAATTTTGTGAAATTCGGTCCATTAGTTTTTCAGCTAGAGTGGATACAGCCAATTTTTGAGGGCAATTTCGCAAAAAAAGGCTAGATTTCTGTCCCGAATCGAACTAAAAACTAATCAGCACCAGAGTCAAACTCAAGTACCTAACCTACCAAATTTTATGAAATTTTATCCATTAGTTTTTAACTTTGAGTGGATATATACATTACACAGACAGACACACATACAGACATACACACACACAGACAAACATACAGACACACACAGACACACACACAGACATACACACACTCAGACACACACAGACATACACACACACAGACACACTCACAGACGTCACGCTAAAAATGGTTTCGAGTTCTAGAGGTTTCGAAACGTGTAGATCCGTCGAAAACTCGAGTTGCGATTTTCTGCACTATGATATGACTCAATGCACACTCTAATATGACTCACCCATATAAATGTGGGCTCCCTGAAAACGTTTATTACGCTGATTTCCCCCTCCTTTAGAATCTTCCATCTCTTTCGCTGAAAAAAACAAACAAGAAAGATCAATCATGCATAAAGCATTGATTATGAAACACTTTCCACTTCAATGAAATGTCATTTAAACATCTCTAAAATGCGATACATTCCTCGGTAATATTTAAAAAATTATCACAATGCTACATTAATTTATTATATTTGAAAACTTAAAAGTTCATCGAAGAAAATGAACTTCATTCAAATGACGTCAATTAAATATAAATCGCCTGGCTCCTCGGTATGTTTTCAATAATATCATAATACTACAATAATTTATTATATTTGAAAACTTCATCAAAAACAAATGAAATTTATTCAAATGATGCCATCGAAATATAACACGCCTGGCTCTCTCTATAAAAGTAGCATTTCAATCATAAACATTTTCCCATTCATTTCATTCATCGCAATACTATAATAATTTATTTTATTTAAAAGCTTAAGACCATGGAGGTACAAGTAATTAAACTCTATGCTTAAAACTTCATCGAAAAAATCGTCCTTCTCTCTGTAAATCAATGAATATTTCATTCATATCAGCTACGCAGACTCCATGGGCTAAATAATTTTGCGTTAAAGAAATGCAGCAATTCTTATACAACTCATTCTACATATTTTGCTGTTTACATTTTCCATCAGTGAAAAATAGGCTTCGTTCTAGAAATAATCAAATTTGGATGATCATTTAAATTAAAATATATTGTAATTGCTTTGTTTCAGTATGCAGATGTACAGAATTTAAGCAAAAATAAAGAGGTTTTAGGACGGATACAACACTAAATATGAATTAAAAAGAACTTTAAAATCACGATTTTGAGACTGGATGCCATATTTCATTAAGTGGGTCACGTAATCTCTTCATATAATGGTCACGTGCATTTTAATTTTTATTTAAAAACGACTAAATATATTTTGTTGAATTTTTTTTTTATATTTTATGGGATAATTTGAATATTACCTAAAATTTTCGAAGCAATTAGTGAATTTTAAATCCGCTTAAAAAATATTTTAAAAAATTAGGTCCCATAGGGTTCAAAGGATTTCATTTTTTCATCCCGGATTCAATCCAAAACTAATTGGGTGATATTATTCATTTATATTCCCATAGTTCCCACAGACCGTCTGAACAACATACTAAAATTTCATTTTGATTAAGTCATTTTTACAGCAGTTATCGTGCTTAACGGACAGACAGACAGATAGACAGAATGAACAAAATCATAAACACTTTTCAACTTTGTTGTAAAGTGTTAAAAAGGTTGCCACCTCACCTGACAGCCCATGTCCTCCTACTCGAGTGGTGTCCCCAATGGGCAGTCCTTCTCTAATGCAGCATTTACAAATACGACCGAATGATGTTATGGTATCTGGCATAGAATCATATGATCCTTCACAAACCTATGTCATAGCAATCATTATCCAATTAAAATATCCCTTGATATCTCCTTACTATCACTTCCCAATTGATTCGAAACGTAATTTTAATTTAATTTAACCCTCTTTTAGAAATGCATCTAGACTTCTTGAAAGTCCTTTTGAACCGCGCGAGTATTCCGGCACTTGGGAATTAATGCGTGACAACTCTTGCACTGAAACGAAACTGCAATTCGAGTTTTATATATAAAAAAAGATCTGGTTTGAAAAAGTGGTAGCTCTAGACAGGAAGTCGCTTTTGGCACTCTAATCCCACTCACCGTTGCTTTAAGTTAAAATTTAGTCCCGTAAGGTTTCAATTAAGTACAGCAGACTCTGGAGTTAAATTTTCTCAATTTTGCAGTTTTAATTACTTAAAGCGTGGCTCATTTATCTGTCTGGTTGAAAACATAATAATTTTGCAATCAAGGATTTGGAATGGCCTTTAACACCAACAACATTTAGAAGGGGAAAAGAAATTATTTAATTAAATAATGCGTGAACTATTTGTTAAATAAAACATATATTTTGAGGATGAAATTAAAGTGTTTTATAAAATATCAGGTTATTTACATGTAATAAGAAATTATCATTCTGTAAAAGAAAAAATCTGATGTGGGCAACACATGACTTTCCTTATATAATGCAATGAATTTACTACTTTTACAGTAAAAAAATAGTTTATTTTTATAGTAGATATTTATGTTCTTTCCAAGATATTGAATTGTTGTCCATGAGTCGTCATTTTCATTAACTTAGCGTCATTTTTATCCATTTGGCGAGTTTCTCGTTAATTTAGCAATTATTAAAAAAGTCGCCAAGTTGGCGACATTCCACCAAATTCGTCGCCAAAATCTCGCCAAGCCTTATGGACGGAGAAATAAGTTATTCTTACAGCAGATAAATGACTATTGGTGTTCAAATACAAAAGTATTGCACAAAGTATCTTTTTTCATAAATGGAACGAGCGAGATCCACGAGAAGGATGTCACCAAATTTATCGCATAGTATTACATATGAAAAGTGAATATGTTTTTCAATAGGAAGTATTTTTTTTATTTTATATGACTTTTTGATATTTTTTTTGAAATACTTTTTTTTTATTTTATACAACTTTTGATAATTTTTTGAAAAATGTACAATATCTCAAGAACGGTTCATGTTAGCGTTCTAAACTCTATGTCAATCGTTTTCTAATGAAAAATTACATAAATGTTTATTTGCGTAACTTTATTAGAGATTTTAATTTTTTGAGGATTTTTTCAAAATTTCACTCGAAAATTTAGGGGGGTTCTGAACATCCGATTTCGTATAAAGACAATAGGCTTCCAGTGTTTACGGATTGTAATTTTTGTACTAAATTTCGTTCGAATCGGTCTATTCGTTCGTCAGTTATCGTCTCCACAAGCTCACTGGCACACACACAAACATAAATGATTCGTGATCAGGGATGCTTGAAACGTGCTCTCCCGTCGAAAACTCGAATTCGAATCTGTCACAATACTTTCCTTATACATTATTGTATATAAGGAAAGTAAAAAGGCATGTTCTTTTATCCCAAATCGTACCAAAATCTAATCAGCACTAGGATATTCCACAGGTGATTTATAAAATGCTATGAAATTTGTTCAATAAGATTTTGAGTGGATACAGACAGACAGATATACACAGACGCCACGCTAAAATTGTTTTACGTGTTCTAGAGGTCCCAAACCGTGTAGATCCGTCGAAAACTAGAGTTGCAATTTTCGACATGATTACAATACTTTTTATATACTACACCATGTATTGTAGGGAAAGTAAAAAAATCGATATTTTATTCATTCTGTAATAAGTCGTATAATAAATATTCATTTTAAAAGCGGTAACATTTTTGCCAAATGAACTATTTTATATTTAAAATATTTAATATATTCAAATATCATTTCAGTTCTAATTTTTGTGTATTGTGAAAAAAAGAATTATAATTATTAAGTCTTATTAATATTATTTCGCGTTCCAATTTATCTGTATCGTATCTAAGTGACATCATTAATTCTTTGATCTAGATAATTAAATTTTCTGAATCTAGTGTTTTTCAATATTAAAGATGGGACATATAAATATTTAAACTCGTTTTTAATCTTTATTATACTTTCCTTATATACATAATGTATAATGAAAGTATTGTGACGGGGTCGAAGATTCGAATTCGAGTTTTCAACGGAGCACGTTTCCGGCAACCCTGATCACGAATCAAACATTTTTGAAGTGATGCCTGTGTGTGTGTGTGTGTGTGTGTGTGTGTGGAGACGATAACTGATGAACGAATGGACCGATTCGAACGAAATTTGGTACAAAAATCACAATCCGTAAACACTGGAAGCCTAATGTTTTTATACGCAATCAGATGCTCAGAACCTCCCTAAATTTTGAGTGAAATTTTGAAAAAATCGTCAAAAAATCAAAGCCGCTAATAAAGTTACGCAAATATACATTTCCTATGTAATTTTTCATTAGAAAACGATTGACATAAATTTTAGAACGCTAACATGAACCGTTCTCGAGATATTGCACATTTTCCAAAAAAGTTATCAAAGAGTTATATAAAATAAAAAAAATATTTCCTATTGAGAAACATGTTCAGATTTCTTATGTAAAACCATGCGATAAATTTGTTGACAACATTCTCGTGGATCTAGCTCGTTCCATTCATGAAAAAAGATACTTTGAGTAATACTTTTGTATTTGAACGCCAATAGTCATTTATCTGCTGCAAGAATAACTTATTTCTCCGCCCATAACGCATGGCGAGATTTTGGTGATGGATTTGAAGGAATGTCGCCAACTTGGCGACATTTTTAATTGTTGCCAAATTAACAAAAATCTCGCCAAATGGATAAAAATGACGCTAAATCAAAGAAAATGACGACTAATTGAAGAAAATTCAATATCTTGGAGAGAATATAAGTATGTACTATAAGAATAACATTTTTGTTAAATGTAAAAGTAGTAAATTCATTGCATTATATAAAAAAGGCATGTGCTGCCCACATCAGATTTTTTTAACAAGACAAGTAAAAATATATATAAAATGCATTTATAACACAATTCGAGAACGTATTGAATATAGCGTTATTAAAGTTATGAGACTTATTTATATCGAGTAGAATCCCTCTTATACAAATCAAGCATTAATAATTGTGACCCGAAGAAAATCATAATAATAATCTATAAATGTAATAATCTATGAATTACATAATGTATATTAATATGTATCTTTTATTTACGAATATTAATAGTGTCTCTCAATTAAAGTAAATAACACCAATGTTGAATCTAAACTCATGTTTGTAAAAATTGCAACACCATGAAGGAATCACCTGATTAATCTGAATCTTACAGGAAAGGCAAATTTGGGTGTGCTATGCAAATGGTTAGAATTTCAGAGTCACCGCGCATGCGCGGGCTGAGAAGAGCCATCTGAACTGCTGTTTTAGCCGTATAAATTGGAAGCTGTAGCGGGACGTTGAAAATAGTCTATGGCTGTCTACCAACGGTAAACGTTTCATGAGAAGTCCCTATGTCTCTACGACGACAGAGGGCGCCATATATGAGACATCACGGATTTTGAATGGGGACTAATGATCAACCTTCGTGAAGGGGGGGGGGGAACTGATAGTGCAATAGTGGCTTGTATGGAACGCAATTCCACGATAGAGATGCGAGTAAGGAAATAATGGCGTGATGAGAAGTGGACTGAAGCTTCTTCACCACACACTGGTTTTCGACAAGTAATATATATATATATATATATTTGCTTTTCAAATATAATCGTTTGTGGAATAAATTTCACTCAATGCTGATGATTTCTTCATGGTGTTGCAATTTTTACAAACAGGAGTATATCTGTTTGGAACTTATTTTTCTAAAATACAGTAAAATATTTCACCATTCTTACCGTTTTTATAACACGGTGCAAGTTGCTCAAGAATACATTTTATCCAAAAAAGATAACATGTGGAATAGTTTCTGTCATTTTGACGAAATTATTAGTTTTCTAAAATAGATAGGGAAGCCCTCTAAAATATGATCGCAAATTGAAAAAACCTGATGTGGGCAACACATGACTTTCCTTATATAATGCAATGAATTTACTACTTTTACAGTTAAAAAAAATGTTATTCTTATAGTAGATACTTATATTCTTTCCAAGATTTTGATTTTTCTTTAATTTGTCGTCATTTTCATTGATTTAGAGTCATTTTTATCAATTTGGCGAGATTTTTTTTTAATTTGGCAGCAATTAAAAATGTCGCCAAATTGGCTACATTCCGCCAAATTCGTCGCCAAAATCTCGCCAAGCATTATGGACGGAGAAATAAATTATTATTACAGGAGATAAATGACTATTGGCGTTCAAATACAAAAGTATTACTCAAAATATCTTTTTTCATGAATGGAACGAGCTAGATCCAGGAGAATGATGTCACCAAATTTATCGCATGGTATTACATATGAAAAGTGAACATTTCTCAATAGGACATACTTTTTTTTTATTTTATACAACTTTTTGATAATTTTTTGAAAAATGTGCAATATCTCGAAAACGGTTAATGTTAGCGTTTTAAAATTTATGTCAATCGTTTTCAAATGAAAATTTACAAAAGAAATGTCTATTTGCGTAACTTTATTAGCAGTTTTGATTTTTTGACGATTTTTTCAAAATTTTACTCGAAAATTTAGGGTGGGTTCTGAACATTCGATTGCGTATAAAAACAATAGGCTTCCAGTGTTTACGTATTGTGATTTTTGTGCTAAATATCTTTCCAATTGGTCCATTCATTCGTCAGTTATCGTCTCCACAGACTCACTGACACACACACACTTTCACACACACACACACAGACATCACTTCAAAAATGCTTTATTCGTGATCAGGGATGCTTGAAACGTGCTCTCCCGTCGAAAACTCGAATTCAAATTTTCGACCCTGTCACAATACTTTCCTTATACATTATGTATATAGGGAGAGTAAAAAAATTATTAAAACGAGGCATATCAGAAGATTACACATTATCAATTATTATCAATACACATTAAATGGTGTATGCAAGTAAAAAGGTACAAAATATCGAGTAGCCAATGTCATGTATCCATACATTGATGCATTCGTATCGATACGGTCATAATTATTCAATATCGAAAAATAGAGTATCTTAATAGAATTTAACGCTAAAAATGATTTTAATTCATTTTGTAAATACTGTACTGATACCACATGTACTGTTCCACTGGTCAAGGCAACACATGTACAGATATGGCCGATCGGTGTATCAGTACATTATATGCTTCCAATAGCATATATTTGACCACTAAGGTAATGCGGGAAGCGCAAGTGATGCAGGCTGTCGTTACCGGAATCGATGTGTGAAGATTTAGCACATTGGGAAAGGTGGGAAGGCATTTGTGATGACGGGAGTCACTTCGGGACTCTGGACAATTCCAATCAGTTGAAGTTGGAACAGGAGTGATAGGAATGGAACGACCACATCTGGAGATAACGATGGATGAGTGGCGTGTCAGTAGGACTGATGAAAGACGACATTCTAGCAATTTATTCTTCTTTATTAAATAATATTTTCATATTCCATATAATTTATACAAGATTCCATGATTTCAAATTTATTACAATAATGCTCGGAAAGTGAGCATGAACTATCAATATTGATGACATTTATTTAACATAATGAGAATCGAAATTGGACTTTATCACATACTTCAAAATTACCGATAACATATAATTTTTTAAACTAACAGCATCTCACACGCGACTAGAATAATTTACTCTTCCATAAATTTAATATCATTTATATTCTTTTAAGCACAAATCGTTCTATTTCAAGCCTCGCGGGCTAAACGCGTCTGAACAGAATCTGATCACAACTTTCTCGCCGAAGCGTCTTAGTATGATGGCGCGCGCTCATGACGGAACAGAAAGTAATTCCAATGCATTTCAATACGAAATGCGAATCCGAGGTACACGTAGAAAGGGCAGGGTTGTATTCCAACACCAAGGTTTACCGAAACAGACGGAAAAACATCAAGAAGCCAAAATATAGAATTGGCGCTTTATCAGTTTGGAATAAAATATTTAAGAATAAGTTTTAGAATCGAAACAAAAATAAAATTCACCGATTATTAGATTTAGAAAGGAATAATTAATAAACGCATGTTGTGCATCTCATAACAATACTTACCTGCAGCTACACTTGAGTAAGAGACTTGCGGCGATCGAAAATGCCTTGTATGCATAACTTATTTCTTGCTCGCTCCTATTCAATTACTTATTAGATGCAGTGAGATGATTCCAAGAAATCAAATATATACCCGAAGCTTTTCATTTTGGATACTTTAAATCTACAAACGATTAATTTCACTGTATTCAATTAGTAAAACAATCATTGTCCTATGTGTACTATGAAGAGAAACTACTATGCTCAGAAGAAGGCGTATGAATCAACTATTTTAATTCCATTAGAATATAATCAATGCTATCTATTTCTAAAAGACTGTAAATAAAACATTTATAAACGTCTCTCAATTCGCAAAAATTTTATTTGTATATGCTGATGCTATCAAATGCATCCATTTTTACCAGCAATATATATCGCAAAGATCGGAATGAAGTGTCATTGAAAGGAGATTGGCCAGAGGCAAATGTATGGAATATGGATAAAATTTTCTAAGGAAATGCTCCTACGTTCTTCCGGACACATATTTGACTTTATGTATTGGAATAAATTCTTCGCTATTCAACAAAGATTTGCAGTCTATATATTAACATATCTTGCCATTGCTGATATGCAGTGTTAGAAGACCTTATGAGAACACTGGCTACGTTTTGATATCTACAGAAACAAGAACTGGGAAATTTAACTACTTGCGCACGAAAACAATTTCTGTCCCCATACACTTTTGCAATCACAATTCCCGAGTCTCAAAATCTGAATTTGGATAAAGCGGAGATGAACTTTCATAAGAAAGAGGAACTTTCATAAGTAAGACTTATGTTGCACTGCCACGTGTTAAAAAAATCTGATGTGGGCAACACATGACTTTTCTTATATAATGCAATGAATTTACAACTTATACAGTTAAAAAATGTTATTCGTATAGTAGATATTTATATTCCTTCCAAGATATTGAATTTTCTTCAATGAGTCGTCATTTTCATTGATTTAGCGTCATTTTTATCCATTGGGCGGGATTTTCGTTAATTTGGGAACATTTAAAAATGTCGCCAAGTTTTCGACATTCCGATAAATTCGTCGCCAAAATCTCGCCAAGAGTTATGGACGGAGAAATAAGTCATTCTTACGACTAAATACTATTTACTACTTTTCTAAAATACAGTAAAATTTTACCATTTTTACTGTTTTTATAACATGGTACAAGTTGCTCAGGAATATATTTCATCCAAAAAAGATAACAAGTGGAATAGATTTTATCATTTTGACGAAATCAGCAGTTTTCTAAAATAGAAAACGATGCCCTGTAAACTATGATCACAAACTGGGAAAAATTGTTAAAACGAAGCATATCAGAAGATCACACATTATCAATCATTATCAATACACATTAAATGGTGTATGCTAGTAAAATGGTACAAAATATCGAGTAGCCAATGTCATGTATACATACATCGATGAATTCGTATCGTTACGGTCATAATTAATCAATATCGAAAAATACAGGATTTTAATAGAATTTAACGTTAAAAATGATTTTGATTTATTTTATTAATACTTACCTGTAGCTGCACTTCAGTAAGATACATGCGGCGATCGAAAATGCCTGGTATGCATAACTTATTTTTTGCTCGCTCCTATTCAATGACTTATTAGATGCAGTGAATTGATTCCAAGAAATCAGAGATATTTCCGAAGATTTTCATTTTGGATACATTAAATCTATAAACGATTAATTTCACTGTATTCAATTAGTAAAACAACCATTGTCCTATTTGTACTTCGAAGAGAAACTACGTTGCTCAGAAGAAGTCGTATGAATCAACTATTTAAATTCTATTAGAATAAAATCAATGCTATATATTTGTAAAAGACTCTAAATAAAACATTTATAAATGTCTCTCAATTCGCAAAAGTTGTATTTGTATATGCTGATGCTATCAAATGCTTCCATTTTTACTACCAATATATATCGCAAAGATCGGAATGAAGTGTCATTGAAAGGAGATTTGCCAGAGGCAAATATATGGAATATGGATAAAATTTTCCAAGGAAATGCTTTTGCGTTCTTCCAGACACATATTTAACTTTATGTCTTGGAATAAATTCTTCGCTATTCAACAAAGATTTACAATCATATACTAACACCTCTCGCCATTGCTGATATGCAGTGTGAAAATAACTTATGAGACTGCTGGCTGCGTTTCGATGCATACAGAAACAAGAACTAGGAAATTTAACTACTTGCGCACGAAAACAATTTCTGTTGTCATTCACTTTTGCAATCACAATTCCCGAGTCTCAAAATCTGAATTTAGATAAAGCGCAGATGAACATTGGTGAAAGAGGAACTTTCGTAAGTAAGACTTAGGTTGCACTGCCACGTGTTAAAAAAATCTAATGTGGGCAACACATGACTTTCCTTCTATAATGCAATGAATTTACTACTTTTACAGTTAAAAATGTTATTCTTATAGTAGATACTTATATTCTTTCCAAGATATTGAATTTTTTCAATTAGTCGTCATTTTCATTGATTTAGCGTCATTTTTATCCATTTGGCGAGATTTTCGTTAATTTGGCCACTATTAAAAATGTCACCATGTTGGCGACATTCCGCTAAATTCGTCTCCAAAATCTCGCCAAGCGTTATGGACGGAGAAATAAGTTATTCTTACAGCAGATAAATGACTATTGGCGTTCACATACAAAAGTATTACTCAAAGTATATTTTCTCGTGAATGGAACGAGTTAGTTCCATAAGAATAATGTCACCCAATTTATCGCATGATATTACATATTTAAAGTAAACATAATGTGCAATATCTCGAGGACGGTTCATGCTAGCATTCTAAAGCTTGTCAATTCTTTTCTAAGGAAAAATTACATAAAAAATGCCTATTTGCATAACTTTATTAAAGGTTTTGATTTTTTGATAATTTTTTCAAAATGTCACTCGGAAATTTAGTGTGTATGTGTGGGGGGGGGTTGAAAATACAATTGTGTTTTAAAGTAATAGGCTGCCAGTATTCATGGATTGTGATTTTTGTACCAAATTTTATTCGAATCGCTTCATTCGTTCGTGAGATATCGTCTCCACAGACTCACTGATACACACACACACACACACACACACACACACACACACACACACACACACACACATACACATACTTTCACACACACACACACACAGCCATCATCTGAAAAATGTTTGATTCGTGATCAGGGTTCTTGAAACGTTCTCTCCCGTCGAAAACTCGAATTCGAATTTTCGACCCCGTCACAATACTTTCCTTATACATTATGTATACGAGTATAAGGAAAGTAATACTTGAAAGTTTATTATCTAAAGTTTCCTATGCATTTAACATTTAAAAAATTCACTTATATTAATGTGTCGAAAATGTCGTAAAGAACGTGGGAGAACTCCAATTTATATACCTGTGGTTTAAATGTGCTTCTGTATATTAAATTCATTTTTGTAATTTAAATGAGTTAATTTGATTTCAGTGTTTACCGGTGTCTTAAATTTGTTTAACTTAATATTTAGCTTCTAAAAACTTATATGCTCATTCTCAAATATTGAAATTAGTTTTTATACTTTTAAATTTCTTAATAAATTACATTAACGTTTTTATTTGCAATCCGTCATAGCTTGTAAAAACACTTTTAACGCGTATGTCCAATCAAAACCCGATTCTCTGCTAGTAATGTGTTGAAATTAAATTTTATTAAAATTTAATTCAAGCCTTTACTATAAATATGTTCACATATAAAAAGTTAAACATTTATAATTAAATTTCTGGATTCATCTGAACTCGTAATGTTTGAAATTAAACAAGTTACGAATGATTAATGCAATTATATCTTCTAAAATTCCATAGGAATTCTAGCTAGAAAAAGTGATTAGTTCCAATGGGAGCCAGAAAACATAATTAGTTCCTAGAGAAGATTAAACGTATCCCTAACTCCCCAAACTCATAGACGTGTTAAAAATTTAAATTTAACTTCATAAGCTTTCATTTAATAACTCGAGATACAGATGTCAATTTTTTCGCATTTACACTTTCAATTATTTTAAACTTATATTTTTTTAGAGCACAAGAGGAGAATTAACCTTGAGTATTTAAAAAACTCTTTGTTAACAAAAAACATACAAATAAATAATTAATTTTAAAATTGTTTAATTAGATATTACTTGATATTTTTTCCCATAAGCTTCAAATTCTCGATATTGCGTGAATAGAAGATCTGAGTAGTAGTTCGTATAATTTATTTAAAATATATTTAAATTTTGCTAGTTTAAAATTTATTTTATATTCCAGACAAATAATGAAAAGCTTCTTTTTACATTAAATCCTTTTGGACAAGAGCGGATTTCCCATTAGACCAACGTGGACTCGGGTCCGAGCTAGGTATTTTGAGGCCCTTGTCATGGAAAGTTTTTTCGGACATAGCTTGTATGTCTATTAATTAAAATTTCTGAAATATTTTACCAAAAGAGGCTCCCAAAATATTATCGTTTACGCACATAAAAGTGTCTTGTAATTTTACACAACAAAAATCTCTAAACCTAACTCTAGTGTTTTGATTCTTCCATTTCATAGTCAATTTGCGTCTGGATTCGTGACAGTCTCCAATAAACCTATGCTGTTATTATATTGTTTATGTTTACTTAGAAAGTCTAGTGTAAAATGTAAGCTCATAAATGAGTTTAAATATGTCCCTGTAATTCGAATATTATACAAAATCACAGTAACGATTCCATTTAGAGTTTTCAATTCATTTAAACAAAAACATAAAGTAAGTTCTCCATTCAATGTTATTATTAATGAAATTCTTCTCATTTGTCTGGGAGCAAAAAGAAGGCGTTGAAAAAATGAGTGCCAGAAAGATAGTCATTTAGACAGAAAACTTTAAGTGCAATAATTATTCTCGAATTTTTTTAACAAGCTACTAATTTATGTTAATAAATTATAAGCTGTAAAGAAATGAAAATAAATAAAAATTAGTTACATTTTCAGCTATTTATCTACATTATAATGTTAAAAAAAGTAATTTCAAATTAGAGCGGTTCCAATTTTAAGTAAACGCTAAATAATATATTTTAAATATTTATTTAGTATTCACAACTACATTTTATTTAAAGGATTAAATTTAATAAATAGGTCAAATTAAAACAGCTATCATATCATAATGCATATACAAAATTACTTTTGAGATAACTTGGTATATATAACCAATACACTGACAACTACATTGTATTACAGTGGTAATAAAAAGTATTATAGGTTCTATAGTAGTCAAAAGCGACAATATGACACCAATCACAGACATGAAGAAGCCAGTTTTTATGATGGGGCGGATAATCATTTATGGCTAAGAGATTTATTCATGACCTCATGGCACTTGAGTTTCATGGACGCAAGCAAGGCCACAGGGGCTATAGGCGATTTTCTAATGAAGCTCAAACTTAGCTCCACCCACATGAGTGGAGCCAATGGGAAAAAAGGTTACGGAGAACCAATGGGAACAAGGGGGGCACCACAGAGTACCGCCGTAGAACACTTTTGAAAAAGTTCATTATTTCAACACTTCGATTTTAGAATTGACGTGACGATGTGATGTCACATATCCATCTTTGATTTCTCCCTGTTGGCTGTCAACGCAAATACTCTTAAAATATGTCGTGGTGAGGAAATACAATTCACTTAAAAATGTAAAGTCAGTGCAAAACTGTGATTTTTTTTATAAATGTGAATGAAATCAGTCGCTTCGTTTTATTGAAGTGCTCTTAATGATGTTAACTGACTTGTGGAGTACTCAAGAGGAAAAGGTACCAGTTTTCATACATACTAGAGGCAATTAGTAAGTCTGCATATAAGTCAGTAATAGTGTCACTGCATCCCATTCTCCGTCTCTGCGTAAATTTATCTGTAACAATAACTTTGGTAACTGTTAACTGTAACCTTATTTTCTTTTATACTCCACATATATATTTTTAGTTTTCAGTTGATTTAGGTAGCTACATGCTTCTTAAAAACAATAAAAGTTTCCATTATGATCTTCGTGTTGTCAATTTCGAGAAAATGTCAATTTCGTCGCGCTAAAAAAAATAATTCAAAATTTGTACGGTGAGGTGGATGTATCATAAATGCATGTGTGTTCTTTTTCAATAAGCTTGAAAAACTGTACTTACCTAGACCCTAAACCCAATTTTGAAAATTTTAATTAGATTATATTTGTAACAATTAGATTATTTTTTTTGTTAACCATCACAAATAATTTAAACTGTTTTATATTGGCTGATTTGTTAATCATTTCAGAAAAACAT
This sequence comes from Amaurobius ferox, assembly GCA_951213105.1. NCBI lineage: Eukaryota > Metazoa > Arthropoda > Arachnida > Araneae > Amaurobiidae > Amaurobius > Amaurobius ferox. Next base: position 150,614,643 of record OX578138.1, read on the forward strand.
AGACAGATTTTTCATCTCAGATCACTTGTAAATAAATGTGGATTGTTATCCAGGTCTGCAAATATTAAAGAACATTATACATTTAACAATAAAATATTGTTATTGATAGTAGAAACTACACAAGCTAGAAAGTATTTTCACTTCCAACCTCCTTAGATGTCGAAAGCCCAGACCATCCGACTCATCCAAAGACGTAGAGCAATTTGATGGATGGCCGAACCTCCTTAGATGAGTAAAATCTCCAGATGACCCCATTAATTGCAGTGTTATCGAAAAATACATAGATTAAAAATAAGGTAGTTTTGCAAAAGGAAATCTTAACAACCAGTCAGATAATTTTAATTTTGAAAATAATAAAAAAAAGCTGATGTGGGCAACACATGACTTTCCTTATAATAATGCAATGAATTTGCTACTTTTACAGTAAAAAAATAGGTTTTTCTTATAGTAGATACTTATATTCTTTCCAAGATATTGAATTTTCGACAATTAGTCGTCATTTCCATTGATTTAGCGTCATTTTTATCCATTTGGCCAGATTTTCGTTAATTTGGCAGCATTTAAAAAGTCGCCAATTTGGCGACATTCCACGAAATAAGTCGCCAAAATCTCGCCAAGCGTTATAGATGGAGAAATAAGTTTTTCTTACAGCAGATAAATGACTATTGGCGTTCAAATGCAAAAGTATTACTCAAAGTATCTTATCTCATGAATGGAACGAGCTATATCCCCGAGAATGGTGTCACCTAATTTATCGTAGGATATTACATATGAAAAGTGCACATGTTTCTCAACATTTAATTTTTTTTTTAATTTATGGAATTTTTTGATAAATTTGTTTGAAAATGTACAATATCTCGAGAACGGTTCATGCTAGCGTTCTAAAGTTTATGTCAATCGTTTTCTAAGAAAAAATTACATAATAAATGCCTATTTGCGTAACTTTATTGAAGGTTTTGATTTTTTGATGATTTTTTCAAAATTTCACTCGAAAATTTAAGGGGGTTTTGAACATTCGATTTCGTTTAAAAACAATAGGCTTCCAGTATTTACGGATTGTGATTTTTGTACCGACTCGCTCCATTCGGTAGTGAGATACAGACTCACTGACACACACACACACACACATACATCACTTCAAAAATGTTCGATTCGTGATCAGGGATGTTTAAAACGTGCTCTCCCGTCGAAAACTCGAATTCGAATTTTCGACCCCGTCACAATAATTTCCTTATACTTTATGTATATAAGGAAAATAAAAATGAAATATATTGAACTCTATAGGACCTGATTTTACAAACATTATTTTAAGCAAAGTTAAAATTCACACATTGCTTCGAAAATTTCAGGAAATATTCAAATGATCCCATAAAATAGATAAAAAATTCAGCAAAATATGTCCGGTTGTCCTTTCAATAAAAATTAAAATAATAATTATATAAAATAAAGAGTACACGTGACCCACTTCAAAATAAAATATGCCATTCATCCATTTTCCCAGAGTAAAAATCTTGATTTTAAAAGTTCTTTGAAATTTATATTATTGTTGCATCCATCCTAAAACCTCTTTATCTTTGCGTATTTTCTGTGCATCTATATTCTGAGCCAACGCAATATTTTTCAGTTTCAAATGATAATCAAACTTTGATTATTTCTAAAATGAAGCCTAATTTTAGCGGATGCAGAATTGAAACATGTGCTTCTAAGATCAGTTGTATAAGAATTGCTTCTTTTTCTTCGACCCAGACCGTCCGACATACCAGAAATGTATAAGATATGTATAGTGTAAGAATTGTTAAACTTTTTTCACGCAAAATGATTTAACTCTGGAGTCTGGAATAAAAGTGTGTGAATGAAATACTCACAGCTTTTACACAGAGACCCAGACGATTCATTTTTCGATGACTGCATTTGAATGAAGTTCATTTCTTCCCATGAAGTTTGAAGTTTTCAAGTAAAATAAATGATTGTAGTTGTGTGGTAATTAAAAAATATCACCGCTGAATGTACCGCATTTTAGAGATGCTTAAATAAAATTGTATTTCAGTTGCAAAGTGTTTCATAATCAATGCTTTAAGCGTGGTTGGTCTTTCTAATTATTTGATCCAGCCGCATTTGTTTAAAATATAATTACCATCATAATTTCTACTATGGTTTTTCTCGTCTGTAATTTAAAGTGCAATTTACTATCCTATTGAATACCACCCCGTAGGAAGTGTCTTTAAATAGATTAGATTGTTCTCCAATTCGTTAAGCAAATTCCATCTGGACACGTAGCATATTCCGATAGATAGAAACTGCAATTATATCGTTTAAAATTACTTGTTAAATGTACTTAGGATCTTTTCCGAAATTAGTATTTTCCTATCTCTTCCATTCGAAAGACCCGAATACCAACCTACGAATTGTTATAAATTCAAATTACTTTTGCTTCAATTTCAATTAATTTTGACAGTCAGTAATCAACTTCTCCTTTTAGGTTGAAATGTATCGAAATTCATCAGAGAAAAAAATAATCTTATGTCGGCAGCATATGACTTTCCCTGTAGATTCAAATTCATTTCTTCTTTATCTCTTTAAGAACTCATTAAATTCAGTTTAATTGCATAAAGTGACACTAAATTTGCATTTTTAATCCAATTTCTGCTTTTATTTGGTAATTGGACATTTTTCAATTTTCCAAAGGCGGCATAAAAAAAATGCGAAAAATCTCAAATATCTCGAGAACGGTTAGTCATAGAGTAATGGAGTTGTTCTTATTCTTTTCCTAGTCAAAAATTACGCGTAAAACAAGCATTTAATTGATACATTTGAACATAAGTAGTCTTTTTTTAGACATTGGGGATTTTTGCGGGCCATTTCGTAAAAAAAGGCATGTTGTTCTCTTTTGAATCGTATCAAAATCGAATCAGCACCAGATTATCACACATGTGAGTTACCTACCAAATTTTGTGAAATTTGGTCAATTTGTATTTCAGCTAGAGTGAATAAATACACTGGATTTTTGCGGGCCATGTCGCAAAAAAAGGCGGGTTCTTTCTTTTCGAATTGTACCAAAAACTAATTAGCACCAGGTTCACACCCAAGGGACTTACCTACCAAATTGTATGAAATTCGGTCCATTAGTTTTTGAGTTTGAGTGGATAAATACATTTCACAGACGCGCAGACACACAGACAGATAGACAGACAGACACACAGACAGACACATAGACAGACACACACAGACGCCACGCTAAAAATATTTTTTTCGTATTCTAGAGGCCTCGAAACGTGTAGATCCGTCGAAAACTCGAGTTGCGATTTTTGACATGATTCCAATACTTTCCCTATACATTACCATGTATTGCAGGGAAAGTAAAAAGCCTTTGGGAAGTAAAGATTAGGAACACGATTTCTTGTATATAAACGAAAATCGCATAAATGTAAAATTATTAGTTTAGAATTTTATAACTAGATAATGATATAACTCTAATGACGGAAGTTTCAAGCTCGAAAGCGCTCAGACTGGTACATGGTTTTATATTTTTAAGTGAATGTAAAGACTTTTATTTTTTAAGTTACCTTTTATTTAATAATGTTAGACATGCTAATTTAAAGTAATTAATAGTTTAACATTTATAGAGTAAAAAACTATACAGGGTGTCCTAAAAAGATTGAAACGCGCGTTAATTCTTTACCAGTTGGAGATAAGTGGGCAATGTAAATTGCAAAAATGTTGAAAGTAGGGTAGGAAATAAGACTTCGTTAATGAAATAGTCCTCGCATTAACTTTCAAAGAGTTACTCTCTTTAAATTTTTATACGATCCCCTTAGACAAATTTGGTCAATCAGAATATTTTTTTATTTTTAATGCAACAATATAATAAAAGAACTCGCATAACTGTACTTTTAAAATTAACTGAATTATGATAAAGCAAAAAATCTGACTCATGCCACTTTTCCGTACGATGTGAAAAGCTGTTTCATCTGTGAAAATAGGGCTCATAAAGAAATTGATGATGGAAATTGTTTAGATAAAAAAATAGTACTTAAAACTACTTAATTATTGAAAAAGTACTTCGTTGTTGAAAAGTACTTAAGAATCCGTGATTGCATCGTGAGCCTACGCGGAATTCGCAAAACTGTTTTTGTATTATCATCCAGTTTTATATTTTTTGTGATATGTCACAAATTTACATTTCTAATTTGATATATGCCCGTCCCTTCCACAATGATCAATTTTCAATTAAATATAACTCGCTCAATTTTGAAAGATACAGATATGCGGCTTTTTTTTTTAATCCTTGCTTTCATTGGATGCTCCTCAGTGCGATTCCGCATCTTCGCATCATTGGCTTAGTTTCTAATAAAGCTTGGTTTAGGTCTTGGCTCTAGGATATCATTGCCCGAACAACACCTGCAATTTTTGTGGCGTGTATATATTGGGGTCATGACTTTCCGGGCCATGACTGTCATAAAACTGTGCCTAAAACTCTGCTCTTCGTTTCGTTTTAAACATCAAAAGCTGCATATGATGCCTCCTGGTCATACAGTAGTAATAAAATAAAAAATTTTAGAAATTAAAAAGTAATAAAGGAAAATTATGTGTTACACCATTTATAAGCCCTTTATTCTTATTAATAAAAATATCGTTATATTCTTTTCGTCTGTCGACATATTTTATTAGCGCATTTTTACTTTCCTTATATACATAATGTATAAGGAAAGTATTGTGACGGGGTCGAAAATTCTAATTCGAGTTTTCGACTGGAGATCAGGTTTCAAGCATCCCTGATCACGAATCGAACACTTTTGAGGTGTGTGTGTGTGTGTGTCAGTGAGTTTGTAGAGACGATACCTCACGAACAAATGGAGCGATTCGAATGAAATTTGGTACGAACGTCACAATCCATGAATACTGGAAGCCTATTGTTTTAAAACACAAGCGAATGTTCAAAACCCTCCTAATTTCAAGTGAAATTTTTAAGAAAATCATCAAAAAATCAAAACCTTTAATAAAGTTACGCAAATAGACATTTCTTATGTAATTTTTCCTTAGAAAACAATTGACATAAATTTTAGAACGCTAGCATGAACCGTTCTCGAGATATTGCTCATTTTTCAAATAAATTTATCAAAAAATTCCATAAATTAAAAAAAAATTAAATGTTGAGAAACATGTGCACTTTTCATATGTAATATCCTACGATAAATTAGGTGACACCATTCTCGGGGATATAGCTCGTTCCATTCATGAGATAAGATACTTTGAGTAATACTTTTGCATTTGAACGCCAATAGTTATTTATCTGCTGTAAGAAAAACTTATTTCTCCATCTATAACGCTTGGCGAGATTTTGGCGACTTATTTCGTGGAATGTTGCCAAATTGGCGACTTTTTAAATGCTGCCAAATTAACGAAAATCTGGCCAAATGGATAAAAATGACGCTAAATCAATGGAAATGACGACTAATTGTCGAAAATTCAATATCTTGGAAAGAATATAAGTATCTACTATAAGAAAAACCTATTTTTTTACTGTAAAAGTAGTAAATTCATTGCATTATTATAAGGAAAGTCATGTGTTGCCCACATCAGCTTTTTTCATATTGACAGACAGTAAAAAATTTCTAAAAATAAGGGAGAGGCAATCATAAAGGGGTGGTAAATTTCCCCTCGATATTGAAATATGAAGTTTGTCAAAAAGTATGAAGTCATGCGTTTCACATATCAAAAGCTTTGACCTATTATTAAACTTGTAATTTGTAATACATTATCTCTCTATATTAAAATAAAAGAAACAGCCGCCGATGTTTGATAGATTTCGCGTCCTTGCAGTTTCTTTGTCCCGTACTGCAAAAACTACAGCACACAAAAATAGGGAATTTGGTACATTTGTAAAGGAATGCGAAAAAAACACCGTGCTTTTCGATTTAAACTTTAATTTAAGAGATATTTAATGTCGGATTAAAATGAAGAATATTTGAGCTGCGAGTTAGCGTCCTGGAGAGAATAGCAATAGCAGGAATTTTTGCAGACATGTATCTACATAGTTAATTTTTTTTTGCAGGACAGAGCCCTTTTTTTAAATTTCGATTTTGTTAATGAGTTATTCGATTTTTCATACAATTTTTTATGCACAATTTTCTACTTTACGGGCGAAGATTTGAAACGATTGTTGCTATGGGCATTACAATTTAATTGTTATATTTCACAACAATTATATATTTCATTGTTGTAAATTTCTCTTTACTGCAAAACAGTTTTTCTATTTAGATTTAGTTTATGATTTGTTCTATCTCTTTGTTTTTCCTTAGTGTATATTTTATTTTTCTTCGGATTTAATTGGTTTAGTGGATTGGCGGCATTGGGGCTATTGTGTACGCCGACTGAGAAGAAAGAGCTCACGAAGTGAAGTTCAGGAGTTAGTGAGTGCCAGAGAATAAGAGGCCGACACCAAAATGGACGTATGAGTGCGTAACAACGACACGAAAGAACTGGCAAATCGATATCATCGAGCGCCAGCGCGAGTCGCGGGTGAAGCTCCCTGACTCTGGAAACGAGTTAGAGGGATTAATATTGGCGTCCCTTATTACTCGAAAATTAGGTATACGTTTTAATTTATTTTCCAACCAGAAATAATTATAAACATTTTTTATTTATTTATTTAATGATAGGGTTTTAGTGATTACGAATGCAAGGTGGAAAATCAGTCGAAATAGATACTGTTATTTGTGTGTCTATTTCTTCTTTCTGACTTCGTGTTTATTGAGCTGGCGATAGAGATTCAGTGTATTCTCGAAACATCTGTATGCTGCATTGTTATTTTAATTGTGATGAAATATATTGTTCAAGTTTCAGCATCAAAATGTTTAATTTTCTATCCTCTACTTTACAAATGTATCAGCTATATTTTAATTACAAAGGATAACACTAAATGTCTGGTATTCAGTGCTTCTTAACTGCTGCAATTATCTCATCTTAAACACATTAGAAGAGAAATTGAAAGGAGAGAAAATTGATCAGCCACATTTAGAAAGTGAGAGAGAAAGCGAGAAAGAGCAAAATAGTCCCACAAAGCCTAATCCCGGCTGCTATTAGAATTGAAATTACCTTTCAGGGACATTTCAATTAAGTTCCACAAAAACAAAAGTTGCGTAGCCTCTTTCTTAGTATTAATTGCTCGTATTTTATTTATCTTGAAGGCAAATCGCAGCAAACAGTACAGGAATCGGGACATTTAAAATATATCAAATAGACAATTAGATTGATTGCAAAATGAACTTCGAGCAAAAACGAATTAAAAAAGGAAGTTATCTTCTAAAATGTTTTAACTTGGAAATTGACTATTTTTGACTTAATGCTTAAAAATATATGCTTAAATGGGTTTTAGAGCGGTTTTGGTTTCATATTATAAATTATACTAAAGCAGTTTAATTTAGATGCTTTATGTTATTTTATTATATTTTGTTGTATATTAAACTAACATAGCATGCAATCTAGGTGTTCAATGCATAACGTTGTTATAATACACTAGGAGACTCCTTCCTTTGCTCGTTACGCTCGCTAACACCTGTGAATCGCTAGCGCTCTCTGAGCTCGCTTTTCGATCACTTTGGTGCCACCTACTACGCGGGCGTAATACGTCTTATTAACTGACATTCATCAGTCCTGGAACTAGCTTCGCGAGCTCTTTCAATCCGGCTGTCTCAGAAGACTTCTTAAGTGCACTGTGCTATACACCCGTGACCCGCTTAGCGAGTCGGTAGGTTTCGCCCCCTGTTCGCTTCAAGAGTACTCAGTGCCGCCTGCTATGCAGGTCTAATACGCCTGTTGAGGATCGTCCCTTGATAACTGACATTCTCCATCCCTAGAGATCGCTTTACGAGCTCTTTCAAACCAACTGGCGTTTACGACCGTCTACGTGTTCTGTGCTCACTGAAGTTTCTAAAACTCTAAAATTCCACCCTCCATTTCTGCTGTTTATTACTTGGAGCTCGTTGAAGGCGTGATGCACCCTTTGGGGCTTTGGCCCCTTATGAACTTACGCTCACCTTAACTCGTTTTGTGAATAATTTCCTCAAGCTTCAGCTCCTAGCTAGTTCCGAAACTCATTTCGTGAGTTGGGAGGCTTCGTCATCCACTTCCTGGCACTCGCTGAGTCTGCATCGCAATCTGTATCGTGCCACCAGCTTTTAAAAACGATTGCGTGCTGCAAAATTCCAAAACTGTGTTTTGGAATTTTGCAGTAGCAATCGTCGGAATTTTGCAGTAAGCAACAACGGCAAAATTCCTAAACTGTGTTTTGCCGTTCGTTCGCAATACAGTGACCAAATATCGTGTTACACTTCCAGTATAGAGATATTTACAACAATTAAACATGTTATTGTTGCGAAATATAACAATTAAATTGTAATGTTCATGACAACAATAGTTTCAAATCTACGCCCGCAAAGAAGAAATTTTTGCATAATAAAGTGTATAAAAATTGAATAACTCATTAAATAAATCAACATTTAAAAAAATTAGCTCAGTCATATAAAAATGCAACTATGTAGGTACATGCCACCAAACATTCGAGGTTTTGTTATTGCTAGTCTGCCCAAGGCGCGAACTCGCAGCTCAAAAACTCTTCCTTTGACTTTAACATTAAATATTTCCTAAACTAACTTTTAATTTGAAAAACTGTTTATATCAGTGTATTTCCCTAATATTTTTCTACAAATATACCAAATTTCATATTTTTGTGTATTATATAGATTTTGGGCTACTTGACAGAGAAACTTGAGAAACGCAAAATTAGTCAAATTCGAATGTAGTTATTTAATTCGCAATTTAAATCAATGAATTCATACAAGACGTTTTTAGGAAAGTTTTGAACCAACCTAATAAATTTGTAAGGAAAGGTCCATGAGTATGTACCTCAGATCTATGTTTAAAGTGATCATGAGAGATCGAATAAAAGTGCTCTCAATGCCCCTAGCGGTTAATTTCTACAACAAGGGGGCTTTACCCCCTGCTCGCTCCGCTGGCGCAACACACTTCGGGGGGCTTCGACCCCTAATCGCTGCGCTCTCTTCGTATCTATCTTTCCTAAAAATTCTACTTTCAAAAATATATTTTCTATCCCTGCCTATTTTCCGCAGGAAGGAAAAGTAGGGATTTTTCTTAGTCCAGGGAATTCAAAAACTGAATTTCTTGATCATGAGCTCTCCTTGTGAACTATTTCATGCTAAACTAAAATTTAAATCGATAAGCGGTTCATTTCATCGTGTTACTCTATTATTTCTCTATAAATGTACCAAATTTCATATTTTTGTATGCTATAGCTTGTATGGTATGAGACAGTCTGTTCAATTTGTTGGCTTAACGCATGAGAAAATGCCCATCATGGACCAAATTATGCATTCAATGTTTTTGCTGGTTTTAAATTTTAAGAAAATTTGCACCAAAACTATCACGTCACGGAACCCCTACAATTCTGTTGCGGAACCCTTGGGGTTCCGAGGAACACGCTTTAAGGACCTCTGCTCCAAAGTATCATGTTAACTAAACTGATTAAAGATTATATTATTTTGTATCTTAACTACATTAGTTTCAGTTCACAGATGCAGATATTCCTTAGCACCAACCATTTCAGTTGTAATGTGGAACACCTATGCACATTTAAAAATTTTTTATAATGATGAACAATGTATATTTAAAACATATCTGTGTTACTGTTCCAAGATAACCTTTGTTACGTTCATTGGTAATGTGGAACAATGTATATTTAAAAAATATCTGAGTTATTGTTCGAAGTTAACCTTTGTTACGTTCATTAGTAATGTGGAACAATGTATATTTAAAAAAAATATCTGAGTTATCGTTCCAAGATTACCTTTGATACGATCATTAGAAACAAAGGTGAATTAAGCGAAAAAGTTATGAGTTGCAGCCACTTTCGAGTAACACAGTATTAGATTCTAATCTCATTTCCCTTTGTCGATAATAAATTCAAATTCATTTTCACGCAATTTTCATTAAAGACGACATTACCAAAAGTTAAAAATTTTCTCATTTGTAGTTTGAATTGCTTTGAGCACATTGGTTCTTATCCATTCATGTATTACGGAGCTTCAGGCGAAATTATCGAGAGGTGAATGAGAATAATCAGTTTAACTTTGTATACATAATATTTCTGTTTAGGCATTTGAATAAATACACACGTTTTCTCTCGAACGATGTTGTCTGTGATTTATTTTTTGACAATTTAATGCAGACACGTTGTTTTCATTGTGTTCTCCCTATTTATGGTCTTAAAGATAAATAATGAATTTAAACATGAAAATAGAAAAAAAAATTAATAAATTTCAAAATGAAAATATATCGCTCGCCAATAGAAAAATGTTGTCTTCAATTATTGTGCATGAAATGTGTTGAAGCGATAGAAATAAAATAAGGAGGTTGCTTTCTTCCTTTAAGTGGGACAGTTCTTCGTCACCTGGACTAGCATTTGTATACAGCTCGCAGTATACAGGGTGTCCCAAAAGCATTGACCTCGGCTTTTATTCTTTAAATATTGATCTTAAACATATATAATAAATTATAAAGTTGCGCAAAAAAGGTACAGAATTTTATGAAATCGATAAAAATTTTCAAGGGGTTAACGTTGAAGAAATACACAATTTAAATTTTTATTCGGCCCCCGTACAAAAACATTTCCAATGAGTAAAATGTGCCCCATACACTAATAAGGGGATGTACGAAATTCCAGCATTTTATCATAGAAAGTCAGAGATATGTTTAAACAAAATTGGTGAGGGATTAATCACATATTAAAATGTAAATGTTTACAGCAAGAGTATAAATGACGCAACGCAGAAATGCATCATAGACAAATAATATCTGCTTCTTATCTTTAATGGATCATCTTTCGCATGAATAGAAAACATTTTGAACAAGCTTTGTAATCTTTGTGCAAAGTTATTATTTCTACACAGTGTAGATACTTATGTAGCAATAAATAGCAAAATTATATTTATTTATGTAATCATTGTTTTCTATCGTAATTTGTGTATGACCCCTGAGACGCGATCTGCCGACATGATTTTTCCCCTCTGAGAAACCATGTCGATGCATCGAAAAGTGGTTTAAGTCAGCATTTTTGTCATTTTATATCTCTGGGACTTTTTATGATGAACTGCTGAAATTTTGTACATCACCTTATTAGTGTATGGGGCACATTTTACTCATTGGAAATGTTTTTGTACGGGGGCCGTATAAAAATTTAAATTTGTATTTCTTAAAATTTAATTCCTTTGAAAATTTTACTTGATTTCATAAAATTATGTACCCCTTTTTTACGCAGCTTTGTAATTTATTATATATGTCTAAGATCAATATTTAATGATTAAAAGCCGAGGTCAATGTTTTGGGGACACCCTGTATAAGTTTTGTGGAATAAGATTTTGCCCATCCATAGCTAACATCCAATTGTGGAATGCTGAAGTCAAACGTAAGAGGCCATGAATAATAGTTATTGGTTAATCTGGCCCATGATGAATTCAAAGGTAGGATGTGGTTGAATTTAAAGGTAGGATGTGGTTGAATTCAAACATAGTACGCGATGGAATTAAAACGTAGGGCGCGGTTGCATTCAAACGTAAGATGTGGTTGAATTCAAAGGTAGGATATGTGCCCCGTGCTGTTCAAAATTGCGCTATTATAACCTAAATTACCATTGCTTTATTTTAACGAAATAAAGCTGTCAACAGAAACGTAACATCAAGCAAGAATTTACAATGTTGGATCATCATTTTGTCAAATGCTATTGAGAATCATTGTTCATTGGTAATAGTATAAATCGATTTTTGACTAAGATAATAACGACAAATATATTATATATTAAACTTTAAAAATATTTAGGGTATCCTTTAAAATATGCAAAGAACAGAAAAATTATAGTACAGTCTATAATACTCCTGTTTGCGAAGTTACTTCAGTCCTTAAGTAAACAGCTGGTTCTGAATGCTTTTTTAGGATAATCATTGTATCTACATATGCTACACAGTGTCTACTACGCTAAACAGTGTCGGCAATTTTTGTCGATCCATTGCTTCTGTAAAGCAGCATAATTCCTGGCATTATGCCCAATCATTTCCTAACCATGTATGTATTCAACAGGGCTATTAACCCCAGTCGTTAATCTCGTGCATTCCTCTGTTTGACATAATGGGATGATTTGTGTCTTACAAGTAAAGCGCTTTCCCTTATTCTAAACTGATGCAAACTGCCAAACAGACTAAGTTGCAACGGATGTACAACAGACCGTCGAAAGCCCAGACCATCCGACTCGTCCTAGGACTTAGAGCACTTTTAATGGATGGCCGGGTACAACAGACCGTGTACGAACGCGTAAAAGAAATAAGATTGAGAGGGGGGGGGTGTCCGGGTTTCTTCCACGTTTTATAGTGAACCTTTACTATGGCTTTACCGTAAAAAGCACGGTAGTTATCGATTTAAGGTGAGTCCGTGGATAACAGAGTGTATAGGATATCTTCTTACTTGTAAATTATTTTGTCATGAAGCTGGACACTATCAGATGACAATAAGCTGTAACTTGGTACAGGTAAAACAACTGTCAGTTTTCGTACTAACTCTGATAATCCACAACATTGTTATGCAAATCATGCTTGTTGCCTTGAAGAATCATCTGCAAAAAGACACCTTGAAAACACCATTGAAATTGCCTGTTTTAAAGTATAATGAACTGCACTAGCAATTTGGTTGCTCCCCTTTTCAATTTAGATGATACTAGACGTCATCTTACAATCATTTGTCTGCTCAAGCCATGTAAAATAATTCGGGTAATATAGGCAACTGTAATATGGAATTTGGTCTGGCAAGGTATCGTCTTTTTTTACGGACAGGATCTTCTTTTGCAGAATGTTTTTTATCTGGCTTTTCTTCATCATTGCGTATATGTTGTAGCTAGAATCATCCTGTACTCAAGATCAGGTTTTTCTTGCACCACATAAATATATATTGCACATACAGTCTATTGCACGACACATATTTACAGTCTATTCCACATATAATCTATTGTACGACCTTCTGCTATCACCAATCACCTATATTAAAACTCAATGCTTTTAAGTTTTATGATACACTTCAATAACTAGATATTTAGACTTTGCCACACGAATAACATCCGAAATAAAATTGCCTCCCCAAAGAAGTAAATCGACGAAAGAGCCCCAGTACAACATTCCTTGAATAAATTGAAATAAAATGACATACTACATAGTCAGAAACACATTGTTTTCATAAAGCTGTGACAATACATTCCCATTTATATATTTCATAGATTATGCAGTTAAAGCATCGCATAATTCCTTTGTATTGCTAATAGGAACTGTGAAACCTGCAAGTTAAATGTGCGTAGAATTTGCATTATGAAATATTAAACAGTTCCATGTTTGAAATGGTTTTATCGGTTTATTCACGTTATGACAAAAAGTAGTTCTTATCAATGTTGAAAAAGCATTTTAGTGAAAAATACACTATGAAGTCGTACATAAAGCGAGTAATTAGTATAAGCAGAACTCACTTTTATGACCATATATTTTTATGTTTATGCTTATATAGTTCAAATATTTTATATAATATCCTGAACTGTTCCTGAAGGATTTGATTTTACCGATGAATGCTATGTATACAACTATTCAGCATGTTTAAGAGAACATGGACTTCAAATTATAATTAAATACTAGAGCAAATTACTCGGCGTTGCTCGAGTCTTAAATAACCTGATATTTAGATAAGACCAAAACAGATAACACTACGTAATTTCCGAATCGCCTGTTTTGAAATAAAATTATTCACGCTCTCAGTTTTTTTATGAGCAACCGTGTCAATTGTACAACGAGGGCGTAATACGCGCTAAATAGATACAATTCATACGCCCTAAATAAACTTCTTTGATACGTCCTAAATAAGCGCTAGATCTCTAATCGTTAAAAATACTTCTGAAAAATGTTTTAAAAAATTCCATTACCTCAAATGTACATTAAGAAAATATTATTATTATTATTTTTACTAATTCCCCCGTGGTGAAGGGGCACCACGTCCACAAGACCCCGAGGCTATCCCATGGCGAAGGGGAGAAGAATTGCAGCTTCACTTTTATAAAAGCACCCCGAAGGGCGGAAGTGTGACTTGCCTTCGACATGACAACATTCTCATGTCCGTTGGCGGGATTCGAACCAGCAACCCGCAATCCAACGGAAACGCATGCCCCTAACCGCTCGACCACCAGATCGGCTTAAAAAATGTTTCCTATATCAGCGACTTTTCATTCAATTTAAGTCAAATGTTAGCACAATACTAATAACGGTAATATAACACCAAATTAAAAATTAAGAACTAAATTTTTTAAATTCACAAAGTTAGAACATCGATAAATGAAATTCACTTCGTTATAGAAAAAGCTGTGGTTTCGTCGAGGCAAAATGACTGCCATTTAATCAAAACACCTATTTTGATTATCGTCTGACACAGCAATAACTTAATCAATTTCATTCTACGAAATATCGGAAAATGGAAATTTTTGGCTTTAAAAGTTCGTAACTTTTAACTTATTCGAATCTTTAAAAAAATTGTCACTCTATCAAGAATTCGGGGAACTCTGTACCGAATTTTGCAGCTGTCCGAATCTTGGGTTTTTCGCTACTAAGGAAAGCACATACTTATAATTCTTCACATCAATGTAATCAAATCAAGAATTACTCCCACTAGTCGTATGGGAATTGCTGACACCGCGAACCCAACTTAACTGCTTCATTTATCTCCTTTTAAATGCATTGGAAGCTAAGCTGTGGGATAGAAATTGATCGTCACAAAGATATACTGAAGTTGTCCCACCAATCCCAAGTTGCAAATTCTAATTACGTTTCCTTACTTTTCAATTGAGAATGGTAAAAACTAAAGTTTAATTTCCCTTCTTATACTTTTATTCGATTAGAGTTGTTTCTTTTTCAAGGAGCTGTACTGTACAGTTGGCGGCTTGCAGGGCGGAGCAGTGAAATTTTAGTGCCCCGCATTTCCGGTGTTGTTTGTTCTAAACAAAATACCCCATGAACAGGTAATTTATGCGTATTTCTTTTATTATTTGCACCCGGCGATACATTACAGGAGTAAATGTGTAATACCATAAGAGAACAATTTACCCTAATGAGATATAAAATTTAATGTTAATAAAATATGGCAGTGATATTGTATGATAGAGATATTTTAGTAATATTTCCACAACCAGCAAATACAGTTGGGGTAGAATAACGGATCCGCAAAATTATATTAATGAAAAATATGACCCAATAGCGTAATAGACAAAAGTCAATATTTCGTATGTTTGTCGGATCAATTATTTTGTCTGAATATTGATTGGAGTAAATGCAAATCAGTAATACAAGTTCATCATAGAGGGAAGTTTTTTTATTAAATAGCAATAATTAAAAAATATTGTGGTAGTTAGTTATGAGATTAGTAAATTTTTGATTTATTTTTAATAGTAAAATGGGAATACCTTTATTTATGTGATTGGAGGCATGTCCACATTAAAATCAGAATTCTTTTCTTCGGAGTATTAAGTTGGGAAATGTTTATGTCTACACTTTATTTTAAGTTAAAAAATATGATGTGGGCAGCATATGACTTACCACTACAAACTGAAATTAATTTTCCATTTCTTGCTTTCTTTCACAATTCATTAAATTAAGTTTAATTGCACAAATAAAGCGCTGATAATAATTTGAAATTACTCAGAATTTGCAGTTTAACTTCTTTCCTTTCATTTGGCGACTGGACATAAATATCTCGAGAATGGTCAGTCCTAGTGTTACGGTGCTGGTCTTATTCTTTCCCTCGTCAAACATTACGTATAAAACATACATTTAAATGATACATTTGAAAATATGCAGTCTTCTATTTCAGATTTTGTCGTTTTTGAGCAAAATATGCAGGTTCTTTTACTTTGAGTTGAATTACACCAAAATCTAATGAGTACCAAAAGTGGTCAATCTAACTCAAAACTGATTAATCTACAAAACTTTGTGAGATTTGGTCAATTAGTTTTCGATATAGACTGGGTACATACTGCGAGACCAGATTTTAGATAAGATTTAGCGGAGACAGTTTTATGTTCAATATTTACGATGTCAACGAATTTACGAATAGCAGCAGACGCAACGACGCCAGTGTTTACAACACTTTGAGCCGAGAGGTCAATTAGGCCATAAACCTAAGAGGCTACATATAGCCACGAGAGTGGTTAAATACGTTGACCAATTCCGGAAGATGTCTGATCGCATTATCTTAAGGTAACTGTAAGGTGTAAGGTAACTGTTTGGACGGCCGGGAAGAGCCACCCAATTTAGACCGGAACCCAGTGGGGGAGGCATCCACAGGGACCGTGCCCTCCTTCTCCTACCTCCAACCTCTTGGAGGATACTAACCTGTGTAATATAGTAGTATCAGGAGACTAACCTGAGGCAAAAATAGCAGGAGGAGGACAGGCAGATTGTCAGTTGCACGCCAATCTGACGTTAGACACTCGAGTCCACTTCGATTATAATGACTTGCAATTTCGTCCCAGTAGCTCAACGGGAGAGCTTTGGCTGGCCAGTTCGGAAATCCAGGGTTCGATTTCCAGTTGGGACAGCAAGACCTTTCACACTTTTTTTTTGCGAAATTATTTTTCCGTATTATGTCTGTGCAACATCCAGCAATAGTCCGACATAAATGTGGCATTTCACACGTCGGTGTCGTTCCACCTGTCCTGATACCTTCTTACCATCTCCTTGATGTCTTGGTGGAATCGCTCTCCTTGCTCTTCGCTGACAGCTCTCCAAGATTCTCCGGAAAGTAGTCTAAGTGAGAGTTGAGAAAGTGCAGCTTTAAGCTCAGGGAGCACGCAAAATTCTTCAATTTCTATAGCATGTCTTCCACAATTAATTTATAATGATTTCCTAACAATTTGATCACCGCCTCTTTAAAATCTTCCCATGCTTCTTTTCTAAAATATTCCATTTTTTCTTCAAATAATTTATCCTTCGTAAGTTTCCAGATGTCTGGACCAACAACAATACCTTCTTTTAATTTTGCTGAAGATCCCGGAAATGTTGAACAGATGTATTTAAAATATTTTCATCCACTTTGTTGTTTAAGATCACCGCAAAATATCCACCCTTGATCATTATATTTAAGTTTAATGAGAATAAAAACTAATTTTTCGCATCTTTTTTCTAAATGCATGGAATGTCGTACTGGTAATAAAGCGTAATTATTATTATTATGGAGAAACACAACTTAGCTTCTTTTTGAAGAATAGATTAACAACCTCCAATCGGTAACTTCATATGTTATGTTGAATGTGCTTATCAGTCCGGGAATATCGCTACAATAAGGTATATCACCTCCCTCTGAAAAGTAAGGAAGAAAATATTTTTCTCTCTATCTAAACCATGAGAAAGGGATTACAGGGATTAGCAAATTCTTTTCATTTAGTCTTGATCCCAACTATTCCGCAGATTCCTGTCCTATCTTGAGAAGTGGCATGAAAATGTCTTCATTTGCCATAAAAATACACTTCAATAAAGCACGCATACACCTAATTAGCGCAGTAAATAATGGTGAATTAAGGGTGACTCCTATCAAAATAGGTATCAATCAATATTTCCAATTAAATAAGACCTATCAAAATGGGAAAATCAAATGGGTTTCCATTTAAATGTCAAAATGGGTTTCCAATTAAATAAGGCATATCAAAATGGGAACAATTAATTGGCGAAAGAGACAGTCATTAAGTCCTACAAATCTATTCCTTTATGTCGATGCATTTAAAATTCAAATTACTCTTCACAAGTTTCCAATTAAATAAGACAGAGGCAAATGTTAAATTCCCTATATCATGTTTTTAACTGGTGTGAATACACTTTATTTATCTAAAGGTTGCTCTCAAAACGTTTTAGAGACAAAACGATATTTGAATAACGTCTAGAGAGGGTGGAAATTTTAAACATTAAAATTTCAGAATGTTTGGTTTTATTTTTAAATTTTACAATTGTATAGTACGAAAACAATTACTTTTGCACCTTTTCTGAGATGTATGTAATCCTGAGATGTATGTTGTGGCAACCGAAAATAAAAGTTTAAATATTATATATTTAAATTTATAAAAACATTTATTTATTAAGTATAATTATTATTTTAATATTACATTGCCATAAATTCATATATAGTGGAATTATTATTTTAAACGTACATTGCTCGTTGTTGTGCCGCAATAAACCCTCCAATTATTTTTTACCTTTTGTGTAAGTCCTGAAAAGAATTATTAATTAGTAAAACGCTAAATTGATCACACCATTTGAACTTAAACAATATCATTTATTAACAACATCAATTTATCAATAACATCAATTTTCATAGCTCCGCCTTTCTACTTTCTGGCGCTCATTGGTTCTTCTCAACCCAATGGTATCATTTCACATTTGGCAAGGCCCCCTCTCAGCCCCTCTGGTCTGGCACCCCTAAATTTATAGTATTTTGACCTTAAAGTTCACGTTGTCATAAACCCCGGTGCAAGCCAGACTACCGCTTTGTTAGCCGTTATGGGCATCGTAAATACTACAAATAAAAGTGTCTCATGGAGAACAATTTCTGGTCTCACATATGTAGTGAACTATTGAAGCATGTGGAAACTAACATCGAATTTCAGTGACGATTTATATCCAACTAAGGCTCCTCTATATACGAGCTGACTCGTCAAGCATATTGAAGCCCACCGAGGCAGAAAACGCAATCCATTAACATTAGCTCTATTCGTATTTTCACTTTAGGAAGTACTATTCACATAATTTTTGGTGGGTGTTCTTCACCAAACTACTCTAAACATACTTGAAAAAGGTTTAGGTAATTCGCTTTCCCAGAAATGAAGAGGGAATAAGAAAATGCTTATAAATAGTCGACAGAATCATTGGATTCCCTGTACAAGAGCATATTTGTGAAAGCTAAATTTTACAATATTGTAATTGAAACTTCTATTTTTATATAAAGTATTTATTTTAAACACTCATTTTATAATTTCGGCAACTGTAGTATGTATTATTATTGACTTTTATTTGCTATAGTCTTATCTTAGTAAATGTGGTTTGTAGTCCTGCATGTGTTATTCTCTCTTCCAAACTTAAAAGCATAATTGTTTCAAATTATATATATATTAAAAATTTATTCATGTTACACTAATATCTTTCAAGTTTTATACACTTTATTGCATTTTTAGAGTATAATGAAACATAAAATTGTTGAAACCTACTGTTAACAAACTGTCGTCAAGGGGAAATCTTACCATATTATAATAATTATGTAAACATAAGCTAAAATGGTAAATAAATAGAATTGAATTTATCATAAACGATAATGAATGATCAAATAGGATTTTTTTAACTAAAAACTGATAGAAATTATTAGTACAGTCAATAGGTATGGAAAAAGGGGCTTGCCGTGCAAAAGGTGGAGTAGAAGATTTTATTTTTTGTATTTGTATGTATTGCTGTCAACATGAAAAAACCAAGTTATCCAACATGGCCGACCTCGGGAGAAATTTTGGCAGCCAAAAAACTATGAAATTTTACGACTTTTTTTGATTTTTTCGAAATATCTCAGAAACGATCGACTTTTGCGATTCTTTCTCAATATGAAATTTAAAGATAATTAAATTTCCTACAATTTTTACAATTACAACTTTTTTATAACACGAATAGTAAGTGTGCTACAGATTTTTGAAAGTTAACATTTTTTTCTCAATTTGATAAAACTCAAAATAAAAATCGGTTTTATTTTACTCTTAATTTCTATTTACTTCTCCTCCAAATTCACAACACTTCTTTTGATTATATTGTTGATGCGTAAAATATTGGATGCATGAAAAGGTGTCGGGGGATGGGGAGGGAGATGGGAAACGTAGCCAGTTGGGGGTGGCCTTGAGGAATGGCGGCTGCTTCACAGCTGAAAGCGAGATAAGCCATATTACTCACAACCTGCACCAATAATGCCTGTCTAATGGGTATTGCTGCAAAATTTAGACAAGCCTTGTGTGTGCTCGAATGTAAGGGACCCACAGCAAAATTATGGGTTCAATATTTTCGTATAACAACACTCCTCAAACAGTTCACTGAGGCTGAGCGTACAGGCAACTGGAAGCTTCATCTTGACTCCATTCAAAAAGCACTACCATTTTTCCATGCAGCTGGCCATTTCTTATACGCCAAAAGTGCGCATCTCTACTTTCAAGACATGTTGAAACTAGAACAATTAATGGACCCAACTGAATTTCACGACTTCTCCACTAAAGGGAAGTTCACCATAAGACGCTCCAATAAGTGGTGGTGTGGAATTTTGTCTGACCAGACCATTGAACAGACACTTATGAGGAGTATGAAAGCCTGTAGAGGGGTCATACGTGGGAGAGGATTTTCAGACGGTGTTTTGGCAAAATGGACTTTGGCAATGATATTCATGCAAAATGTTTGTGATGGAATTGAACAATTCTGGGATGTACATTATGAAACATCTGAGCAGCATGTGGACATGCGAAGTTCTCGTATCGACAGAGACAGAAGTGACTCAATTAGACTGCGAGAGTTGCTTTCTCAACATCCCCCCTTTTCAGACATTGATACCATAATGTCATTAAGCAGTGGTATTGTTGGAGGAGTAGATGTAAACTGTCATTTGGCTCAAGAGGTTGGCATGGTTATGACAATGGTCGCTCATGGGAAATTTTAAAAATGTGACCTTCAAGAGGAAAGACAAGGTTGTAACCCTTGCATCGGTTGTCAGTAGTATTAAAGCAGGAACCCTCAAAGTAATTGCTATTGATCCGCTGACACTTTCCCAAAGATTGTGTCTTTCGAAACAGTCTGATGAAGACTTAAAAATGTTTTTTACTTATGAACTTGCACCCTATCCGATATCACTTTTTTCCGAAGAAGACATACGGAAAGGTACAAAGTCTTCATTATACATGGCTTTCACCCCAGTCGATTGCAAAGAAATTGCAGGGAAGAAACAGTTTGCTGTTATAGATGGAGGATACCTCCTACACAAAGTTATTTGGCCTCAAAATGCTTCCTTTGCTACCATAACTTAACATTATTCTTCATTTCTTCAAGAGACATTATGGATCGTGAGTTGTGGTTGTATTCGATGGGTATCCTGCACGTACTGGCACCAAAAGATCTGAGCGATTGCGGCGTATGAGGATGCACCATTCCCCTGAAGTAATCTTCGAAGTGAATACGATCAACCAAGTCGCCCAAGAAAATTTTTTGGCAAATAATCAAAACAAGAGTCGTCTGATCGAACTTCTGAAAGTCAATTTTGAAGAGTGTGATATTGAAGTCAAGCATGCTCAAGAGGACGCTGACTTACTGATCGTCAACACTGCCATTTCGAAGGCTAAAGAACTTGAAAATGTGATCATAGTTGGGAAGGATATCGATCTGCTAGTTCTGATGACAGGGTTAGACCAGCCATTCAGCAACTCATTCTTTCTTAAGCCTAGGAGAGGGAATGCTGGCAATATGTTATTTTCAACTATATCATTTAAGTTCGATCCAGGCAATATCCTGTTCATACATGCATTTAGTGGATGTGATTCCACATCAGTCATCTTTAGTCAAGGCAAAATTAAATTGTGCAAGATTGTCAACAAATCGCCTGAAGTGAAGAAAGTCACTAAAACATTCATGGATCCACTCAGCAGTCACGATGACATAGCTGCAGTTGGAGAAGAAATTCTGAAAACATTATACACATGCGACATCCATTCCGACCAATCCTTGAACACTTCGCGATTTAATCTGTTTGCAAAATCAGTCTCTAACAGAAAAATAAATCTCGCACGACTACCACCTACGTGCGATGCTGCACGCTACCATTCCTACAGGTGCTACTATCAAGTTCAAAGCTGGTTAGGCACCAACCCGGAGGAATGGGGTTGGGCGTGCAGCATAGAAGGTCTATTGCCTGTTGACACAAAAAGAAATTCAGCATCTGAGAATCTTCTGAAGAGTGTGTCTTGCGCTTGCAAGAAAGGGTGTAGTGGACCCTGCTCTTGTCGCAAGGCAGGTTTGAAATGCTCCAGCAAGTGCAAGCACTGCAGTGACATGGGGTGTGACAATGTCGAACCAATTTCATCTTTGGATGATACTGAAGAGGAAGATGACTTACTCCACCAGCTCTTGGAACCACTGCAACACGTGGATGAACAACTTGAGGATGACAACGTCCTTCCACCTCCGACGGTTGCTGAACCCGAAGAAGAACACACATCTTCAAAACGTCTTCGAGGAAGATAAATATGTATGTTTTCAGTTTTACTTATTAATTTCCTTTCTTTAATTGTTTCAAACCTGTATGAATCTTCTTGTAATTTGCATATAAATGTTAAATTTCTGCAATTTGTGTTTTTGAAGATAATTATTTGTTTTTGTACTTTAAACAAGTTTGGCCATTTGTGGAGATTATTTAAATTTAATTTGGTGCATTGATATTATTATTCATTATGTTAATGCATTATACCTAGAAAATTAGTTGAATTACAACACACACGTCATGAATTTTTGCTTATTAATGCTTTATTATTATTTCGCTTATTATCACCCCCATATTTATTCATTCACATTCAAATATCGCTTCTGTGTAGGTAGAACATCAGAATAAAATGTAGTGTGAAGTATAATATATGTTGCAGTTGTACAATATGAACATGTGCTGTTATTGGGATCTGATCGAGTCGTCTGCGAAATGTGAGGGGGAGAATTGTGACTGCGGGGTCAGGTGGGCAAGGGGTGTTAATGCGGTTTTTTACGAAGTAGAGAAAAAATGTCAGATTTTAAGAAGCTGTAGTGCGCTTACTATTTGTGCTATAAAATAGTTGTAATAGTAAAAATTGTAGGAAATTTAATTATCTTTAAATTTTATATTGAGAAATAATCGCAAAAGTCGATCGTTTCTGAGATATTCTGAAAAAACCAAAAAAAGTCATAAAATTTCGTGGTTTTTCGGTCGCCAAAAGTTCTCCCGGGGTCGGCCATGTTGGATAACTTGGTTTTTTCATGTTGGCATCAGTATATACAAATGCAAGAAAAAAAATCTTCTACTCCACCTTTTGCAAGGTACAATGTATCTGCTGACTGGACTATATGTCTGAATGACTCGAATTTGTTTTGGAATGGCACTGATACTTTCATCGCCAAGACGATGATTGGCGCCAATCATCTGATGTAAACATTGGCGCTATGTTTATAGGATCCAGTTTAGAGGATTTCCTCAATATTATCTTTTAAAGTACTTCAATTATTTTGTACTAGGCATAAAAAATATATCGTTTACAATACAGATTTATATAATTTATTATTATTATTAAGATTTTAAATGCTGTATTTATCTAATCTGTACATCCACAGGTTTATAACAAAATTGCCTTTCTTTATTTAAAAGTCCCGCCTTTTTATTTAAAAGTCCCGCCCCCCGGGTAATTCACACACAAGACCGGATTTTTGCAAAAAAAAAAAAAAATGTCCATCTATTTGTTAATCTGCTTATAGAGTGAAAATCATACTTCTTGTTAATAAGTGTTGCGTAATTACAAATGTTACTCCAATCTAATTCATATTTATAAAATATAACTCAATTGTAAATTTATTAGCATTATCAAATACGTACTTGTCAAAATAAATATTTGGAGCACGTGTTAAACCGCCAAATATGGTAGCCCATGTATTTGTAGAAACCTTACGGGGCTTCAATATGCTTGATAAGTCAGCCTGTAGTAGAGGAGCTCTATATCCAACTGTTTGTTTCTCTATTGCAGAAATATTACAATCCATACTCTGTATTCCTTGTATTAAGAAATAACATATTTTTGCTACCACTTGTCACAGAATACATCATTGTTAACATCAGAAACACTGAACTGTAATTATGAATAGGGTTACGGGCGATTTTTGATGTCCGGGATTTCAGTATGGATTTCTATCCTTTGAATTATAAGATCCCAGTATTGAAAATCAGTTTACTTCATTTACTGTATCACACACTTTGATGGTCAAGTGTGTCAAAACATTAAAGTTTTTAATCATAGATGGCAGTGGCAATCTGCAGGTATCGATAAATTGAGTTTTAACGAGCCTCATGATTGGTAGTCACTGATTTGTAGCCATTTGTCCTACAAATCAGATCAGATTACCATAAAACACAGATATATATTTTGCAGCTTAGTTTTTATAATTATATAAATACAGAATGTATTTTAGAATGTATAGAAATACAGAATGTATTTTAGAATGTATAGAAATACAGAATGTATTTTAGAATGTATAGAAATTCAGAATGTATTTTAGAAATACATTCACCTCAAAAATGAAATATTAATTAATTTTAGTAGTCGTAGAAATGGCTTCAAATATTTTAGACCATTGAACGACGAAGGCCATGTTCTATGTTCAAACTCACTAAATTACATCTGTACCAAATTTAATTCATACTAGTATCTAAAATTATTACAGGTGAAATAAATAACTGAGAAATACATTTTATTGAAAAAAAAAATGAAATATGCGTCTCCACTCGATATTTGCATCCATATTCCACAGTACTTAGGTCTACTTATAGCAATCATTATAAAAGAAAAAAAAATTCAAATTTTTTAGTCAAGTTATTCTTTTAAAGAACTTTTACGAAATATATTTAAAGTATATTTTTCAAATTGCCAACAGCTTAGTGATACCTACAGCTATATTTGGAGTGTTTGTATTAATAAAAACTATTTTTATACCCTTGACATCTAAAATGTAGTTCAAATGATCAGTACTCACATAGACTATACAGAGTGTCCCAAAAAGATTGTAACGCCCTTTAATTCTTTAGCTGTTGGAGATAAGTGGGCAATGTAAATTACGAAAATGTTTAAAGTAAGGTAGGAAATATGACTACGTTAATATTTTATTATCAAAAAATGGTGGGACTATTTTAGTCCCCCTATCAATTTTCAAAAAGTTGCACTTTTAAAATTTTTATACGACCCTCTTAGAAATTTGGTCAAACAGAAAACTTTTTATTTTTAATGCAACGAGATCATTAAATTAGAAAAACCTTATATCTGTATCTTTAAAATCAACTGAATTATGATAAAAGAAAATAATCTGACTTATACCACTTTTCCGTACAATATGAAAGGCTGTTTCATCAGTGGAAATAGGGATCATAAGCAAATTGACGATGGAATTTGTTTAGATTAAAAATTTCAAATTTTTTTATTTCTAATCTATCTATGATTTCTAATCTTTATTTTGGTATAATATTTAAAGAAAGATTAACTGTATTGAATAGAAATAATACTGGGAATAAATACGTAAATTAAAAAATAAATTGTCTTCATTTCATTCTTCAGTATTTTAAAATTATTTTACTATATACATTTGAAACGGCTAAAATAGAGTTAAAGGAAAGAAAAAATCGTCTGTGAGTTCTATTCTTCGTTTTGAAAAATTATATTAAATTTCAAAATCAAATACATATTTGAATTTGTTTACTTATTTATTTTAATTGTTTCAAATAAAAATTGGCATGTCTCAATGTGAAAAGTACTTAAGAATCCGTGATTTCAACGGGCGCCTACGCGGAAGTCGCAAAATTGTCTCCTATGTATTATCATCCAGTTTTACTTTTTTTTGTGATATGTCACAAATTTACATTTCTAATTTGATATATGGTCCCCATTCACAATGTACAAATTTCAATTAAATATAACTCGCTCAATTTTAAAGATACAGATATGCGTTTTTTTTAATGATCTTGTTGCATTAAAGATAAACATTTACCAATTGACCAAATTTGTCTAAGGGGGTCGTATAAAAGTTTAAAAAGTGTAACTTTTTTAAAATTAATGGGAGGCATATTTCCTTAACGTAGTCTTATTTCCTACCTTACTTTCAGCATTTTTGCAATTTACATTGCCCACTTATCTCCAATAGATAAAGAATTAAAGCGCGTTTCAATCTTTTGGGGACACCCTGTATACTATCTATGTTGTTCCGGAATTATAAGTGTTTTCCGTAGGTAATAATGCTATGGAATTTTTAAAATCGAACGATTCAGTTCTAATCATGAAACTCACTACAAAATTATTACAAAGTTCTAGCGTTCCATATAATGTACTTACACTAAAATATCTATAACGATAGATGCATTCATTCTTTAGATATTGTGTCCGCACATTATACACGCACACATATAGACATCATTCCAGGGCCCTATTTCAAGCTCATCGATAATAATTCCATGTTGATTGATAGAAGGCGCTCCTATAGTGGAGTTGCTATAGGAGCGCCCTGTATCAATCGCCGCAGAACTACAAATGATAAAGTTTAGAATATAACCCCAAAAGCACTGGAAGTGAGTTCAAAAGATCTTTATACGTGCTTATCCATCAAAATATCAAATTCGAAAATTTTTCAAAAGAAAAATATTTTTTTTTACAATAGAATGCGAAAGGAAAATGTTGTTTCAGTTTCATGCTAAACGAAATAACATTTCGAAGCATTCAGCTTCTGTATCGAAATATTTAATCTTTCATTCATTAAAGTTTGCAAATACTAAATGACAATTGTATCATTAAATTTGACTTACAATCCTAGAGTTCCTAATTAATACTCTGCATCACTATAATCAGACGAAGAATTATCCCCAGTTGTGAAGATATCCACAAAGAACCAGTCTCTTCACTGCTGCAATTATCTACTCTTAAACTCGTTAAAAACGAAGCCCAGTCAGAAGAATTGGTCGTCTGCAGAGCGACAGTCCAAAAGTCCCACAAATCCTAATCCCATTCCTTGGCGCGATAAGTATTCAAATTACGTTTCATGAGGTTTCAATTAAGTACAGCTAACACAAAAGTTAAATTCCCTCTTGCGTCGATTTAATTGCTTGAAGCTCATTTTATTTATCTAGAGAAAAATCTCGACAAATGGGTCGGGGAAATCTTTAATGGGTTGATGAGCCTGTATCTAAAGTTAGTAGTTAGACAAGAGGAAGAATTAAAAATATATATGACATTGCAAATGCTTAGATTGTTTTTTGTGGTTTCGATTTAAACTGAAAGTAACTTTTAAAATCGGTATTACTTTATACAAAGATTGTAGATAAAGAAATGTGTGTTAAAAGTTAATGCATGGTTTTATATTACTAAAATTTAATACTTTCAGTAGGGTTTCGTGCTAAATTGTAATTTTTGTGCGTCGTGGTCAAATATGCGAACCATTTAAATGTGACGATAATCTCGTTTTATATGCATGATCAGTGTCAAAGTTACTATGTGGCTGGTTGACTTTTGGAATCCCAGCCAAAATAATTAAGACCCTTCCCCTTTCGGGACGGCGGCAATCCGGAGCTGTCGCGGCCCAAACGACGAAGCGCTTCGCTTCCGAACTGGTCGAAAAGAACGGCGCATTTTTTGCGCTAAGCCTAACTCTCGAAAAAATTCACTAAAAATCACCTATTCAACACAGAAATCTACTTTTTTCAGGAATAAAAGAAATATTTATGTTCTATTTGATGTATAATTTTCATACAAATCTGAATGCAAAATACTCGTTAGTTGCTCCCATTCTTTTATCCGAAATAAACGAATAATTTCACTGCCTCTAAAACCCAAACAAAAAAAATACTCTCTTATATTCCTATGATTCACCAACGAAATCATAACGCTGAAATAAAAATAAAAACCGAAACTCAATTATAAAATTGTTGATGCTACGAGAATTACTCTGTTTGTTTATATTACAAAATGATTTTCACCGCTCCAAATGGAGAAATAATTCATTCGATCCTCTTCTGCCAAGGTCATGCCTCTGCAAAATACATTGTTTCCATGGACAAGTAACGCCATCTAGTACACAAATTAAAACGTTCCGCGTGGTGACACTTATAGGTGCTACTATCCGCTTGCGGTAAAATTTCCTCTGGCCCGAGGGCGTGCCGTTCGTCCTTGAATGCAAGTTCGCAGCTGACACGTGGGCGTGCCGATCGTCGCGAAAACGTTACGTTTAAAGGAATATTTTATGAATGGAAGTATAGCCACACATAAATGAATGTCCAGCTTCATTTTACATCTTTTCTTTCTACTGTTAGTCTGTTAAATAAAACAGTTCATGTAAATTCTGTAAAATCTTAGTTCAGGTGTTTGTGAAATTGCTTTCACTATACAGTGATGATTTTCACTGAGAGTATGTGATTTGTATGGCGGTTAATTCGAAGTAAATTTTGTGCGTCTCCATCTATTGAGAAATCGTAATGGAACAGTCAACTAGGCTACAGCCTTGGGTCACCACGTAGCTCTCATCTAAAATTTTTGGGTACATTAATGAAATGAAAGAAAATATTGTGTAATAAATTACATTTTTAATCTCAGATGAGAATTAGAAAATATGTTCATGTGTTAGTACGCAAATTTTAATAATGGACAATATTAAATCTAATTATAAAACCTATATGTACAGTTCTGAAAAATAAAAAAAGACATATTCTGGCTAGACGTGTGGTGACTGAACGCAAATGGTCGCAATATCTCTTTTTAGTTTTATGTTGCTGTGCAGTTTAAAAGAAAGCTCTATCCCTCGATTTCAAATTGATGAGAATATTTTTTTTTTATCTTAGTCTAATAAAAATGCGAGTAAATCGGAAAAAATCACTATCGTCCTGCACTGTGTCAAGTTGCAACATAAAATGTAATGTATTCGAAACTGCACGTATAATATAACTTGTAGTAAGTATTGATATCACTCATTAATTTGTCCGATAAAACTCAATTCAAGAAAAATAAGAGGAGATATAAGAAAAAAATTAATTTATAACTTATGTCATTGTAGGTAATATAAGTCAATAATTCATTGTAGGTAATATAAATGATTGTAGGTAAATAAGTCAATAAGTTATTGTAAAAGCCAACGGCTCTACCGTGCTGAAAACACCGGTTCCCGTTAGATCACCAAAGTTAATCAGCATCGGACGCGGATAGTACTTAGGTGGGTGACCACCTGGGAACACCGTGTGCTGTTGGCTCATTTAAGTCGACGTGTTGGCCGAACGGTCAAGGCGAGCGTTTCCAGCGATCGATCGGCTGCCACGTTGTGAGTTCGAGTCCCACGTAAGACATGGATGTTGCGTGTTGTGGGCACAGTGTGTTCCGCCGACCTCTGGTGCAACTGGGGCAACGTCCTAAGACGGAAAATGGTTCACGATTTCGGCCGTACGTAAGGTAACCGACGCAAGTCGACGTAGAGTCTAGTGCCTGGCCATTGGAAAAAAAGTTATTGTAAGGATGGTTTTATATGTAGCCCATGTAATATATTTTATTGAATGATATCGCTACGACTTATCCTGTGACTTCAGGTGTGTGTTCTCCGGTTGCAAGAATGAGTTTTTAGATCTGGACAATTGAGTTTTTATTCAAGAAGCAATTAACGTAAGTAGAAATAAGAAGCAACTATCTAGCAAAGTCACAAAATAACCATCAAATACAGTAAAGGGAAAACAAAGAAAAAATAAAAGGAAGAAAAACTCAACTAATTTAAAACCAAGACTATCGTAGCAATAATACACTGACGATTTACTGTTCCTCAAGTAGTAATTTTGTTCTCAAAACAATGTGCATTTTCATACCATATACCCTCCATGGGAAAACCGAGAATAACTTCGTAAAATTATTAACCAATATCTTCTTTTTCACGAATTTGTTCTTTGCGCGCATTCCGCCAAAGATGCCTTCAAAATTCGCTCAGTTAGGCGACCTTTGGCGACAGATATTCCATCATATCTGTCGCCAAAATCGTTGTCGGGATCATACGACCACCACTCAATGGAATTACATTTCCCCATAGTAACAATGGGTAAGTGTAGAAGTCACTTCCTAGTTAAGAGAAGAAACATTTGTCACAGAGGAAATATATAACACATTTGTAATAGCATTAAAAATCTGATGTGGGCAGCACATGACTTTCCCTGCAGACTTATATCCACGTTCTCTTTATTTTAATTAAATTTATTTCACTTTTAATTCAATTTTCGTTCTCATTCGGTAACCGGACTTATTATCAAAGGCGGCGTAGAGAAAATACGAAAAACTAAAATAACTCGAGAACGGCTAGTCCTAGTGTAATGGGGTTGATCTTATTCTTTTCTTCTTTAAAAATTACGTATTAAATAAGCATTTAATGGATATATTTGAGCATACGTAGCTTTTTAGCTTAGATCTTGACAATTTTTGCTGGCCATTTTGCAAAAAAAGGCAGGGTTTCTTTTTCTGATTCATACCAAAATCTAATCAGCACCAGGGTGACCTATACGTGACTCATCTACCGAATTTTATGAAATTCGGTCCATTGGTGTTTTAGCTAGAGTGGATACAAGCTTTTGCGGGCCATTTCGCAAAAAAAATACGGTTTTTTTATCCCGAATCGTACCCAAAACTAATCAGCACCAGACTCGCCCACAAGTGACTTACTTACAAATTTTGTGAAATTCGGTGTATTAGTTCGTTAGTTAGACTGGATACAAAATCTGCACACACAGACACACACACACAGACAGACGGACACACAGACGTCACGCTAAAAATGGTTTTTTCGTATTCTAGAGGTCTTGAAACGTGTAGATCCGACAAAAACTCGAGTTGCGATTTTCAACATGATTCCAGTACTTTCCCTATACATTACCATGTATTGCAGGGAAAGTAAAAATCTGATGAGGGCAGCACATGACTTTCCCTGCAGACTTATATTCACGTTCTCTTTATTTAATTAAATTTATTTCACTTTTAATTCAATTTTCGTTCTCATTCGGTAACCGGACTTATTTTCAAAGGTGGCGTAGAGAAAATACGAAAAACTAAAATATCACGAGAACGGCTAGTCTTAGTGTAATGGGATTGGTCTTATTCTTTTCGTTATTAAAAATTACGTATTAAACAAGCATTTAATGGATATATTTGAGTATACTTAGTTCTTTAGTTTAGATTTTGACGATTTTTGCGGGCCATTTTGCAAAAAAAGGCAGATTATTTTTTTCCGAATCATACCAAAATCTAACCAGCACCAGGGTGACCCATAATTGACGCATCTACCGAATTTTGTAACATTCGGTCTATTAGTTTTTTAGTTTGAGTGGATATAAGCTTTTGCGGGCCATTTCGCTAAAAAGGCGGGTTCTTTTATCCCGAATTGTACCCAAAGCTAATCAGCACCAGATTCGCCCACAAGTGACTTACCTACCAAATTTTATGAAATTCGGTCCATTAGTTTTTTAGTTAGAGTGGATACAAAATCTGCACAGACAGACACACAGACACACACACAGACGTCACGCTAAAAATGGTTTTTCGTATTCTAGATGTCTTGAAACGTGTAGATCCGTCGAAAACTCGAGTTGTGATTTTCGGCATGATTCCAATACTTTCCCTATACATTACCATGTATTGCAGGGAAAGTAAAAAATCTGATGTGGGCAGCACATGACTTTCCCTGCAGACTTATATTAACGTTCTCTTTATTTTAACTAAATTTATTTCACTTTTAATTCAATTTTCGTTCTCATTCGGTAACCGGGCTTATTTTCAAAGGTGGCGTACGGAAAGTACGAAAAACTAAAATATCTCGAGAACGGCTAGTCCTAGTGTAATGGGGTTGGTCTTATTCTTTTCGTCGTTAAAAATTACGTCTTAAATCAGCATTTAATGGATATATTTGAGTATACGCAGTTCTTTAGTTTAGATTTGGACGATTTTTGCGGGCCATTTTGCAAAAAAAGGCAGGTCATTTTTTTCAGAATCGTACCAAAATCTAATCAGCACCAAGGTATCCCACAAGTGACTCATCTACCGAATTTTGTGAAATTCGGTCCATTAGTTTTTTAGTTAGAGTGGATACAAAATCTGCACAGACACACAGACACACAGACACACACACAGACGTCACGTTAAAAATGGTATTTTCGTATTCTAGAGGTCTCGAAACGTGTAGATCCGTCGAAAACTCGAGTTGCGATTTTCGGCATGATTCCAATACTTTCCCTATACATTACCATGTATTGCAGGGAAAGTAAAAAGCGGTGGATATAATTCATAATGTGAAATAAAAATTTTATAAAGATAATCTAAAACGATATGATAAACAACGAAGTGAATATTTGCATCTGAAGTTATTCTTTTCAAACTGGAAGTACATATTCTCTTGAATAAAAGCGACAGTAAATATGTAACCTTAGTTTCATATACCTACTCCCAGATACAATACATAACCTTACTTCCAGATTCAATGCATAAACTTTGTGATATTTCAAACTGGCCAGTTATGTCGTAAAATATACCTATCTCTGTACAATTTTCTATTTGCATTTTCTAAATCCAAATGATAAATTTCTCGAAAACAATAAAGTGAAAGACATTGTTTTTCTTTCAGGGAAGAAAACCAGAAAACATAGAGGTAATTTATTGCGAGCAACATTCTCGTGACCAACAACAGTGACAGAGGTTGATATGTAGACACTGGTTTCTGTCCTCTGTTTTTTACGAGATTTTGAAAAATATCTCTGGTGTTTTCTGAGATAAACAAATGTTTTGGTCTTTGGGATTCATCTATGTAGAAGATTATGGTACTGCAATAGAATATTTTGTAAATTTCTTTTAAAAAGTGCTACAAGAAATTTCTTTTAAAATGTGCTACAAGAAATTTCTTTTAAAACGTTCATACACATTAAATATTTTACATAAAATTAGAAATGAAGCCTTACGTTTCTTATTTCTGGTAAAAATAATTCATTCTTTTCTCCAAAAATTTTGATTTGCATTAATTTTGCATTAATTTGCTGTATCCACTCTAGCAGAAAAACGGACCGAATTTCACAAAATTTAGTAGATAAGTCTTTTGTGGGTTATCCTGGGGCTGATTAGATTTTGGTACGATTCGGAAAAGAACAACCTGCCTTTTTTTACGAAATGGCCCGCAAAACTTCCATGTATTCACTCTAGTTAAAGTACTAATTGATCAAATTTCACAAAATTTGGTAGATAAATTACTTGTAAGATTCTCTGGTGTTGATTAGATTTTGGTGAGACTCTGAAAATGACAACCTGCCTTTTTTACGAAATGGCACGCAAAAATAAAAAAAAAGACTACGTATGCTCAAATGTATCCATTAAATTCTTGTTTTATTCGCAGTTTTTGACGAGGAAAAGAATATAACACACTCCATTATACTTTAGGACTAACCGCTCTCAAGATATTTGAGATTTCTTGCATTTTTGCTACGCCGTTTTCGGAAAAATGTCCAATTACCAAACAAAAACAAAAATTGAATTAAAAATGCAAATTTATGTTATTTGGTGCAATTAAACTCAATCTAATGTATTATTCAAGAAATAAAGGAAATATGAATTTGAGTCTGCAGAGAAAGTCATGTGCTGCCCACATCAGATTTTTTCTAGATATCGCGATAAAATAGTCATGTTCCTTGACAGGTCTTTCACATTTTCGCGAGATACACTTTTTGGAAACAATGCTTACATTTGTTCTTGCATTGCTTTTCTAGTTGAGATAAAATAAAACTCAGACGTAATTTATTTTGAGAAAAATTGTTCTGGCCGACAACAGCGACAGATGTTCATAAGTAAACATCAGTTTTTATCTGTCCCTCTTTTGCGAGATTTTTCCAAATTTCTGAGTTTTTCGAGATAAACAAATGTAGGAGCATGGATTCGTAGCAATCCCGCAGGAATGATAATTTGTATAAGACAAAATCTGTTCAGTTGAGAATTGCACGTTCCATGCATTGTTAGCGAAAAGTAATTTTTGAATGCACAGAGGGGATACTACCAATGGGATTGCTAATAATGGACATAAAAATGTGTTATTTCAATTGAATATCCGCAAATATAGATGAAGTCTTAAAGCATGAAAAGTTAACCCCTTTTACAGCAACCAGCATTTGAATACGGTTTTCAGGTTTCTCAACACGAAGTAGTAAATTATCGCTGTTGGAATCACTATCCTGGGACTTCACTTAAATCTTTCGTAATAATTAGCTCTTCTCTGTTACCTACCTCTCCAGTATTTCCTGAGATAGATGCGCCCAAGGTAATCGATTCAAAGTAGAAGGTTAAAAGGATTGCAATATAATATTTGTAGACTTCTTAAAGGCATGAGTTCTTATTTGCATTTTAAAAATCCGCTTCTTTTGAATTCTGTTGAATATCTTTGAAGTCTTAAAGCACAAAAAGTCGCCTCTAGAACAGCATCCGAATACCGTTTCAAGTTTTTCAACACGGAAATGTAAATTATCGCGGTTGGAATGACTGTCCTGGGACTCGATTCAAATACGGAAATGTAAATTATCGCGGTTGGAATGACTGTCCTGGGACTCGATTCAAATACGGAAATGTAAATTATCGCGGTTGGAATGACTGTCCTGGGACTCGATTCAAATACGGAAATGTAAATTATCGCGATTGGAATGACTGTCCTGGGACTCGATTCAAATACGGAAATGTAAATTATCGCGATTGGAATGACTGTCCTTTGACTCGATTCAAATACGGAAATGTAAATTATCGCGGTTGGAATGCCTGTCCTGGGACTCGATTCAAATACGGAAATGTAAATTATCGCGGTTGGGACTGTCCTGGGACTCGATTTAAATACGGAAATGTAAATTATCGCGGTTGGAATGACTGTCCTGGGACTCGATTCAAATACGGAAATGTAAATTATCGCGGTTGGAATGACTGTCCTGGGACTCGATTCAAATACGGAAATGTAAATTATCGCGGTTGGAATGACTGTCCTGGGACTCGATTCAAATACGGAAATGTAAATTATCGCGGTTGGGACTGTCCTGGGACTCGATTCAAATACGGAAATGTAAATTATCGCGGTTGGAATGACTGTCCTGGGACTCGATTCAAATACGGAAATGTAAATTATCGCGGTTGGAATGACTGTCCTGAGATTCGATTCAAATACGGAAATGTAAATTATCGCGGTTGGAATGACTGTCCTGGGACTCGATTCAAATCTGCGGTAATAATTATCTCTTCTCAGTTGCCTATAATTTACCTTGTTTTACGTTAAAAGATAAATTTTTTGAAAGAAAAATATTATCAAACTAGCAGCATACCCGTTCTTCGTACGGAGTATATAATATAAAGAAACTTGAAATTCATAATCATGCCCAAATTCTTATAGTATACTAAATGACATGTTTAATCAAAATATTCTGTTAAAATATTTAATATAATGCTCCTAAAAAGAAGTTTAAGAATCTCTGTTCTCGCTATATAAAATTATCTTCATGGACATATCTGAAGAATAAAACATCTTGGACCCCTTATGCAAGCAAATATAAAAAAAAAATATGGAATTGAATCAATATATGCAAAATAAAAGCGTTAAAATTGTATGGGACCCGTACTAATTATATACGCGAATATTAGAAAATATAACCTGTATTAGTAGATTACATGTATAAATTGAAAATACCAATAAACCCGTAATCTTTAAATCTGAAGACAGTCATTTATTCCAATATATGTCAAAATTAAAGTGCTAAAATTATATGGGAAGATATACACGTACTACTTATAATGTCCGATTATTAGTAGAAGACTACCCGTTTTGCAATATGAGTCACAAATGTTTTTTGGTAAAATACAACAGACGACGTAATAAATTGAATATATAATTAATCCCCTTAATCTTCATACCAGAAGACTGTACTTGATTCCAATATATATGCCAATATATGTCAAAATATATGCCAATATATGTCAAAATATATGGCAATATACCTGTACTACTTATATTCTCGTAGGTTAGAAGATATACCCGTGCATTCCTAGAAGATTACTCGTACAACGTACAATATGCGTGTGTCAGCAATTTTTGCCGCAATAAAACAATGACGTAATAACTTAAAAATATCAATAATCCCTGAATCAATAATTCCGAAAAATATCAATAATAATAATGTTTAAACCTGAAGAGTATAATTGATATTATCCAGTCCAAAATGAAATGGCAATGAAATTTATTTTATATACATATCTTCATTATTCAAATCGGAAAGGATTTAATAAAAATCGTCTGCTGCATAAAAACACATTGGATTTAAATCCGTTGCTAAGCGACATGATATCATTTGCTTCAAATAAATTGGTAGAAAAAATATCGTCTAAATAGTTATATTTCTATGGAACATTTGGCGACAGTTTCGTCAAATTAGCGACATTTTAAAAAATCGCCAAATTTATCGCCAAGTGGGACTGTAGAACTGACAGTTCCACTTTGCGACAAATTGACGAAATATCATCACAATACTATCCCCTAACAAAAAACAATTAATATCATTTATGTAGCGCAATTTTATCAATTTCAAGATATTTTTATGGATTTGAAAACATTTTTATCAATTTGGTGACATTTTAAAAATTCGCTAAATGTATTACTAAGTAGGATGGTTGGTCTGACAAATAAATGCTAACCAAACATCATTTCAGTAATCTCTTCTAACAAAACAAAAAAAAATTTCATTGATATGTAGAAGACCCAAGCCTCACGACCAACCCGAAGGTTTATGGCAGCTGTTTGTGTGTCGTTTATATCAATTTGGCGACATTTCCGTCAATTTGGCAAAGTTTAAGAAAAGTTGTCTAATTAGCGATATCCCTCCAAATTCGTAGCTTTGAATTTGCAGATCTGAATGAAACATTCTTATCCCGTTTCAATATACTAAATGAAAACACCACAATTGTATTAGAAGATATACCCGCTCTACTCTTTTTCTGTTTCAACAATCGGCTATATGAATTTATTGGCTAAACACAATATATGAGTTTAGTAGCTAAATACGATATAAGCTTGAAAACTCTTTGCCAAAATAATTGCAATTGATGTACGCAGTCAGCAATTAATATAATTAAAAGAAAAATCAAACCGTCCATTCATAAGATATACTTTTATATCCATTTATCCATTTATTTATTATTTAAATCGAAAAAAAATAATAAAAACATTAACAAACACATTTAATTTAATTGCGATGTCGAGCAACATGATATATCCTCCTAAAATGTTAAAATTTATTAACCACTAACAGCACACCCGTTATTCGTACGGAGTGTATAATTTAAAGAAACTTAAAGTCATGTGCAAATTCTGTTAAAATATTAAATTTATTGCTCCTAAAGAGAAGTTTAAGAATATATGTTCTCATTATGCAAAATTATCTTCACGATCAGATCTGAAGAATAAAACATCCTGCCCCCTTTTGTAAGCAAATTTACAGAAGAAAAAATAGGAATTGAATGAATATATGCAACCCCGTACTAATTATATTGTCGCAGATCAGAAAATATGCCAATGTGCTAGTAGAAGATTACCCGTATTACAATATGCGTCTCAAAAATATTTGCCAAAATAAAAGAGATGACGTAATAAATTGAAAACATCAATAATATCCGTACTCTTAATACCAGAAGGTCGTAATTGATTCCAATCTATGCCAATATATATCAAAACATATGTCAATATACCTGTACTACTTATATTCTCGTAGATTAAAAGATATACACGTGTATTTGT
This sequence comes from Amaurobius ferox, assembly GCA_951213105.1. NCBI lineage: Eukaryota > Metazoa > Arthropoda > Arachnida > Araneae > Amaurobiidae > Amaurobius > Amaurobius ferox. Next base: position 150,652,355 of record OX578138.1, read on the forward strand.
AGAAGATTCGTACGACATACAATATATGAGTTTAAACAATTTTTGTCATAATAAAATAATTGCATAATAACTTGAAAATATCAATAATCCTTGAATCAATAATCCCCGAAAATATAAATAATAATAATTTTTAAACCTGAAGACCGTAATTGATATTATCCAGTGAAAAATGCTATAAGAAAAATCAAATCGTTCTTTTCTAAAATAATTTTTTATATCCATTTATTTATTATTCAAATCGAAAAAATAATTATTAAAATTAACAGGCAGATTTAATTTAATTGCATTTCTGAGTAACATGTTATAAGAATAGAATCTTATAACATGTTAAATATGTCATGTCTTATAACATAAACTGCGAAATTAAATAACGATTTTGATTTCTCTATACTTCTCATTGTTCCGCAAAAGCTAGTTTTAAATAAACCATGAACCATGGAGATAGATTTCCCCTTTAAATCATGTTTCAAACAATTCATTTTTTCAGAAAGTGACTAATTAACGCAAAAAATCTCCCATCAAACTCAGAGATTAAATTTTAATTCACTTTCAAACGATTTTCAAGCTTTTCGTTTGGATAAACCACGGAGTTAGGGAGTAGAACTCCTAGGAAAAAGTTCCGTTTTTCATTAATATCTCGACAACCCCAGGTCTTAGAAACTCGAAACTTGGACAAAATTTATGGGGGGATATTTCAAGGCTATTCACCAAATTTCATCAAATTCGGTTCAGCCGTTTTTCCGTGATGATGAGACAAACGAAAATTTCGTTTTTTGCTAATATCTCGAGAACCACTGGTCGTAAAAACTCAAAACACAGATATAATTTTAAGTGGGGCTATTTCTGGGCTACCCACAAAATTTCATCAAATTCGGTTCAGCCGTTCTCCCGTGATGGTGTGACAAACAGACAGACAGACAGACAGACAGACAGACAGACAGACAGACAGACAGACAGATTTTCATTTTTATTTATATAGATACGCACTACTGACTTTTACCTTATGATCTAGGAAAACAAAAATACAGAGATAATTTATTTTTAACAACATTTACGGGATCAGCAGCAGCGGCGGGGGTTAATATGTAGACATTGGTTTCTGTTTACTGATTTTTTACTAGACATTGAATAATCTTCAATGTTTCTTAAGATGAATATGCCCGTGGGAATCGACTCAAAGTAGACAGTTAAAAGAATTGTAATAGAATATTTGTAGAATTCTTAGAGGTATGATTTCATATTTACATTTTCATCATCCGTTTCCTTTTAATTCAGCATGAGGTTCTAAATGTAATGTTTTTGTTCACCATCCCAACTTTCAAAACATGTAATAGTAAAATTATTTTTACGGGGTCAAAATTGCGATTCTCGTACTTTGATAGATTTACTCGTTGATTAACGCTGACTACGAATTTACTGTTTCTAAAGGATGTCTGCAAATCTGGGGCAGAATAACTGAAAGAAATTGGGTGATTCGAACAAAACTTTATACACTATGTGACAGTGGAAAAATGACACCAAGGTGTGGGCACAGAAATATGCAAATTGCAGGGTAAACGCAGCTCACCGAGTTATGTACATGATGCGAAATGCGCAGATGTCCCGCTGGCATATATTGATACAGGATCAGTGCAGGATTTACGTATAAGCTACACAAGCTATGACTTAGGGCCCCCACTTTCGGGGGCCCCCAAATCAGATGATAAACTACGCTGTTTATCATTTAATGATGTCATCAGTGATTTTGCTCTGGCAAAGGCAAGAAAGAAAATATTTTAGTTTAATATAATTCCTTAATGACCTTAATCCTTATAACATGTTTCAAGAGATTAGATAATAAGCCTTTGTAAATTGTGCCTTTTAAAAGAACTTTTTTTTTTTTTACCAGAGTTTGCATTTTTAAGTTTGTTATGAATAAAAATGATTTAAAGTTAAAGATTTATTATTTCACTACCTATATACTTCTTAATTGTATTTCAGTTTTACCCTCTAGGTATCCGAAAATCATATTTGGCACTGGCTTATAATATCTGGACTTATAAAGGGCCCCATATCTCAAATAGCTTAGGGACTTATCAAGTCTAACTACTGTACAGGATCTACTGTACAGTATCTACTGTACAGTATCTACTGTACAGGATCCGGTACTGTACAGGATTCTGAAATTAAGTAATGGGCGGGACCCGAGTCGGGGCCATTGTGACGTAATACACATACATTCTGTTCAATTTGGAGAAGTTCAAATTAAAGAGATTTGTTCAATTTGAAGTTTTCTGATGTATTTCACAAAGAGGATTTGCATCAGTTTGCTATTTAAGTGTTCTAAAACAAGGAGATTCAATTTTTTTTGTCTTCATCGTATTACGGATGGAAACATTTTTATGTAAGTAAATTATCTTTTTCCGTTTACGTATGTTTAATTATCGAAACCATTCAAACTACGCTTCATATTTGAGAACATAATGTAATTTTTGAAATATTTCAGCGAGATGGGGGGTATTTTTCTTTGAATTAGGTGTATTTTAAACATCTGATTCATTGTAAATTTATCTTGCTCGCATTTTTAAAATCATTTTAATCATCAGTATTATTTTGTGTTAAATTCGAGTTCCTCTTACTTTTCCTCTAGTTTTCTACAACATATTTGTAAAACTTGCAAACATGAATATCAAATACTTTTATTCTATGTTTAATGTTTTCTTGCTACAATTACAAATGACAATTAGTAAATAGTATTGCATTATTCATGTAGTTACAATATTTCACAACTACCTAATATATCACCCACTGGATTTTATGAACAATGGACCCCACTGTCAACCCTTAATTTGTTGTTTGTAGTACACTCCAAAATATTTAATATAATATACCATTAAGGCATTGATAATCTAAATTACTTCATAGGAATGCTGTTGTGAATCTGATATTTGATTTGAACTTTTATGTCAGCTTTATATGTTTTTGGATGCAGCTATCTTATCTGTAAGGAGAACCTGATTCAAACTTTGGGAATATCTTCTATAGGCGAAGTTTTCTCAAGAGTTTAATTTTTAATAAATTAGAAGCTTGCTGCATAGTAGCACTTAATATATCAGTCCCTATAAAAATTCACATTATTGTTGCATATAGCAAGTTTTCTTGCTACCATTGCAGGTATTAATTATTCCATGTTGATAACATGCTTTTTTTAATAAAATAAAAATATCTCTTACTTCATATCACGTTATACAAATGAGTATTTAAAATGTTAACGATATTGTGCACAAATATTTGTTCAGAAATTATTTAAAAACTGTGATTCGTGTAAACTAAAACGTGTAAATCCATGAAAGTAAGAAAGTCTAATTTTTTTCTTTTTTAATTATATAAAAATTTACATGCATGATGATTTAAAAAAAATTATATGTATCCTGAAATTGTTATTTAAAAACATCTATAGTCAAGCATCTATTAAAAAGATCTATATAATACATCATTAAAAACATCTATTAAAACATCTATTTAAAACGTCTATAGAATACATCATTACATATTAATATCACATATCACTGTTTCACAAATACAACTCCTGCTGAAATTTTATAGTATTTTTTCTTTTTTTTTTTTAACTGATGTTAGGTAAGCAATGCTTACATTGCTTCTATGGGCTGCATACCACTGGACAAAATCTAACTAAAACTGATAATATCTAGGACACATTTGAAAAGTTTCAATGATTATGATAAGTAACCACCAGTCATGACCAGAGCGTTTGAAAACTTTTTCATAACAATTGGCATTTGAAAACTAGTTTCGGTCACAGTCCAGTTATAACCAGAATGACCAAGGATTTTCTCATCGATGTTATGTGTTCACATGATATACAAAATACTTATTTGATTAAAATACTGTCTATAACTGTGCAGAATAACCATGCTGCTTTTTTTGTGGTGAGTGACTTGATAACTGATAAACAATTGTTAACTGAGATGGCCATTCAGTTAACTTTTCAAATACTCCCTTGACATGTGCAAAAGTTTAACAATAAAATCAATGCGCAACTCATTGATTCTTTCAAAGCTGGGCCAAGTCTTGTTTAACATAAATGATAACAGAAAATGAAAGTCGCAACAAAATTACTTACTTCTACAAAAGAAAGCTTGCTGAATGAAAGTTTGTCTAAAAGTACATGAAAAATTTGTTAAAATGTATAGTATCTACATGCCTGCATGCCTGCACACTGTAACTATTTATTACCAGGCATGGCGTGGTTTGTATAAAAAAGTACTGGTGTGAATTGTTATAAAGATTGGCAAATAATTGATCAGTTGCACATGCAACATAATATTCTCATATATATAGATATCTTTAAAAAAATTTAGCCAGAAAAACACTGGAAAGTCTGCTGAGATTTTATAAACAGCAAAAACTTCATTGTGTTCATTTAGTCTTTCTGACATTTAACAAAATATGCACTCTTTTACCGAGTACGCTTATGCGCGATTGATAAGAATTTGATATTTTTGTATATACTTGAATTTGATATAAAACAATCTTGAAATGATGTTATATTACTGTTAAAAGGAAATATGCGATATTATACATATTAAAATATAACACCCACTCGATTGATACATCGTTAAAAAATTATATCCACCATTATAACCATACTAATATTATAGCGTAAAAGAAGAAAACAGTATACTGCGGAAGCGAAGTGACGTGTGGGTTCTACGTTACAATGGCCCCGCCTCCAGTCTTGTCCATTACTGAATTTCAGAACTCCGTATCAATAAATCCCGTCCACGTCGAATGAGATATAAGGGAAAAGAACCTGTAAAATCGGCAATAGTCCCCCCACTCTGTCTGCCACGGAAATCATTTTGCAATTTTTTTGTCTCAGAGGAAAGTGTAGTAGTACAAAATGCCAGGCCGCCGTCAAACGAGGCAGTTCCAGCAGACAGACGAATTCACTATGGTGATCGGACTCAGAAGGAAAAGTTGGTCCATATGTCAATCTCAGCATACAGCCACCTACTCACGCAAACGTTGCACCGGCTGTTGCGAAGATGATTGAAACAAATGAATGTGGCACGTTTGAGGGGTGTCGGTACAGCGTTGACGGCCGACGGCAAGCATTGATGGCCCCGCAGGCCACTTCCCTAGCTCTTTTGTAGTTTGCGCCAAACACCCTTCATGCTCCCATATCGACCAGGACCATCATCTGCCAATTGGTCGCCGGCGACCTGCACTCATGGCGCCCTTTAGGAAGACTACCATTGACCTAACAGCACAGACACCTCCGTTTGCAAGGGTGTCGGGATAGAGCCGCATGGACGACGGATTGGCACAGGGTCGTGTTCACAGAGGAGTCACGCTTCTGTTTTAGCAATGGCTGTCGCCGTGTACAAGTCTGGCATTGAAGTGGTAACAGATCCAATCCAGCCGCATCTGTGGAACGCGGCATAATTTTTTAGGACGCCATTGCTTACAGGATATCAGGTCACCTCTGGTCCGTATTGAGGACACTGACAACCCAGCGATACTTGAATGAAGTGCTGCGGCCGGTAACACTACCCATCCTTCAGGGGGTGTCCAATGCTACTTACCAGCAGAATAACACCCAACCAGACACGACACGTATCAGCCAACATACCCTGCAAAGTACCCAGGTGCTTTCCTGACCACCAGTCTCCCCTGATCTTTCACCAATTGAACACCTCTGGAACGTGATTGAACGTCACTTGCGTGCGCTGCCACCGCTGTGTTTAGAAGGCGAACTCTAGCAAATGGTTGACAGGGAATGGCCAGCCATCCCTCAGGAATCCACCTGCGCGCTCATTGACTCTGTACCTAGGACGTGTTGCTGCCCGTATCGCCGCCCACGGTGGTCCTACAACCCACTGATCAGACCGTGTTACCGTTCAGTATATAGGTTATCATGTTGCAATAAACACCCCTTATTGTTTGTTACTGTCTCTCTCTGTTTGCCGATTTTCATGACTTTTTGCCCACTCCTTCTTGGTGTCTCCTTTTCACTGTCACGTAGCGTATATGACATTTTGCCAATTACTCTGACAAGATCTCCAAAATTTTACCAAATATATCACCAAATAGGGCTTATAGACAGAGATAAGGACATTCTTATATAGAACTTTGATTTAACTATTAAAATAATCTGAAATTTATTTTTGAAAATCTAATGCCAAAAGAGTTTAATTTTATTTTATATATAAAAAAGTTTCTCAATATTTACAAAAATTCGTACCAATAATATATCACTAAAACCTTCTAATAATCATATTGTGTAATACGAGGTTGTGGACTGGTTAATTTTGTTAGGTTTAGTCTTATTTTGAAACGCTTACACTCAACTCTAACTAAATCGAGTCATAATATGGCTAGCTCTAAATTTTCAACGTACTTTTCAAGGATTTTTAGGAAATTTAGTAATTTTTGGCTGTGATACTTGCATAAAGTTCAACCAAGTGTTGGCAACACTGATGTAATACTTAGTAAAATAGAATCGATGAGACATAAGATTTAAAAAAAAATCTGATATGGCCAGCACATGACTTTCTTTATAAAGTGCAATGAATTTACTACTTTTACAGTAAAAAGAATAGGTTATTTTCATAGTAGATACATATATTCTTAACAAGATATTGAATTTTCGTCAATTAGTCGTCATTTTCATTAATTTAGCGTCATTTTTATCCATTTGGCAAGATTTTCGTTAATTTGGCAACATATAAAAAAAGTCGCCAAGTTGGCGACATTCCGCCAAATTTGTCCCCAAAATCTCGCCAAACGTTATGGACGGAGAACTAAGTTATTCTTATAGCGATAAATGTGTATTGACGTTCAAATACAAAAGTATTACTCGAAGTAACTCTTCTCAAGAATAAAACGAGCTAAATCCACGAGAATGATGTCACCAAATTTATCGCATGATATTACATATTATAAGTGAACCTGTTTCTCAACAGTCAATATTTCTTTTTAATTTATAAGATTTTTTGATAAATTTAGTTGAAAAATGTGCAATCTCAAGAACGGTTTATGCTAGCGTTCTAAATTTTATGTCAATCATTTTCTAAGAAACAATTACATAAAAAATGTCTATTTTCTTAACTTTATTAAAAGTTTTTATTTTTTGTAAGTGTTTCAAAATTTCACTCAAAATTCTAGGTGAATTCTAAACATTTGACTGTGTTTAAAAACAATAAGTTTCCAGTATTCACAGATGAAAATTTTTTTACCAAGTTTCATTCGAATCGTCGTCTCCACAAACTCACTGACACACACACACACACACACACAGACATCACCTCAAAAATATTTGATTCGTGATCAGGGATGCTTGAAACGTGTTCTCCCATCAAAAACTCGAATTCGAATATTCGACCCCGTCACAATAAAACATGAAAATTAATAAAACATGAAAATCGTTTTTCTAATTTTTAATTTATAGCAAAAACTTATAGTAATGTGATTAGAAAAAAATATTTAGATTAGTTAAAAGAAGATCAAAATTCCAAGAAAAATATATATAACCCATTGTTATTTACGTTATATAAGGTAAAAATTACTTTTATTATGTCTGAAGGTACTTTAATTCGAAGATATTTAAAGCACTAAATGGGATGGAATTCAATGTAATGACAATTTTGCTTATGAATCTAATTAAAAGTTTAACACGGCTTTAAGATTTTCTTAAAGTACAATAGAAATAATAAACTCAAAATTGACGTTCTTTATCATGTTCTTTCAAACCGCCATGAGAGTCAAAAACTCTAGTAGAAAATTAAAATATCTGGAGTCTGGTCCTATGTCTAGACACCGAAGTTGTTTTCTGACAGTTTCAAAAACTATTAAATATATGTTCAGAATTTTTCTTTTAAAACTTGTGACTTCATTTAATTATAATCACATGTCATAAGAACATAAATATAGTTTAAGAAGGCTTAATAATGTTCTTGTCATTTAATTTTCTTTTTGATTAAGGTATTATTATTAATAAATTTGCTGAGTATTTTAGTTGAGTATGCTTGTTAGTGTGTGTGCTTGTTAGTGTGTGTATTTTAGTGTGTGTATGTATATTAGTGTGTATATGTACATTACTGCGTGCGCATGTACTTTACTGTATGAGTATGTACGTTGCTGTGTATGTATGTATGTATGTATATATAAATTTTAGTGTGTGTCTGTGGACGCGATATCTTACGAATGATTGAAACGCGTGGAAAGTGATTAAGATTATTACAATCTGTGCATACAAAAATGCAATTGATTTAAAATGCAATTTATAGCCCTCAACCCCCACAATTTTAATGCATATTTTTAAAAATTCACAAAGAATTCAAGATCTTAAATAATAAAAAAATTATAGCTTTATATGTAATTTTTAATAATAAAAGGAATGACACAAACTGCAAAATGCTTGAATGAACCGTTCTCTATGCATTGCATGTGCTTGAAATATATTTGCCAAAATAATTGCAAAAAATAAATAGAAGTGGTTAATTATCATTCATTACACTTCCCATATGCAGAACTATGCATCACATACATTGACATTATTCTCCTGGATCTAGTTCGTTCCATTCACAAGAAAAGGTACTTTTTGTAATAATTTTGTATTTTGACGCCATAGAATTTACCTATGGTCATTCAATTTACAGGATAGTAATTAAATTTCTATTGCATTTTGATGAAAAATTTGTACGTGAGTAGAAATAAGACATTGCGGCAGCAAAGACATCTGATCAAAGATGCTTGGAACCTGTACCCGAATTATAAGAACGGAGCCGAAGCTAGCTTTTGCTCAGTGATTATAATGTCTGTCTTGTAAGTAAAAGAGTCCCTGGTTCGGGATCCGGCGACTCCCAATCGCCACAGTGTTTACCCAGGACATACGAACACGAAAAAACCTTCTGACTCCAACGATCTCCAACTCTCAACACGAGATGGCAGCACCAGACGTGGATCTAGTTCGTGGCCTTGCCGCTCCCTTGAGGCCTTGCCGCTCCCTTCGTATTTGACCACGATAGACGTCATGGCCGAGGCAACGCGCCTCCCGGCCTTCAGCCCCTCAACTGCTTTTCGGGGGGGGGGGGGGGTCAAGCGGGGGTTTTCACAGCTGCCTCCTTCCTCTCCGAAATTAGACTGGGGCCTTCATCAGGTGAGGGAGTGTTCGGCAGCAAAGACATCTGATCAAAGATGCTTGGAACCTGTACCCGAATTATAAGAACGGAGCCGAAGCTAGCTTTTTCTCAGTGATTATAATGTCGGTCTTGTAAGCAAAAAGTCCCTGGTTCGGGGCTCAGCGACTCCCAATCGTCACAACATTATGCTTGCTAACGTCCATAAGGCAGTATTAAATGCCTTGAGCTGGAGACTTCTTCATCTCAACGCCATGATACTAGCAATCAAATCCCGGTACTGCCAGGTTGGTGATTTAACATTATCGCTACAGACTCATAAGTTGCCAATTTCAATTTACGTAATGCTAAATTAATGCCAACATCATTGCTCAGAGGACCCTGTACACCATTATTACTCTGTAAAAGTAGGAAAGACAGAAAGTGTGAAGGGGAAGCCAGCAACGGATATTCTTTTATCTTAATTTTATCTTTTTAGGATATACGTAATTTTCCGGATATTATAATATTAATTAATGTATGAAATATGAATCCTGTATTAAATGTAAGAACAAACGCTTAACTTGTTAGAATTTTCGAAGAACTTATTTTCTATTTCAGCAAACGAAAGGATATCTTACTCATAATTCTCACAGATCACTTTTGAAAAAGTGTTTGAATAAGTAAGCGGTATTTTGAGAATTTTTTAAACGCTTTTGACCACAGGTAAAGTAGGCGAATGCTGAAGGCTTGCGAAGCTCAATGGGCCGATCTTTGTTGCTCAATGCATACTTGTTTTGCTTTAAAATTTTATGGGGTTCCTAAAATTCACTTTTGCCTAGGAGCGCTGACTAAGAACTTATTGCAAAAAGAAAAGCATTACGGATCTGATATATGGAAAGCCGGTAAAGATTATTGCGGCTCTGAACATAGCAAGCTTATTAAGAAAAACCCTACGAATCTGATATATAGAGCGCCGGCAAAGGCCAATGCGGCTCTGAACATGACAGCTTATTACAATAAAGAAACCACCACGTATCTGATATATGAAGCGCCGGCAATGTTTAATGCTGCTCTGAACATGACAAACTTATTACAATAAGGTAAGCAGCACGAATCTGATATATGGAAGCATATTTTTATTAGTTGCCGCATGTGTACTCTGCATTCCAATAAATTTATTCCTAATTACTATACTAATTTTACTAATGTTTTATCAATTTTCTGGAAATCACTATTGTCAAATTTATTACTTTATTATTCAATTTCCGGAAATATTTTCTAAATGGGATAGCTTCCTGTGAAATACTGTAATGTGTGTCTCCTATTGTGTATTAATGTTAATTAATTAATTTTGTGTATCTGTTTTCCCAACCCAATGGCTATCCTTTATGAGTAGTTGCAAACCCTGCCGTTTTATGGCTATATTTATCCATTCGTATATGCTAGACTTTGCAAACATTTGCTAAATTTCGCCATAAAACCGCTTAATTTGCAACCCTGATCGCCCTTCACGCATATTCCTGTCTAAAAACGAATTACTAAAGTAAAGGATACAGGCTAATGAGTGTAGTACTACATATATATGTGAAGTTTTTGTTTTCAAAAGAGAAATATGTGGATTATATGTATAGAACAATTTTCAAATTATTTCAATAGGAACAAATTTTTAGCCTCCTCTAAATAAAATTATATTAAATAAATAGCATCAGTATTTCTCGAAAATTTTTTATACGAAATATCGTTATTAGTTTTTATTCTAGCAAATTATTGTCTACTTTCTTTTATTTATTATATTTTTTTGCTATTTTTTGCAAGTTTCTTGTGTGAAATACCAACAAAAATGATTTTTCTTAAAATCTTAAAATAACTTAACTCAAATATTTTCTTCTTTCTGAAAGAAAAGTCACATTGGTAAACAGCCAGGGATATACATACAGTGTTTCTTTCATACATACCTCCCGGGGGGGCGAATAACCCCCGGAGACGAGTATTCGCCCCCTGGAAACATTTTATGTTAACCTAGTTTCTACTTATGTGATACAGCATTTAGATATATTTTTATAGAGCAAGTAGTGAACATGCCCACCTAAAATTTTATTCGCCCCCCCCCCCCCACCTGTCAAAAAGTCCTGAAAGAAACATTGTAACACACAGATACAGAGGTAAAAGCTAAATAACAAATTTATTGAACAGAATTATAAGGATTATTGTCTGCATAAATAAATTAAACAGCACAGCTTGTACCAATGACATATAACCGCCATTACACAGAAAATACATTATCAGGTACAAATGGTAATACTAGTCTATCCTATCGTATTGTACCCAACACAAGAGAAATCCATGATACAAACATACTACGCCCTAACATCCACGAGAACTGCTTACAATATCATCACAACAACATCCGTACGCCAACATTTTATTCAAAGTGGTGAAACTTGAAGTTGAAGGACTTTGTGACGTTGAACGGACATTCTGTCGCAAGACTCTTAATGTGTTTTATGAATTGTGCTACCAACTTACCACAATCACTCACTATGGAGTTAAAAATGAATGCATAGGTTTATTTTTTTTTTTCATTTTATTCAGATGAGAATGCAGAAACATTCCCCATTCTTTTGCGATTTCTATAAACTTACATAAATCACAACGAATGTTCTTACGGTGATGGATGAGTAGTTTTTACGTTCGATTCTCTTATACATTTTGAAAAATTCTGCAAAAGTTTTTCTCCGCAATGCATTTTCCTTTTCACATTTAAAAGAAACCAAGCAAACAGAAACTAACAAAATGAAGCATGATATATATTTCCTTTTAAAGTCCCTTTTCGGTACAGCTGGGGAATTCTTTACCTGGCTATAAACTTATTCAGTATTCGTGGGTTAATATGAATGGTATATGAAAGCGATTTATTATGCATATTTCTTTGGAATAGCTCTGATGTCAAGTAGTTTCTCTTTAAAATGATATTCGTTTTTATGTTACACAAACATTATAGTTTTTCACCTTCAAATGGTGTTTTATGTAGTATTTTCATGATTTTGGAATTCTTGGCAAGCTCTGTAGACCTAATACAGATATTATGAATAAACAAATCAATATACACTATTTTGCACAAAAAAAAAACCCCTAGAAATAATCCTCTCCTCTCGAAATTTCGCATGCAAATACCTTTATACCAGGTATGCAAATGATTAAATTTGCAAGGCCAATGTGTGTTAACTTCGGTCATAATGCGCGTTTCTACTTGCCAACTAGCCTGCTAGAAAACATATTAAAAATTTGAACGATTTATCTTTGCTCCTTATCGGCGTTGCAGTTCCGTAGAGACACAACCAATAATGCCGTTACGGCGTTGTCAAAGACCTTATAAGCAATTAGACGAGTTCGAACGTGGTCGTATAATCGGGATGCATGGAGCTGGCTGGTCATACTGAACAATAGATCGCTACCCGCACCAAACGGACATTGCTGTGTAAAGTGCTGGTAGCAATGGTTGCTGCAAGGCTCATCGACAGAATAAATGCTCTGAAAGGCCAAGGTGCATGAATTCGAGACCAGATCGTATGATTGTGCAACAGGCCCGAACTGGCCCAATGACATCATTGTCCGCCATACAACGTGCTGCAGCCTCTTCCATACCACACGTGGTACCTTCCACCATTTCACGATGCTTAGCTCAGGTGGGATTACGCTTACGGCGACATTTAAGGCATCTGCCCATAACCCCAAAACATCGACAGAGTCCTTTGGAGTGGTATCGTAGACGAGCATCATGGCTGCCAGCAGGCTGGCATTGCATAGTGTTCAGCGATGAATCACGCTTCAGTCTTTCAGCAGATGACCATCGGGTACGTGTTTGGAGGCGCCAGAGCCAGCGTTTCCAATCAACCTTTGTTTTACATAGGCACACAGCCATTACACCTGGTGTAATTTGTGTGGGATGCTATCTCTTACGACAACAGGTCGCCGCTAGTCACCCTGCGTACAACTTTAACAGCTCAACGAAATGTTGACGAAATTCTGTGGCCGTTTGCGTTACCTTTCATGACACGCCATTCTGAGGCCATTTTCCAACAAAATAATGCCACGCCACATACGGCTCGCATACCTGTAGACAGTCTCCGCGCTGTTGATACCATTCTTTGTACAGCAAGTTCACCAGACCTTTCGCCAATCGAGCATGTATGGAACATTTTAAGTCGCCAGATTCGGGCACTCCGAAATGTAGCAGATCTGGAACAACAATTGAGGAATGCCTGGCAGAATGTATCGCAGCATGACATTAGGAAACTTTATGACTTCTTACCTAGACGTATACAAGCGTGCATTGTCGCAAAGGGGGGTTTCACCTATTACTGATTTGAAAATTCAATGTGCAATTGCTAACCATTGAGTAATACACTTGTATTTGAGCGCCAATAGTCATTTATCTGCTATAAGAATAACTTATTTCTCCGTCCATAACGCTTGGCGAGATTTTGGCAATGAATTTAGCTGAATGTCGCCAACCTGGCGACTTTTTGAAATGTTGCCAAATTAACGAAAATCTCGCCAAATGGATAAAAATGACGGTAAATCGACGAAAATGATGACTAATTAACGAAAATCCAATATCTTGGTAAGAATGTAAGTATCTACTATAAGAATAACCTATTTTATTTTGCTGTAAAAGTAGCAAATGCATTGCCTTATATAAGGAAAGTCATGTGCTGCCCACTTAAAATTTTTATTTTTGTTATTTGTCGAATTTTTCAGACTCGTTTGGCTATTTATAGATAATATTTAACGACATTTGTGCCAGTAACGTGATGTATTTCGATGATGTCCGTTATCGTGGAGAAGGGGAGTCTTCTTCGCCCATTCCTAACGTCACGAGCGGCCACTGTGTCACAACTTTAGAAAAACGAGAAGGAATTGTACAAAGCCAGAAAAATCTGTGAAAAAACCAGAAGGATGAAAGCAGAATATTTCAACACCGACAGGAAAGCGACAATAGAGAAATAAGACATACACTAAGAAAGTCTGCTAAAATCTTTCCTGTATGCAGTTTAGTGCATTTGTAGAAACTTTTTCATCTGCATACACTGATAAAAAGACCAAGTGTTTGATAAAACGATATAATCTACAATTTATTTGCGCCATATTTTGCTTTGTGCTTTATTTATTCATCGGTTGTGCGCAAAGTTACGTCCTGCATTTATTTTGATTTCGTTGAGATTTCTACAACTCATTTTAAAACTGGCGCAATTTCCTATTCGCCAAACAAAATTCCCATTTTTCATCCCGCACCCGCAATTAATAGCCGGGAATAACTTCCAGTTATTTATTTCCCGTTGAACATAAATCTCCGTGCGCAGTTAACGGCGAAGGAAGTATCTCCAATAGTTAAAATTTTTATCTCGCAGATAAGAACGAGATTTGTGATCACGGTAGTTAATCATGGGTTATTTAGTGTACACCTAAAAGTGCAGCAACTTTTTTAAAAGCTATTTTTATTTTAACAAAAACTACATTTTCTTTATAAATTAATTCTGCACTAAATGGTTTGAAAGTTTCGTTGAGATAAATGAAGAAACATATTTTGAATGCGCCGTCAAGTTTAATGTAGCAAGAAAGTCTAACAGAAATAAATTATATCACATTTATCGAAAAACATGCATTAAAAGCATGTTATTAGAGATTTTACTTTCCTTATATATATGGTGTAATGTAAAGGGAAAGTATTGTAACGGCGGATTGAAATTAGGATTCGTGTTTTCCACGGAAGAGCAAGTTTTAAGTCACTCTGAACTTGAACCTTAAGAGGTGTGTGTATATATGTGTCTGTTGTATGTGCGTGCATGTGTCCATCAGTCTGTGCATGCGATATCTCTGGAACGACTGGAGTCTTTCAAACGTAATGTGATAGAATTATCACTATCGGTAAATACTGAAACGCTATTTATTTTAAATGTAATAGAATGTTAGAATGTAGGGGGGGGCAAGTTCATAGTCACCGGCGCCACCTACACGGGGCGTTTTCTAAAATATTGAATACATCTCCATAGGCGATACCAATATCTATGGTCCGGTTTCGAGCTAAACTGATATCGATATTATCTCTTATATACAGAATATTGATACTATTTCAGATTTTTTTATTCAGACATATTCCTTAAATTTCCAGAAAGTAAAACGAATTGAAAAATATATCTTCTTTTATACCGATATGAAGTAATAATTGCTGGTTTCCTTTATATTCATTTTACAGCATTAGACCGAGACTCACGTAGAGCAAAATTATTACAATAAATGGTACATTCAAATATTTTTATTCATAGAAAAAACTTCAACATTACTTTCGTCGAATCCAGGCCTATTATCTCCTCTATCTGAAAACAGATCATTATGCAATTACCCATATGACTAACCACCTTTGTATGCTCCGGTTTTCTTTTAATCCAGGATAACATCTTGTGCGGTCATGATGTTGAAACTGGCGTCATACTTCATGGCATCCACTTTAAATTTTAAATCGGGAATTTTCTTACAATTCCCCCCCCCCCATTACTAATGCATAAAATCTGCTGAGTAAATTTTGTTCGCTATTGTGAAGGCCTCACTCTCACAGTTGAGGATCAACTTTGGATCTATGAACTGGTGAGCCTATACTCTAACTATCGAGCTTCTGAGATATGATCTGAAATTCGCATTGAAGTGGACCCTAAAAACCTACATATTTAAGTAAAAAAGTCTGATGTGGGCAGCACATGATTTTCCTTATATAATGTAATTAATATACTACTTTTAGAGTAAAAAAAATTGGTTATTCTTATAGTAGATACTTATATTCTTTCCAAGATACTGAATTTTCGTCAATTAGTCTCCATTTTCATTGATATAACGTCATTTCTATCCATTTGGCGAGATTTTCGTTAATTTGATAACATTTTAAAAAGTCGCCAAGTTGGCGACATTCAGTCAAATACGCCAAAATATCGCCAGTTGTTATAAACGGAGAAATAAGTTATTCATATAACACAAAAAATGACTATTGGCGTTCAGATAAAAAAGTATTACTCAAAGTAGCTTTTCTCATGAATGGAGCGAGTTAGATCCACGACAGTGATGTCACCAAATTTATCGTATGATATTACATTTGAAAAGTAAACATGTTTCTCAAAAGTTAATATATTTTTTTAATTTATGGGATTTTTTGATAAATTGATTTGAAAAATCTGCAATATCTCGAGAACGGTGCATGCTAGCGATCTAAAATTTATGTCAATCGTTTTCTAAGAAAAAATTGCATAAAAAATGTCTATTTGCGTAACTTTATTAAATGTTTTGATTTTTTGATGATTTTTTCAGAATTTCACTCGAAACTCGAGGGTTCTGAACATTTGATTGCGTTTAAAAACAATAGGCTTCCAGTGGTCACGGATTGTGATTTTTGTGCCAAATATCGTTCGAATCGCTTCATTCGTTCGGGTGATATCGTCTCCACAGACTCACTGACACACACACACACTGACACACACACACACACAGACATACATTCACACAAACATCACCTCAAAAATTTCCGATTCCTGATGAAGGATGCTTGAAACTTGCTCTCTTGTCGAAACCTCGAACTCGAATTCGAATTTTCGACCCCGTCACAGTACTTTCCTTATACATGATGTACATAAAGAAAATAATATGAAAATATTTTTTTTGACATTAGATCTTTAACTATTTTCCCAATTCTCTATTAATGAACGAAATACGGTTTCGAACTCCATAACCAGATATGTAACTTTAATTTTATCTACTCAGGATTTTATTCAATTTAACATACGCATTTATTTTAAAGAAAGTTATATTTCTATTCTGTTCATTTATATATTTTCCCATTTTAACTGATCCAATAAACCTAAGCACCTTGAATAAGCCGTAGTAACTAAAGGCATTAAAAGACATCTATGTATTCACCTTTTTTACCACACTGCAATTCGAGAAAAACGAATTGAACTTATCAAGTCTTGCATTTTCTCTGCAAGCGTATCCTATTTAGCAAATCATGATTCTGCCGTCCACTTCGGTCTAACTGGAGTGGAAAACTCCGAGTTATAATTTCGCAGGTTGTGACTTTTATCACTGTTTAGAAAATTAATTTCTGGAAATATAGTATAAAAATTACAAGATATTTTTGAGAATGACATTTTTGAATAAACATGTAAAGAAACAAAAATGTTAGAAATAATGTTGCAATTTATAAAAAATTAGCCAAAATATATTTGGAGGATTTATTATTGGTTGCCTAATGGTTTAAGTTGCTAAATAAGTAAAACGGTTTGTTAATAGTTCTCTGCCGAGATCAGCCGGGATTTCGTAAATCTACTTTCGTGGATTCACATTAAATATTGTAATGTCGGACTTATATTTCATAAAATTTTAGTGATAAGATATACATGTACACACGGAATATTTTAACAGAAAATTGTTATTGGGTACAAAAGGCTGTAAAAGAATTCATTTTAAATATTTTTCAACGTTCAAAATTATTCTTTGCGCCTCTTGACCTTCACTAAGACCATTTTGGAAGATTTGAAAATTAATCAAGGAGTGTTTCCCCGAAGCCATTTACAAAGTTGCCAATGTAAATGCCTTTACGTCTGGCCTTTTCTTTAGTTCGTCTCTCTACTAGTTCTGTAATGTCGTTTTAACGTTCTATATAGTCCACTATTAGCGAGTTTCATGACGAGGAACGTGGACTTTGGCTTTTGAGTCGCTGGAAATTTCGAACTTTTTCGTGCTGTCGGTATACTTTCTTTTGACGTCTGAAGCTATCTGCGTGGTTTGACTGACTATTTCCATCACAGAGATTTATTAAATTTCAACTCATAACATATTTTCGTGTTGACTATTTATTGCTCAAGAACGACTATTAATTGCTTAAGAATGGTGAGAAGTACGGATCTGACTGAAAAGCATCATCCCCTTCACTGAGACCACAATTTCTCTTATGAAGTGTTTTACCAAGGTTCATAAAATAACATTAGATGCTAACCATGATGTTTTATAACTATAATATAGAATAATTATATAAATGCAATTTACAACAATTTTTAGTAATCAACCGGTTTCAAAGGTAAAAAATAGCCGCCTTCTTCATGACAAGCAAACACCGCAACCTCACCCACTCAAGCAAATTCAGCTTATGTAGTAAAATACCCTGACACCGAAGAGAGATGTGATGAGATAAATCAAGTAAGCAAGTGAACCAGTATCGTGATTCTAAGAATGAACGGTTACCATTCATTCTTAGTATAAGCAATAATAGCAAACAAATAATAAAAATCTGATGTGGGCAGCACATGACTTTCCCTGCAGACTTATATTCACGTTCTATTTATTTAAATTAAATTTAATTAATTGTTAATTCAATTTTCGTTCTCATTTGAAAACTGGACTTATTTTCAAAAATGGTGTAGGAAAAATACGAAAAACTAAAATATCTCGAGAACGGCTAGTCCTAGTGTAATGGCGTTGGTCTTATTCTTTTCTTCGCTAAAATTACGTATTAAACAAGCATTTAATGGCTATATTTGAGCATCCGTAGTTCTTAAGTTTAGATTTTGATGATTTTTGCGGGCCATTTTGCAAATAAAGGCAGGTTATTTTTTTTTAATTATACCAAAATCTAATCAGCACCAGGGTGGCCTACAAGCCACTTATCTACCTAATTTTGTGAAATTCGGTCCATTAGTTTTTCAGTTAGAGTGGATACAAGCTTTTGCGGGCCATTTAGCAAAAAAAGGCGGGTTCTTTTAACCCGAGTGATACCCAAAACTAATCAGCACCAGATTCGCGCACAAGTGACTTACCTACCGAATTTTATGAAATTCGGTCAATTAGTTTTTTAGTTAGAGTGGATACAAAATCTGCACAGACAGACAGACACACAGACAAACAGACAGACACACAGACACACAGACACACACACAGACGTCACGCTAAAAATAGTTTTTGTCGTATTCTAGAGGTCTCGAAACGTGTAGATCCGTCGAAAACTCGAGTTGCGATTTTCGACATGATTCCAATACTTTCCCTATACATTACCATGTATTGCAGGGAAAGTAAAAAGCAGTAAGAAAACCTTCAGCCACGTGTGCTATTTTGCCGAACTTGCTTGAATAAGTAAGGTTGCACCTCTTATGCACCCTGAAAAAAGCAGTTTTTAACCACCTCTGAAATTCACATTTATTGTATGTTGTATATTAATTTAGTTTTCAATAGTATTTTAAAGCGTATTTTGATGGTTTTATAACAAGTTTAATCTTATTTGAAAAAGGAACTACAAGACAAAGAATTGAGATAAATGGTATATTGAAATTGTTTTATTTCTAGGAAAACTTAGTTTGAAACGGAAAAGAAAATACTTTTCTAATCATAAATCAATCAATCATATTTTCTTGATTCTTTATTTAAAAAAAAATCTGATGTGGGCAATACATGACTTTCATTATATAACGCAATGAATTTACTACTTTTACAGTTAAAAAATGTTACTCTTATAGTAGATACTTATATTCTTTCCAAGATATTGTATTTTCTTCAATTAGTCGTCATTTTCATTGATTTAGAGTCATTTTTATCTATTTGGCGAGATTTTTGTTAATTTCGCAACAATTAAAAATGTCGCCAAGTTGGCGATATTCCGCTAAAATCTCGCCAAGCGTTATGGACGAAGAAATAAGTTATTCTTACAGCAAATAAATGACTATTGGCGATCAAATACAAAAGTGTTACTCAAAGTATCTTTTTCCATGGATGGAATGAGCTAGATCCAAGAGAATGATGTCACCCAATTTACCGCATGGTATTACATATGAAAAATGAGCATGTTTCTCAATAGGAAATATTTTTTTTATTTTATATGACTTTTTCATAATTTTTTTGAAAAATGTGCACTATCTCGGGAACGGTCCCTGCTAGCGTTCCAAAATTTATTTCAATCATTTTCTAATGAAAAATTACATAAGAAATGTTTATTTGTGTAACTTCATTAACGGTTTTGATTTTTCGACGATTTTATCAAAATTTCACTCGAAAATTTGGGGGGGGGGGGATTCTGAACATTCGATTGCGAATAAAAACAATAGGCTTCCAGTGTTTACGGATTGTGATTTGTGTGCCAAATTTTGTTCGAATCGGTCCATTCGTTCGTCAGTTATCGTCTCCACAGACTCACTGACACACACACACACATACTTTCACACACACACACATACTTTCAAAAATGTTCGATTCGTGATCAGGGATACCTGAAACGTGCTCTTCCGTCGAAAACGCGAATTCGAATTTTCGACCCCGTCACAATACTTTCCTTATACATTATGTATAGAAGGAAAGTAATAAGTGTTGATTCGAATTTCGTAGATAAATTTAGTTAAAATTTTATATACTGATGATTTTATTCAAGCACACAAGCGTAATTGTTTTAAAGTGATTTCTCTTTTCGTGTTAGTTCATTTATACCTTTTCCCATTTTTACTCATCTAATTCCACGTCGTCTAACTTTAAGCACCTTAAATTAGCCATCGTAACCCAAGTCGCTAAACGATTTTGGCGCACATTTTCTTACCCTGCCACACCGGTACCAGAGATAAATGAATTGAACTTTCGTTGTCTCGCATTTTCTATCTGAGAACATGTCCTAGTTAGCGAATCCTTCTGTTTCAATTTATTGGAAATAGAATGACTCTAAAATACCTCTGAGTATTCTCTTTCTGGTTCGACTCTTGCAGCATTTTCTTTCTTTGCCACATTCAAACACGAGAAAAACGAATCGAACTCATCCAGTGCGAACGTGTCCTAGTTAACAAATCCTTTTTCATTCATTTTCAATTTAAGGAGAATAGGAAGAACGCGAAAGCGTAGGTTGTAACTTTTCACGATGTTTTGAAAATGCAAAATACTTCTGGATAGAAAATACATTTTGTAATAAAATAAAGAATATATTATGAACCAGGATTTTTTTTTATT
Source organism: Amaurobius ferox (assembly GCA_951213105.1). Taxonomy (NCBI): domain Eukaryota; kingdom Metazoa; phylum Arthropoda; class Arachnida; order Araneae; family Amaurobiidae; genus Amaurobius; species Amaurobius ferox. The sequence goes on from OX578138.1 coordinate 150,673,498, forward strand.
AAGAAAAGTCTTAGATAAAGAGTCATATTAAAATTGCATGTAATTATGCTTATCTTATCTATAAACGAGAATTCCATGGAGACTTTTTGTAAAATCTTTACGAATGTGTAAAACTACTTAAGTTGAAGTTAAAGTAAAATAGTATAATGTAAGATGAATATTTAGTAAAATTTTTATCAACTGAAGATACGTGTACACATGAATTATATTATTCACTACATAAAGTGTACATCATATCATAGTAATAGGTGAATAAAGTTATGTATAGGAATTTCTTTGTGTCAACCTGCCGCATACGTGCTTCTAAAATCAGCAGGCACAAGTAGACTATGCACTTATATCTATAAATTCTAATAGTAATTATATGACCCTTAAACTAAACATTATAACTATACAATCCACTAACAAAACGTATATTTCTCACAAACAATAAAATTTGCTATATTTTAATCACGAATGTTGAATTAATAATTCCCACAAAGGCACATTGTCATGAATTCTTTTCTTCGGATCGTCCCTTTTGGAGAAGAATGAGAAACCTCCTTGGTCGGCCATTGATTTTCGTTCTTGATCGGTCATTGACTTTTGTTCTGTCCGACCTACACGAATGTGTAAGGTATAATATAAGGTATTATGTGAATGTCCGGGACAGTCGCACCCAATTTAGTCCTGAACCAAGTGAGGGTAGCATTGACAAGGACCGTACCGTCTTTCCCCTGCCATAAATCTCTCGGAAGGGCGTTTCAACACACAGATTTAACGTACCCGTATTCCGCATAAACACGGGGATAGTTTGCGTACAGCTGGGAATCTAACTTGAGCCTTTCGAGTGCAATCCCCGTGCAGGTATATATATGTTTGGTGTTGAATAGAGCTAAAAATGCGAATGTCAGTTCAAAGATGGTGACCATGAACTGTAGCAAAGTTTCTCACAGATTTTACAAACATTTTGCACGTCTGTGAAACGCATTCCAATCAAACTACACTCTGTTGCAAAGAAATATTTGCACTCATAACAAATTGAGCTACAGCCGCAAAACTCAGCTTGTATGTATCGTTTGAAGGAGATAAGAAAATGATTAGAATTTGGGAGCAAGAGAAGATTTATTAATAAATACTGGCAACAACAAGATGACATTTCAATACATGGCCAATCCTACCAGGCAGCTATATAAGCAGGTACTCGGTAAAGCATAGAGTCAAATAAGTTGCTTATGTCCCTCTGCGGAAGATTTTGCCACAAACGTTGCAACAGGCCAGTTAATTCAGTGGTATTGTGAAGAGACTGCAATTGCCGTCCTAGTATGCTCCAAACGTGTTCTATTGGTGATAGGCTTGGGGAACTGGATGGCCATAGGACAGAAATACATTCTCGAAGGCATTGTTGAGAAAGTCGTGAAGTTTGTGTGCGGTCGTTGTCGTGTTAATAAATAGAACCTGGGCAGCTTGAGAGCATAGGCAGAACAATCGGCAGCAGAATGTCGTCGACGTGCAAGCGAGCCGTCAGATTGTCTTGCAGCACAAGTGGAGATGATTGGATGTCTCTCGCGATGGCTTCCCAGGCTGTCACACCACGTGTGATGGCCGTGTACCGTTCGACAACAAGCGCTGGCCCGTTCTCCACATACGTATGTAGCAGTCATTAGCAGAGAGAGAAGCGGGATTTCTCGCTAAAGACATGACTCTACCAGTCTGATCCGAGCTTAGCACCAATCCATATATATCTGCTAATATTGAGGGATCAGTGGTAGGTGCCTTAATGTGCGTTGATACATAATCCACCTTCTGCCTGTCGTATCCTAATAGCACCCCTTGATACAGGATGAACGGAAGATGGAAAATGCTTTCCAATGGTTGGTAGCAAGGCCATTGGTGTAGACATGGCTCCTTTTCTGATTGTATAATTCTCGTGAGCAGTTTGTCTGGGGCGCCCTGGGCCTCTGCGATGATTACATATCTCTGATTCACGGTTGCCAACACAGAGCAACGGCAACATCACTCCGACCAGTATGGCGACGGATATTGTTGTTGACCAACAAGCTTCACTTAAGTCTATGATGCGATCCCTCTCTAAATTTGAAAATTGTTCGTAGCACCGTCGAGTATGTCTCAGAGACATCTTTGTATACAACTTGCAGTATAAAATCAGAAAATCATGTTCCAATTGCCCATAGCTGAGAAGACCAGTTGTATATCTTGCACGTGCGTCGTTATCATTCGCTTTGCTATAACATCACTGGCGCTGACAGTTTGATCCTTTGCAAAACTTTTAAAATGTCATTTGCATATCAAATTTCGCGGCGGCAGCTGAGTTTCTTTGGATACACATATTCTTTGCAGAGTGCATTTGAGATAATTTTTAGCTTTTATTTAAAAAAAAAGGGAATTCAGAATGAAATTGAAAATATAATTTCTGGCTAGACGTGAACTATATTTTTAAATTATTTAGGTTTCGTTTAAATGCTGTCTGCTACTGCGAGTTCCATTCAAGTTAATACACGTATTTATTTTAAAGTGAGTGAGTTCTCTTTCAATCCTGTTCTCGTACCCTTTCCCAGTTTAACTGATCCAATTCCGTTTCGTCCAAGTTTAAGCACTTTAAATTAACCGTCGTAACTAAAGTCGTTAAAAGATCTTGGAGTACTTTCTTTCTTTACCACAGTAATACCTGAGAAAAACGAATTGAAGCCATGTACAACATCACTGAGAAACGTGTGCTAGTTAACAAAACGTATGATTTCTGTTTCGATTTGGGGGGCAATGGCTTGCTCTATTGCTGGTTTTAAACAAACTTTGTTTTGAAATTTAAATTATTTGTAGGTATAAAATGAATTTGCCGTGTAAAAATTTGACACAGAATATTTTTATTGATAAGGAATTATTACTTTTCCTGCAATGCATGAAATTGAACGCTTGTTTGCTTGTTTGTCTTTCTGTTTCATATACAAGTCCGAAGTTTTTAATGGATGCTTTTCAAATTTGGTATGATTATCCTATGCTTTGCCGATGATAGCCCCGTTCATTTATAGTTTCTAAAACCAAGGGTTATCGAGATATTAATAAAACGGAAAAAATAAACCATCTACAGAAATACCATTAATATTTCCTAAAGATTATTTGAAGAAAATTATACCAGGTTGCTTAGCAACGGGATTGAACCGACTTCGTTTATACGACGGTCTATTTTAGTTAAATTTATACGATTTAAATAACAAAAAATTGTGTGACATTTTTTTTTATAAATGAACGATATTATATTTTGGATTTGATTATATCAGTTACTGCTTTGGGATGTAAGATTGCGGGGATTATAAATATTTTCAATTTCTGAAGTCATCGGATTTAGTTTGGTAACTGTTTTTCAAATTAATGTATTTTCTATTATGTCTAGCCTATTGCTGAAATAGGAAAAAAAAATCTGACGTGGGCAGCACATGACTTTCGCTGCAGATATAAATTCATATTTTCTTTATTTTTTTAATAATTCATTATATTGAGTTTAATTGCATCAAATAACACTAAATTTGCATTTTGAGTTCAATTTTTGTTTTTATTTTGCAACTGGACCTTTTTCTGATAGCGGCGTAACAAAAATGAAAGAAATCTCAAATATCTTGAGAACGGTTAGTCCTAAAGTATAATAGAGTGTGTTATATTCTTTTCCTCGTCAAAATTTGCCTATGAAACAAGAATTTAATTGATAAATTTCAGCTTACGTAGCCTTTTTTTTTTTTGAGATTTTGGCGATTTTTGCGGGCCATTTCGCAAAAAAAGGCAGGTTGTTATCTTCCGAATCGTACCAAAATCTAATCAGCACCAGAGTGTCTCATAAGTAACTTATCTACCAAATATTGTGAAATTTGGTCAATTAGTATTTCAGATAGGGTGGATACATGACATTTTAACGAGCCATTTAGTAAAAAAAGACGGTTTCTTCTTTTCCGAATCGTAGCAAATTGTAATCAGCACTGGAGTATCCAACAATAAGTAACTTATCTATCAAATTTTGTGACATTTGGCGAATTAGTATTTTAGCTAAAGCAGATAAATGCAATTTTTACTGGCCATTTCGCAAAAAAAGGCGGGTTCTGTTTTCACGAATCATACCAAAAACCAATTAGCACTAGTGTTACATCCAAGTAACTTACCTACCAAATTTTATGAAATTCGGTCCATTAGTTTTTGAGTTAAAGTGGATACATACATTGCATAGACACACAGACAGACAGACAAATAGACACACACACATAGAGAGACAGACACACAGACGTCACGCTAAAAATAGTTTTTTCGTATTCTAGAGGTCTCGAAACATGTAGATCAGTCGAAAACTCGAAATGCGATTTTCGACATGATTCCAATAATTTCCCTATACATTACCGTGTATTGCAGGGAAAGTAAAATGATACGAGCATATTTTTTTCATGACATTTTAGACCATTCATTCTGGTGTCTGTTGACATAATTTCATATTTTTCTGTAAATGTGTTTGCAAACGGGTTTATAGAAGATAATTTTGTATATCGAAACCGACAGTCTTATGCTTCATTTTAGGGGAATTAAATTAAATATTTTATTCGAGTTTTTTTGGAAAATAATTTCATGTAGAATATTACTAGAATTTGTACATATTGATATAAGAGACATTGTTTATGTGTTAAAATAAGTAAAATGTACCTTGTGGGACTTGTGCAAAGTATATAAGCACAAATAATATGAGAATGCAGCATAAAGCTGTTTCAAGGACACGTTGATAATATATGTTTTGTCGGGATATTTTTTATATCTTGGCTCACTCCAATGTCTTGTGATTGCGAGACCAAAATACACGTAGACAGGTTTATATGATTATTTATGATATCTAGCAGGCCAGACAATGGGTCCAGTCTGGTTTACGCCAGTTTTACAGCGGTCCTGACCCGAGAGATCAGTAAGCCACAAAAAGGGGCTAAAAATGAATCCACGAGATAGGTTCAACATTCAACCTATTGGGAATTTGTGTGGTCTCATCACCCTGAGGTCAACCAATGATAGCTGAAGAGGCGTTGTTGTTGTTGAAACCTAGACCGTCCGACCTACCAGAAAGGCGTAAGGTAACTGTTTGGACGGTCGGGAAGTGCCACCCAATTTAGACCGGAACCCAGTGGGGGAGGCATCCACAGGGACCGTACCCTCCTTCCCCTACCACCAACCTCTCGGAAGGACTTTCGGACCCACATGTTTAACGTGATCGTACTCCGCATGAACACGGCGGCAGTTTTGGCAGTGGCTGGAATTGAACCCGGGCCTATCGAGTGCAACTCCAGCGCGCTAACCAATGGGCTACCGCGCCCCAGCTGAAGAGGCGTATCAGACCTCAGGCAAAAAGAGGTGGCAACCGAGAAAAGATTCTACAGATCAAGTTAGATATGTAAAATTACATTTGGAGAATATAGTTGGAGAATATAATTAGAGTGCAGTGACAGTCGATAATAGACATGCATAAAGTTCTAGAGAGACAGATCAAGTTAGATATGTAACAAGAAAGATCAATCATGCTTAAAGCATTGATTATGGAACACTTTCCAACTTCAATGCAATTTTATTTAAAAAAGTCGAAAATGCAATACATTCCTCGGTAATATTTTAAAACTTATCACAATACTACATTGATTTATTATATTTGAAAACTTAAACCTTCATCGAAAAAAATGAACTTCATTCAAATGACGGCATTGAAATATAAATTGCCTGGTTTAAATATCTCTAAAATGCAATACATTCCACGATAATATTTTTAAAACTATCATAATACTACGATAATTTATTATATTTGAAAACTTCATCGAAAACAACTGAAATAAATTCAAATGACGTCATAGAAAAAATAACACGCCTGGATCTCTCTATAAAAGCAGGATTTCATTCATAACTTTCTCCATTTCATTCATCACAATACTATAATAATTTATTTCATTTAAAAATTAAGACCATGGAGCGACAATTCATAAACTTTATGCTTAAAACTTCATCGAAAAAATCGTCCTTCTGTTTATAAAATCAATAAATATTTCATTCATATCAGCCATGCAGACTCCATGGACTGAATTATTTTGTGTTAAAGAAATACAGTAATTCTAATACAACTCATTCTACATATTTTGCTGTTTACATTTTACATAGGTGAAAAATAAGCTTCGTTGTAGAAATAATCAAATTTGAATGAGCATTTAAACTCAAATATATTGTCATTGTGTTGTTTTAGTATGTAGATGCACAGAATTTAAGCAAAAATAAAGTTGTTTTAGGACGGATACAACACTCAATATGAATTAAAAAGAACTTTAAAAAATCACGATTTTGAAACAAGATGGATGCCATATATCATTTTGAAGTGGGTCATGTGACCGTTTCATATCATGGTCACGTGATCGTTTCATATAAGATGTGTAATTATTATTTTAATTTTTATTTAAAAAACTACTGAATATATTTCGCTGATTTTTTTTTATATATTTTATGGATCAATTTGAATATTACCTAAAAATTTCGAAGCAATTTGTGAATTTTAAATCCGCTTAAAAAATGTTTGAAAAATTAGGTCCCATAGGGCTCAATGTATTTCATTTTTTCAACCCGGGTTCAATCCAAAACTAATTGGGTGATATTATTCATTTATATTCCCATAGGTCCTACAGACCGTCTGAATAACATACTAAAATTTCATTTTGATTAAGTCATTTTTACGGCAGTTATCGTGCTAACGGACAGACAGACAGACAGACAGACAGACAGAATGAACAAAGTCATAAACACTTTTCAACTTTGTTGCAAAGTGTTAGAAATACAGTTGGAGAATATAGTTAGAGTGCAGTGAGTTAGAGTCGATATTTGACAAGCAAAACGTTCTACAGAGGCAGATAATAGAGATAGAATACAGAGGAGAATAGAGCGAGAGTGCAGTTAGAATCAAATTCAACATGCAAAAAGTTCTACAGAGAGGAACAGAATAAGATAGGAATATAGTTGGAGATAGCAGTTAGAATCGGGATGTAGACATATATTAAGTTTGACACAGGTGCATAAAGAGATGCATCAAGGTTCTTAGACAGTGCAGTCAGAATTGATATGCATTGAGTTCCACGCAGAGGCGGACAGGTGCAACAGGCGAGATGCGGATATACATCAATGAGAGGCCATGGTAACATAGAGATGGTGAAACAAACAACGTCTAAAGGCAACAAGAAAGTATGTGCGAATCAGATTATTAAAGATCATAATCAGTTTAGCAATGTTTGAATACCTGGTCTAACATGTCTTGTCTCCTCCGTAAACATATAATTATAATTGATGCAATCTAATTACAATTATAAAGTGCTTAATAAATATGTATTTTAAAGTTAATTATGAAGTTATATGGGTAAAGTTAATTATGAAGTTTTATATTAATATATTACTTTCCTTATATACATAATGCATAAGGAAAGTATTGTGACGGGGTCGAAAATTCGAAGTCGAGTTTCGACGGGAGAGCACGTTCCAAGCATCCCTGATCACGAATCAAACATTTTTGGAGTGGTGTGTGTGTGTGAAAGTATGTGTGTGTGTGTGTGTCAGTGAGTCTGTGGAGACGATAACTGACGAACGAATGGACCGATTCGAACAAAATTTGGAACAAAAATCACAATCCATAAACACTACCTTTCTTAAAACCTGGTACCTCTCGGTAATAGAAAAATCACTTTGTTATGGGGCGGGCATCTGGGGCAATAATTTAACTGGGGCACAAATTAACAAACTTTTATCTCTTCAAAGAATCTTCCTTTTAAAGATTTCAGCAGGTTACAGAACCTCTTCTAACATCTCTCTCTTCTCCGTCACCTGAATTCCTCCTATTCACTTCGTCATAAAATCCCTCCACTCTAAATATTCCTTCTGGAAACGCAGACTAAACTCCTTCCCCCCCCTCTTTTATTCCGGACCCTTCCCTTTTCGACTTTCCGGACCCTCCCCTTTCTCAAAAACTCATCCCTCAAACCGTATTGTCCTTTTTACCTCCCATGATCCTCTTTCATTTTCCCCTTTCAATATTTATACGGATGGCTCCTCCATAAACGGAAACACCGGCTTCGCAGTCTGTATCTATAAACTTGATATCCTGGAACAGGTATTTACCTTTAAGCTTGACAGCGAGAACACGGTCTTTCAAGCCGAACTAGCTGCAATCGACTTCGCAATATCCTGGGCAAAGGAAAATAACTCAAAAGTAAACATCTTTTCGGATAGCCAATCCTCAATCCAAACTTTTAAGTCAATTAAAAATAAGTCCAATTTTATTAATAACATCAAAATTAAGGCAAATGCCTCCAAACATCCAATTAATCTAATTTGGGTAAAAGCTCACGCTAACATTCTGGGCAACGAGGTCGCAGACTTTCATGCAAAATTAGCCTCTTCATCAGGTTCTCCCCTTTCTATCCCCTTTCCTTACTCTCTCCTTAAAAAGTACTGTTCTAAATTCATCATCAATTCGTGGCAGTCTTTTCTAAATGATTACATCTCCCCCCGTACACATGATCCCTCTAGAGTTTTAATCTATCTCCCCACCGTAAACACTAATTTCCAAATTACCAACCCTTTTCTTACCTACTTTGTAACTGGTCATGGACCCTTTCTGGATTACCTACACTTCTTCAAACTTAAATCCTCTTCTAACTGCCCCTGTAACTCCTTCGGCCATGCCGACCATTATATCTTCTCTTGCCCTCTTACTAAACCTTTCCACCTCTCTAAACCCTCCCCTCAGAACGCTGCGGCCTGGTTCTCCAGGGTGTGTCAAAATCACACCTCCATTCATAAAATCAAAGACTGTGTCCTCGCTGCAAAAGAAATCTCAAACAAAATAAACTAATTAATTCCTGGGTTCCCCCCCCCCCCCTGATCCGTGAACCCTCTCACTGTTCCCAGCCATCTTACCTTAAAAATAAACTTATTGGACATATCTTGCATATCTATACACCTGTACATTTTTTGTGTTCTGTACATCTGTACTTTTTTTGTGTTCTGTACATCTGTACTTTTTTGTTTTGTTTTGTTTGTTGTTGTTGTTTTTTGTTTATATATACTATCTTTGTGTTGTTCTGCGTGCACTGTGTGCCAATTATCCATGGCATCATGCTGGCCATGAGCATGTAATTTTCTGTCAATACTTTTAATCTCATTAATAAACGCTAGCGGATCGCTGGGAGGTGACCGGGGGAGTCAGCTTCGGCTTACTCCCTCTCCCGGCCACACATTAAGCTACCATAAACCTTCGGGTTGGTCTTGTGGTCAGGGTCTTCAATCAATCAATCCATAAACACTGGAAGCCTATTGTTTTTATACGCAATCGAATGTTCAAAACCCTCCTAAATTTTCGAATGAAATATTGAAAAAATCGTCAAAAAATCAAAACCACTAATAAAGTTACGCAAATAGACATTTCTTATGTAATATTTCATTAGAAAACGATTGACATAAATTTTAGAACGCTAACATAAACCGTTCTCGAGATATTGTTCAATTTTTCAAAAAAATTATCAAAAAGTCATAAAATAAAAATATTTCCTATTGAGAAACATGTTCACTTTTCATATGTAATACCATGCGATAAATTGGGTGACAGCATTCTTGTGGATCTAGCTCGTTCCATTCATGAAAAAAGATACTTTAAGTAATACTTTTGTATTTGAACGCCAATAGTCGTATATCTGCTGTAAGAATAACTTATTTCTTCATCCATAACGCTTGGCGAGATTCTGGCGACGAATTTGGCAGAATGTCGCGAACATGGAGACTTTTTTAAATGCTGCCAAATTAACGAAAATCTCGCCATATGGATAAAAATGACGCTAAATCAATGGAAATGACGACTAATTGTCGAAAATTCAATATCTTGAAAAGAATATTAGTATCTACTATAAGAAAAACCTATTTTTACTTTCCTCATATACATAATGTATAAGGAAAGTATTCTGACGGGGTCGAAAATTCGAAATCGAGTTTTCGACGGGAGAGCACGTTTCAAGCATCCCTGATCACGAATCAAACATTTTTGAAGTGATGTCTGTGTGTGTGTGTGTGTGTGTGTGTCAGTGAGTCTGTGGAGACGATAACTGACGAACGAATGGACCGATTTGAACCAAATTTGGTACAAAAATCACAGTACGTAAACACTGGAAGCCTATTGTTTTTATACGTAATCGAATGTTCAGAATCCCCCTAAATTTTCGAATAAAATTTTGAAAAAATCTTCAAAAAATCGAAACCACTAATAAAGTTACGCAAATAGACATTTCTTATGTAATTTTTCATTAGAAAACGATTGACATAAATTTTAGAACGCTAACATGAACCGTTCTCGAGATATTGTACATTTTTCAAAAAAATTATTAAAAAGTCATATAAAATGAAAAAAAAATATTTCCTATTGAGAAACATGTTCACTTTTCATATATAATACCATGCGATAAATTGGATGACATCACTCTCGTGGATCTAGCTCGTTCCATTCATGCAAAAAGATTCTTTGAGTAATACTTTTGTATTTGAACGCCAATAGTCATTTATCTGCTGTAAGAACAACTTATTTCTTCGTCCATAACGCTTGGCGAGATTTTAGCGACGAATTTAGTGGAATGTCGCTACTTGGCGACTTTTTTAAATGCTGCTAAATTAACGAAAATCTCGCCAAATGGATAAAAATGACGCTAAATCAATGAAAATGACGACTAATTGTCGAAAATTCAATATCTTGGAAAGAATATTAGTATCTACAATAAGAAAAAACCTATTTTTGTTACTGAAAAGTAGTAAATTCCTTACATGATATAAGGAATGTCATGTGTTGCCCACATCAGATTTTTTTTACTGTAAAAGTAGTAAATTCATTACATTATATAAGGAAAGTCATGTGTTGCCCACATCAAATTTTTTTATTCTAGGAACTCGCATTAAAGATTTAATAGTGGGTTTTAATGAGGCACAATGCAGTGTGTACGACTTACTATCAACGGTCATGTTTAATGTTAAAAGTGGTCATGTTTAATGTAAAAAGTATGCTTTGCATACTGTTTCTTTTATGCACCACAGTGATGTTTGCCGTTTCGGATTGATTGGATTGTTCTTCATGCTGCTTGCTAATTTGTCCTCTCTTAATTCAGAGGCCTTGTGTATATAATCACTTATATAAACTTATATACACTTGTATATACTTATATATACTTATATACACTTGTATATATATTTATATATCACTTATATACCCTTGTATATACTTATAAACGTTGGTCAAATTTTCTTTAACGTCTCATATATACGCTAATATAAAATATGTATGGTATCATGGTGGGGTCATACACTAAGTATTGCGATGGGGGTCAAAATTGATTAAAGTAGCTGGTGCGGATTACTGTTACTGACTTATTCAAAACAATCAAGGAAATGCTAACTGCTAAATTTCTAGTAACCGTATATAATTTAATTTCACAAATAAAATATTTGAAGATAGAATAATATATATGCTTAAAATACAAGTTTCTACATTGACTTTCAAATACACTGATTGACGATGGCTGTACATTATAAACATCTACACATTCTGGCACACTTTAACATTTTCGACCTCACTTTCGTGTATCAATAATTCAAATCCTTAGAATGAAGAATCAAGATGATAATCATTCCATAAATAGCATCTTTACTAAAGAAAGGAGTAAAATGTACTCATTCGGGTGAGCTTCAAGACACCTCCCATTCCATTTATCCATTTGTTATCCTATTCAATTTATCCTCCGCCATTCTATTTATACATTACATTTCAGCGTGGCACCGCTCGCTGATGTCTCAAAATTGGAGTGCTACCAATCATTTTAAACAAACTTTAAAATTTGCAATTGTGACCCGTAAATGGAATCATAGATCTTCCTTTCTTCTGTTGCCCTTTTCATACGGGGAAATATTGATTTTTATTTTTCGATGCCCGCTTTCTAGTTCTTTATTCAATCCTAAGCTGCGTGTATATTTATTCTTGAATATGCTTTAAGGAGGCACTTTCGGTTTTCGATTTCAAAGTGACATCGCAAAGATGCCAATTTGTTATAAGGGCAAAGCAGTCACGGTTTGTGTACTGGGTTTTTAACAAATACGTAAAATATTTTGTTGATATACTTGGTGGTCATAATTATATTATACCTGGAAATAATTTGAAAAATAATGATTAAGATGGTAACAGCATACGTCGTGGAACAAATGTACCGACTGATTTAAAAGTTAAAAAATCTAATTGAACTTTCCCTACATACTTGCATTCATGTTTTTTGTTTCTGTATATAATGTATATACAGAAACAAAAAAATGAATTTAAGTGTGTTGGTAAAGTTCCATCAGATTTTGTTTTATTACTTTCCTTATATACATAGTATAATGTATAAGTAAAGAATGGTGACAGGGTTGAAAATTCGAATTCTTGTTTTCTACGGGAGAGAACGTTTCAAGCATACCTGATCACAAATCGAACATTTTTGAGGTGTGTGTATGTGTGTGTGTGTGTGTGTGTGTGTGTGTCAATGAGTTTGTGAAGACAATATCTCACGAACGAATGGAGCGTTTCGAATGACATTTGGTACAAAAATTACAATCCGTGAACACTGGAAGCCTAGTGTTTTAAACAGAATTAAATGTTCAGAACCTATCTAGATTTTTGAATGAAATTTTGAAAAAATCATCAAAAAATCAAAACCTTTAATAAATTTACGCAGGTAGACATGTCTTATGTAACTTTTATTTAGAAAACGATTGACTTAAACTTTAGAACGCTAGTATGAACCATTCTCGAGATATTGCACATTTTTAAATAAATTTATCAAAAAATCTCATAAATTAAAAAAAATACTAACTGTTGAGAAATATGTTCACTTTTCATATGTAATATCATGCGATAAATTGAGTGACATCATTCTTGTGGATCTAGCTCGTTCCATTCATGAGAAAAGTTATTTTTAGTAGTACTTTTGCATTTGACCGCCAATTGTCATTTATCTGCTATAAGAATAACTTATTTCTCCGTCCATAACGCTTGGCGAGATTTTGGCGACGAATTTGGCGGAATATCGCGAACTTGGCGACTTTTTTAAATGTTGCCAAATTAACGAAAATATCGCCAAATGGATAAAAATGACACTAAATCAATGAAAATGACGACTAATTGATGAAAATTCAATATCTGGGAAAGCATATAAGCATCTACTATAAGAATAGCCTATTTTTTTACTGTAAAAGTAGTAAATTCATTGCATTATATAAGGAAAGTCATGTCCTGCCCACATCAGATTTTTTTAATGTGATTTACTTTGTTTAACAATATTACTTACTTTTCTTCGAAAATATTCATCTTAATCAAAAGAAAAGTCCATTAAGTTATCTGATGTTGTCAATCTTCCAAGTGTTTAAAGTTTCATCCTTCTTGATTACCGATAAACATTCTGGAGAGTCAGGAAAGCTTTTTCGATCCTGCTCTCCATTCTAATTATTCCAGTCGGATAAACCAATATTCCGATTCCGTTCGGTTCTGTCCCGATGTCGATACTTTAAGTATATAAATATCCAGTTTCCTTTGACACATGGAGATTTCTGAAGGATACGGAATGGCAAAAATACGGTGAACGACACGGTGAACGATTATTGTATAGATGCTTAAATTTTTCCACAGTTAAAATATATCGTTCTTTTATATACTTCGTTAATTTTATTTTTTATTAATATCAATTTCACATAAATTTAATTGATCTTTGTTTTTATTACTTTCCTTATATACGTATAATATATAAGGAAAGTATTGTGACCCGTCACAATCAGGACGGTATTGTGACGGGGTCGAAAATTCGAATTTGAGTTTTCGACGGGAGAGCACGTTTCAAGCATCCCTGATCACGAATCAAACATTTTTGAGGTGATGTCTGTGTGTGTGTGCTCGCGCGTGTGAAAGTATGTGTATGTGTGTGTCTCAGTGACCTTTGGAGACGATATCTCACGAACGAATGGAGCGATTCGATTGAAATTTAGTACAAATAAACACAATCCGTTAATACAGGAATCCCATTGTTTTTAAACTTTATCGAATGTTCAGAACCCCCTAAATTATTCAATGAAATTTTGAAAAAAATCATCAAAAAATCAAAAGCTTTAATAAAGTTGCGCAGATAGACATTTCTTGCATACCTGAATAAGAATAAAACGTTTTTGAGGTGATGGCTGTGTGTGTGTGAAAGTATGTATATGTGTGTGTGTGTGTGTGTGTGTGTGTGTGTTGAAGTGTTGAAAACCCAGACCACACGACAGACCCGAAGGTTTACTGTAGCTAAGTGTGTGGCCGGGAACTTTATTTTAGATCCAAAACATTACAAAACAGGTTAAAATTGAATCACAACACAGTTACAACAAGACAAATAAAAGAATGGCAACGACAAAGCAAAACATAAAAACAATACAATACAATACAATACAATACAATACAAGAGAGACATAAGAAGGAAAAAAAGAAAAGAGGGGAAAACCCCGAAGGGAAAAAAACCCAAGCACAAATGTAGTATAACCAACTAAAACAAAACGAAAAGAAGAACATGAAATACATAAAATACACAGAAATACAAAAAAATACACAAAAATTACGTATAAAATTATATATACAAAAACAAATGACAGTTGGGGGATGAAAAACCAAAGTATAAGTTGAGAAACCGAGATGTAAGGGAATAAAGTCAGGGTGAGAAAATATAATTATAAAATTCCGGGTTAGGGTGTATGCAAAGTATATATACATAATGGGTGTTTTTGATACATACCGAAAAGATTAGGTATATATTCTTTATGGATGATACATAAAAGACGATACATATTAGGTATGGATGGTACATATTAGATATGGATGATATATAATGGATGATACATATTAGGTATATATACATAATGGAGCGTGATCAAAGTATATATACACAATGGATGTTTTCGATACATACCGAAAAGATTAGGATTGATATACAGTTAATGTACAAATATAAAAACTAAACCATATGAGTTACAGGACGTGGTGAATATAAAATCTTATAGTGCCCAAGGCACAGGGAGCAGGTTTTATAAAACAGATTTAGAAAGTGTGGGGAGCAGTGAAGGATTCACAGACCAGGGGGGACCCGCAGGCTGATCAAGCAATTTTGTTAGAAATCTCCCTAGCAGCGAGAATACAGTTTTTAATTTTTGAAATAGAAGATTTGTTTTTAAGAACCCTGGAAAACCAGGCCGCAGAGTTGGCATCAGTGGGACGGGAAAGGTGGAAGGGGAGGGTAAGAGGACAGTTAAAGACAAAGTGGTCGGCATCACCAAAGTGGTCGGCGTGTGTGTGTGTGTGTGTAAGTGTGTAAGTGTGCATGTGTCAATAAGTATGTGGAGATGATATCTCACGAATGGAGTGATTCTAACGACATTTGGCACACAAATTACAATCTATGAACACTGTAAGCCTATTGTTTGTATACGGAATCGAATGTCCAGAACCCCCCTAAATTTTCCAGTGAAATTTTAAAAACTTCGCCAAAAATCAAAACCTTTAATAAAGTTACGCAAATAGTCATTTTTTATGTGATTTTTCTTTAGAAAACGATTGACATAAACCTTAGAACGCTAGTATGAACCGTTCTTGAGATATTGCAGATGTTTAACTAAATGTAACAAAATGTCACATAAAATCAAAATAAATATATTAACTATTGTGAAATATGTTCACATTTCATATGTACCATCATACGATAAATTTGGTGACATCATTCTCGTGGATCTAGTTCTAGATCGTTCCATTCATAAGAAAATATACTTTGAGTAATACCTTTGTATTTGAACGCCAATAGCCATTTCTCTGCTATAAGAATAACTTATTTCTTCGTCCATAACGCTTGGCAAGATTTTAGCAACGAATTTGGCAAAATGCCGCCAACTTGGCGACTTTTTAAATGTTACCAAATTAATGAAAATGTCGCCGAATTGTTAAAAAGGCGCCAAATTGATGAAACCGACGCTAACTCAATGAAATGACGACTAATTGAGTTCAATATCTTGAACAGAACATAATAGTAGACTATAAGAATAACCCTTTTCTCAGTATATCTGTCCATAACGCTTGGTGAAAAATTTAGCAGGATTTCGCCAACTTGGCGACTATTTTAACTGTTGCGAAAGTGACGGAAATGTGTCCAAATTAATAAAAATGACGCTAAATGGTAAGTAATGTTTCGCAAATGCTGATTTCCTTGATATGACGGGTATACCCTTCTACTATATAAGAAATTATTTTCTCTCCGTTTGTCTGTAACACTTGCTGATGCATTTGGCGAACTTGGTGAATAATCTACTTACGTATCGCCAATTTGGCAATTTTTACCCCAGATTGTCGAAAATATCGTCAAAATTGCAAAAATGGCGTCTCATTGATTAATTAATTATTAAAATATTTTAATATATGGACTATGTCGCTTATTGGGGATGCTATCAGTAGTGATAATTGTTTATTTAGAGTTGCACAAAACGTATGTTAATTGGGTACATTGAAATACTTTTACATGCTGGTATCCGGAAAATCGCCGTATGTACAATTCAACGTTAAAAACATAGTATCGTGGATCTTATACATTATTTTTTTACTATAAAAGGAGTAAATTCATTGCATTATATATGGAAAATAATGTGCTGCTCACATTAGATTTTTTAAATATAAATTGATACAATATTAAAGTAATCACGATATTTTTTCGAAGATTTATATAAGACAGAAACGAAAGAAACAACTTTGTACAGCATTTCTAAGGGATTAAGATCAAATTTCTCTACGTGCGAGAGAGAGATTTCTGAATCCTTACAAAATTTTAATAACTTAACTTTCAGTTTTTCTTCAGCACTTTCATTTTAGTTTACAATTGAGAATGGTGAGATTAAAATGCAAGAACTATTTTAATTAATCTCGATTCATATTTCGTCGCATTGCATTTATGTATAGAGAAATAAGTGTTGAAATGTTACAATTTAACTTGATAAAATTTTTTGCTTCATTTTAAATTTATTTTTTATTCAAAGAAATTTCTATTACTTTCCTTATATACAATAATGTATGAGGAAAGTATTGTGACGGAGTCGAAAATTCGAATTCGGGTTTCCGACGGGAGAGCACGTTTCAAGCATCCCTGATCACAAATCGAACATTTTTGAGGTGATGTCTGTATGTGTGTGTCTCTGTGTGTGTGTGTGTCTGTGTGTGTGTGAAAGTATGTGTGTGGGGGGGGGGAGGGGGGGGGTGATTCTCTGGGGACGATAACTGACGAACGAATAGACCGATTCGAACGAAATTTGGTACAAAAGTTACAATCCTAAAGTTTTTATACGCAACCGAATGTCCGGCCACACACTTTGCTACCGAAAACCCTTGGGTTAGTCGTGTGGTCTGGGCCTTCAACGCAACCGAATGTTCAGAATCCACTTAAATTTTCAAGCGAAATATTTAAAAAATCGTCAGAAAACAAAAACCTTTAATAAAGTTGCACAAATAGACATTTCTTATGTAATTTTTCATTACAAAACGACTGACATAAATTTGAGAACGCTAACATGAACCGTTTTCGAGATATTGCACATTTTTCAAACAAATTATCAGAAAATCATCAAAATAAAAAAAAAAATATTTCCTATTGAGAAACATGTTCACTTTTCATATGTAATACCATGCGATAATTTTGGTGACAACATTGTCGTGGATCTAGCTCGTTCCATTCATGAAAAAAGATACTTTGAGTAATACTTTTGCATTTGAGCGCCAATAGTCTATCTACTGTAAGAATAACTTATTTCTCCGTCCATAACGCTTGGCGAGATTTTGGCGACGAATGTAGTAGAATGTCAGCAACTTGGCAACTTTTTTAAATGTTGCTAAATTAATGAAAAACTCGCCAAATGCATAAAAATGACGCTAAATCAATGAAAATGACGATTTATTGACGAAAATTCAATTTCTTGGAAAGAATATATATATCTACTATAAAAATAATCTGGTTTTTTTACTCTAAAAGTAGTAAATTTGTTGCATTATATAAGGAAAGTGAGAACGCTAACATGTTCTGTCCACATCAGATTTTTTTTATGTGTAAAGTTTAATTTTTCTCGGATTGTAAAAACTTTGTTCTGGACATATTTCAAAGAAAATTTGAGCAAATCGAAATAAAGAGAGAAAAATAAAATTTCTTTTTTTCTAGTAAGGTAATAACAGAAATTCCCCTAGGATATTTAACGACTTTACTTTCAAAGAATTACTTAAGTAGTTTAATGTCAGATGTAGTATTAGATCTTCCAGTACAGAATAGAAGACATACAAGCTGGTAAAATGTACTGGCATTTTTGTTATAAATATTTGTTTTCTCTATTTGAACTGCGTGTTCCGTTATATACAGGATGTCAAGGAGATTTATACACCAGTTCAGTTACCCGGCTGTCCACACAGCTGCTCATGTCCTAGGACAAGTCGGCGGGTCTGGGTTTTGGACACCAGTTAAGTTACTCGAAAAGTATTATAGGGTTAGCGTATATTTTACATAATTGTATGAAAACTCCTTTGGCGCTGCCCGAAAGGTGGGAGCTAACATCCCTTTTTATAAGAGCATTTTTAAAAGGGTCTATTTTACTTCCTGTTAGAGTTAGGGGTAAAAGTAATTTACAAATTGGTAGAATGCTGCAAAATTAGTTCAAGGCACTTTTTGCCTCTCTCAAAAAGGGAAAGGTACTTTAAAATCCAATATATACGATTTACTCCGCCAGAAAAAAAACGACAATTCAGTCAATGCATCAGAATAAAATTGGCTTTATTATACACAAAATGCAAAATATCCCCCTTCAGCAATGACTTATTCCTGCGTAGGTATAATAAGATCTCTCGGGGTGTTTTTCAACATCTCCACATCTACACTGTTATACTCAACTTAATAAATTTCACTTTAAAAATCGCTATTTAAAGGGTTATTTTTTATTTTTACACTGTGTGTGTGTGGGGGGGGGGGAGGTACAAATAAATGTAGTGCTTATTTCGCAAGGCTGTACAACTTTGTAATTGACATTCTACCGCTGTCTTAATCAGGAAACGTGATAGCTCTCTACCCCGCAAAAAATGGTGTCAGATCCTGAAAGTTGTCTCATTGAGTAAGATCCATAGGCTCCATTTTTATCCACCTGTATAAAAAGATATATACTTCTCGAGTTGTAGGCCTGGTCCATGACTTTTTTGGCAACCTGGATATATATATATATATATATATATATATATATAATGGAATATATATATATATATATATATATATATATATATATATATAATGGAAAATTGCTAAGAACGGATGACACTATCACCCGGAGCAAGAGATTTAAATCACCCGTGATAAGAGATTTAAAGGATTTGACGCCTGTGGACAGTTGTTGTTCCTAGTGAAAGTTCTACGGGAGAGATTTAATTGACGAACTTGGAATTTTCGGCATGTCTTCCCGATATCACTTAGATTTAGTATCCTTATAGATATCATCAAAGAGAGTAAGTAATTCGTGGGAATGAAGGTTTTTGTGGTAATGGTATTGGTATTTGTGTCTGTTTGTTTGAATTGGCCTTTTCCCATCCCTTTTGTATTGTTTTGTATTGTGCTGTTTTGTAGTGTATATCTTCAATTATATATCTTTCTCAAATTGGCACCGGCCTCTGGGAGTGTTTGCCGCAGCTCTAAGCATGTTTTAACCGGGGAGTGGGGGGATCACAACCCCCATGGCCACTTTGTGGTACTCGATTTGTTCATTTTTTATTTATTCCTTTTGGAAATTTATATATATATATATATATATATATATATATACCCTAATTATATGATGTCTAATTATCAATATTTAGCGACTAGCAACTGGATGTTTTCTGACATTCAAGCTCGGTATTCGAGAGTTTGTTAGGGTTTTCCTAGATCGATATCCCGATACCAACAATATCCATTTTCTTCAATGACTATTCCATCTTCATTTAGTACATCCAGCCAGCATTCCTTGTTCTCTTTATATAACTATCAATCTTACAACCATGTATCACTAAATGATACTCTTAAATTTAAAACATGTAATTCTAATATATGTATAACGTATCCGCTTGATAATCGTAACGAGTTCAATTGTAGCAATAATCTTGCTTTCTGTAAAACATATAATTGCATTTACCAAATTGTTTGTAAAATATGTAAAATGTCATATATAGGCCAAACCAGCAATCTTCTGCACTTACCAATTAACGTTCACAGGAATCATATAAAAAATTTTCAAATAATGCAACTACCTTTAATGAATCAAAATTCGCATACGAACATTTTTCGAACATGAGTTCGGCAACAACGAACATGAGTTCGACAATATTGAAATTAGTATTCTGTATATTCAAAAAAATTATTATGACAGATTGTTCCTTGAAAATGAATGCATATGTGCACACAAAACTATTTTCCCATATGGACTCAATCAATTATTGAATCATCATAACATTGTTAAAAAATCCTTTAATTATCCCAATGAAAACCATAATATATATAATTTTTTTAACATTTATAACAATAAATCAAAAAAAACTACAAACGCAAGTAAATATAATAAAAAATTGCCCTCAATATCTGATCTAAAAAATGCCATCCTACAGCAATATGCAACTTTCAAAATTACTTTTGATTGGAAACAATATAAGAACTGGATTTTCGCAATTAAAAACATCAATTAAATATGGTTTATAACCTTTTTAGAACTACTGCATTTGATAATATTCATTTTAAACATTTATTCTATGATTTACACATTACCAGAAGTAAAATTCTCATTGTTTATTTATACGTCACGGATTTAAATTTAAATGATGAATCAAAACAATCTACTAAAATAAACGAATATTGTACCCTGAATTTCACTAATTCTGTCTTAAATAATCTGAAGATAAATAATTTTTTAAAATCGGTTTCCAATTACTTTCTAGTCAAATATGTAAATCCTAAAATTGCATTTAAATATGATAAACCGTTAGGACGTTATACTTTCAATTATAACCAAATAGCCAAATCAATGGATATAATTTTGATTATTAATCATAATTTTGATTAATAATCAAAAAATTTATTCAAGTCAATTCTTGACTTGAATAAATTTATATATAAAATCAGCTATAAATGTCATATCCCTGTAGAAACCTTCAATCCCTGGAGCGTCTTAATAGAGCAATACTTAAATCACTATATATATATATATATATATATATATATATATATATATATATATATATATTCAGAATATTAATAAATCATATAAACGTAATTCAATTAAAAAGGATATTAAAGAAATTCAAAATGATATTGTTACTACTTATGTCGATAAGGCTAGTAGTAACTACTCAATCATTGGTAAATATTACTATATAAGCACCCTTCAGTCACACTTAATAATCAAATATATAATTTACATAATACTAACTTTAAAATCTTATAGAATACCAGCCAAATATAACCAAATCCATCAAAAAATAGTTGTAAAAACATTCCATATCTTGTTTTAGTACCCAAGTTTCATAAATCCCCTGTTGCTTTTCGAAGTATTACTAGTGGGCATAATTCTTACATTACTAATGCTGGTAAATTATTATTAAAAATCTCAAATGAAGTATCCTTGTCAGGTGATATCTTTAATAATTTTCATATTGTAAAAAATAGTTTTTAATTAATTAAGAAATTAAAAACTCTTACTAATTCATAGTATTTATACTTTTGATTTCAAAGATTTATTTAATAATATTTATATAGATGATCTGTATAGAGTTATTTTAGGACTTGTTGAAAAATATAATATCACCCTAAAATGTTCAACTTTTCTTTTTAAAAAATTACTTAATTTCACACTCTATGAGAAATATATTCAACATGGTGGTATTTTAAGTAACAGTTTGGTATCCCACAAGGGGGGCGGGTGTCTCATAATTATTAGCTAATCTGTACTTATTCCTCTATGAAAGGAACAATAATCCTGGATTGCATAATATACACATGTTTAGATACTTAGATGATATATTATGTGTATCCCATAATAATATCCCTATAGTATTTAACTTTTATCCTAATAATTTACAATTAAATGCAAGTAATAATGACTCTAATGTTGCAAACTTTTTAGATTTAAATTTAGATTTACAAATTTGTAATCTAGCTATAAACTTATATGATAAAAGACAATATTTTAAGTTTAATACATCTTAAATTCAATACTTTAATTCTTGTTTGCATATATCAGTTTTTAGAAATATTATAATATACCAGGTTCTTAGAATCAATAAAATTTTTGATGAAAATTATAAATTAGCACATTTTATGGAATTATTGAGTACAGCGACTAATAATGCATATCCTCCCAAATTCATTATCAAAATTATCAACTCAGTGTATCAACTTTCACTCGATAACATCCAAGATAACTTTCCCAATTATAGTGGCTAATAATATGAAGACAAAAGAAATATGATAATTATTTATTAATTATATAATTAAATAAAAATGAATAATAATAAAATAAACTATACAAAAATAGAAAAATAAAAAGTCAGAAAACAAGATACATTAACTTTAATGTTTTGAATTTTATTTTCACTAAAAAATTGTAACTTTAGCCAGATTGATACTAAGATTTGAGCGCCCTTATAATGGTGTATAGTGGCATTCTCGTTTACCTATTTCTTATTTGAATCACTTGTTTAGTGGGAATTTCCATCGATGTTTCATGTTCATATTCTGTTTTATTTATATGGGTAATTGTCCTGTCCCCGTCTCTGACTCACTGGACGGATCTGGGACTGTCGCTGTGAACGTATGTACTGCTTCCTAGGTTGTATTTCGTCATATTCATTCTGGTGTTTCTCGATATTTGTCATACTGTTGGGGTTGATCGTATTTACACGTGTTGGAAGAAGAGAGTTCCTGCCTCGTGGTAATAATAGATTTCCTAATTTTTCTTATCTTCAATTTTTCATCGTTTGGTATATATAGTCTGAGTTTGGGTATTTATAGTAATGCACTACTGCCCAATCAATGTGAAGATGGGCTTTGGAGGAGTAGAACAAATAGAGAGGTTTATGAGAGATATAAAGAGATTGATATTGTTACAACTACAAGGAAAAAAATAATTCAATGGCTCGGACATGTTTTGAGGATGGAGGAGAGGAGAGTTACTAGAAGACTTTTGGAGGGAAACCCAGGAGCGTCAAGATGCCAAGGAAGACCTAGGGTCAGATGGAAGGAGCAAGTAGAGGAGGATTTGAAATTGCTTGCTATTAGCAATTATAAGAGGAAAGCGGCCAATAGAAAGGAATGGTCAAAAATGTTAAAGGAGGTCAAGACCCTACAAGGGCTGTAGTACCATGATGATGATGACTATTGCCCAATCTGAAACAGGCATTTCATTGGATTAGTTAGAATCAAATACTTAGACCTAGAGATGCATTTAATTCTGGTTAATCTTTGAATTTGGGCCGGTGCTATTCTTTCCTATTATCGGTATTATGGCCATGGATTTGCTTCTATGGTGATGTTAATATTTCACGATTACTTGAACACTGATTATTATAATTATTACATTTTTCTGATATATATATATATATATATATATATATATATATATATATTGATTGGAGTTAAATATGTTGCATTTAATTAGTTATATTTTCATTTATGTATATTATTACGACGTATCCTCTAGAATCGTGGGTGTACACTCAGTAAACAAGGATGAGTCTAAGTTTCTGGATAACTAACACGTTTATTCACAAGCACAACGCAAACACAAACAATATACAGTTGAAAAGCACTAAAATACTCCACTACTTTCACAAAATAACTGATATTATTCTCAAAATATTAACGAAAGTAGTTTCACAAAACAGCCACTACTATTCTTAAAACATTGACAAAAGCCGTAATTCAATGCAGCTTATATCTCGTCAACTGAACTCCGATTGAGTGATGATTCCTCTTATCGACACGCCATAGAAACTTCCGAAAACATCTCATATCATGTATAATAATCGTTATTTCGAGGGACTTCTCGAAGAAGTCGTCAAATATCGGTATTTGGCAATCATCCTCTTAGCTTCAACTTCTGGCAACCCTAGACTGACGTCATAGAAAAGGATGACTTTACGGTTATTTTCTCCTTCTGGTGTTCGAAAGAGATGAATATAAATTCAATAATAATGATTTTTCTAGCGTAAAATGCAACTTAAAATGCAAATGTACAAAACATAAAATATTATCGATGCTTGCATGAAAAGCTACAGTTGCATGATTAAGCATAACGAAGTATATTTTATCTTGTACGTTTTTCATGCTAATCGTTTTACCCATTTAAAATATCTATTTAAATTATTTTTTTACTTCATATTAGTCATTCTTATATCACATGACTCTAATGAAGTAATATCGGAATTATATACGGTTGGCACTTATTTTTTTACGTGGAGTATTTTATTTTAGATTCCGATGACTTTTACGGGTCATTTTTAAAAAAAAAGCACAGGTTCTTTTTTCCGAATCGTACCAAAGTCTAATAAGAACCAGGGTCACCCATTAACAACTTATCTGCCGAATTTTATGCTAGATTAGATACATACATTGTACAAACAAACATACACACATATGTGCTTTAGAGTACTGGAAACATGTAGATCCGTCGAAAACTCGATGAAACCTTCGACACGATTTTCGACACGATTTAATGTTTTCCTTATGCACTACTATATATTGTAAGGAAATAAATACTAACCAATATCTTCAATTTCTAGCTGGGCAATATTAGAAATCCGCTGAAATGTTTAAAATACCTTACTTTTAATTATTTAATGCAATTTGCATTTACTTGATTAGTTAAGGAAGGATTTTAAAGCGGGAATCCGATATTTAATTATTTTAAAACGAGCAGCTTTAAATCCGTCTGCAGGGAATAGGTACACAAACTGTTGAGATATAAATTAATTTAGAAGAAATATTGTAATACTATCAGCAAGTCTGTCAAATTTTATTCGAAAATGCAGAAAATCCATAATCTAAACGTTGAGAACAAATTTGCTTATATACACACTATTTACATTTTGTTATGTTTTTTATAACAACAATCATTAAATGGTAAAAGAGTAGTAGTAGTTTTTTCACGTTCAAGTAGAGTGGTAAATGGTAAAAGAGTAGTAGTAGTTTTTGCATGTTCAAGTAGAGTGTTCAAGTAGAGTAAAAATGTAGTAGTTGTGGCGTGTTTAAGTAGAATAGTAACAAGAATATTAACAAGAGAAGTAGTCGCAGTTGAACGAGTAGTAGTAGTATTGAGAAAATGTAATAGTAGTAACTGTTGTTGCCTGTTTTGCTTTAAATATTGGAGGGAAAGTCTCTCTAGCTTCGTAGAGTAGGCAGAATAGTAGTAGTTGTTGTATGTAAAAAAGTAGTAGTAGTTATATAGTCAAGTAAAGTAACAATAGTTGTTATATGTTTCAAGTAGAGTAGTAACAAGAGTATTACAAGAGTATTAACAAGAATTATAGCAAGAGTAGTAGTCGTAGTTGAATGGTTAGTAGTACTGAGAAAAAGTAGTTGTACTAATTATTATTGCATGTTCTGCTTTAAGTATTGGAGGGAAAGGATCACTAGCTCCGTAGAGTAGGTAGAATAGCAATAGTTGTATGTAAAAAATGCAGTAGCAGTTGTATAGTCAAGAAAAGTAACAATAGTTGTTATATGTTTCAAGTAGAGTAGTAAAAAGAGTAGTTGTAGATGTTACGTCTTTAAAAGTAGAGTAGTATAAGTATAGTAGTAGTAGTTGCTACATATTCAAATGCAGTAGTAAAAAGAGTAGTAGTAGTAAGCGCATGAGTAACAATAGTATTCAGTAAAAGTAGAAATACTCAGTAAAAATAGTTAGTAATCAGTGAAAGTAGTAGTAATGGCTATTGCATGTTCTGTTTCATGTATATGAAATAAAGTGTTAGTTTCTATTTCCGCGACTGGAGCTCAATCTTTTCATCTGAAAATTAGTGAATCAATTTCCCTTTCAAACAATATATTTTTACGGCTCTTAAGCAGGTTAATAGTGGTTAGATTGAACTATTCCCAGAACCTTGCGATTTATGCAGTGAATATCAATTTACAGAAAACTGACATGAGCAGGATTCTATTATGCATTAAAGAAACAAAGGATGAGATTAGAAGTTCAATCTTGTAAAGGAGGAGAATAGTTGGTCACTTCAAATACAGAAGAAAATATACTTATCTCACTCAATTGATAGTGTCGCATGGAGAGACATGTGTGATTCTATTTTTTGTTGACACATATATTGTTTATACCATTTATCTATTTAAAATAAATTCCACAGTCAATTTTATTCCTTTAAAATAATTTTCAATCATATCTAGTGTTAAGTGAAAAGCAGCTTTCAATCTATTTATTAAACATTTTGGCTTTTCAGTCACTGAATTTATTTAATGTTTTATATAAAACATTGAAACACAGGTTTTACTGAAATTTAACTTTTCTACAAAATCTCACTCATTTACCGTACTATAAACAAAATTAAATTGCATGCGCTCGATGGCAGAATTATCTCAATACAAAATATCTAACGCGATCAGAAGAGGACGTTTTACACATTCAAATTCATTGTCTTTTAATTTCCCTTATATACGTTCAAATTATATTGCTTAAAATAAAGTCACAAATAGAGGTGGTGGATATCACTCAAACATCTATGTCATTAGAGACATCAATGCAGTCGGTAGGGGGGTTCGTCCAAGGTGAACCGACCCCCTCCCAATTTTTACTTTCTTCATACACATAATGTATAAGGAAAGTATTGTGACAGGGTCAAAAATTTAAATTCGAGTTTTCGACTGGAGAGCACGTTTCAAGCATCCCTGATCACGAATCAAACATTTTTGAGGGGATGTGTGTGTGTGTGACAGTATGCGTGTGTGTGTCAATGAGTCTTTGGAGACGATATCTCACGAACAAATGGGATTTGGTACAAAAATCACAATCCGTGAATACCGGAAATCTATTGTTTTTAAACACAATCGAATGTTCAGAACTCGCCTGAATTTTCGAGTGAAATTTTGAAAAATCATCAAAAAATCAAAGCGTTTAATAAAGTTACGCAAATAGGCATTTCTTATGTAATTTTTCCTTAAACGACTGACACAAACTGTAGGACGCTAGCTTTAACTCTCTCGAGATATCGCACATTTTTAAAATAAATTTATCAAAAAATCCCATAATTTAAAAAATTATATTAACTGTTGAGAAACATGTACACTTTTCATATGTAATACCATGTGATAAATTTAGTGACACCATTCTCGTTGAACTAGCTCGTCCCATTTACGAGAAGAGATACTTTGAGTAATACTTTTGTATTTGAACGGCAATAGTCATTTTTCTGCTGTAAGAGTAGCCTATTTCTCTGTGCATTTTGGCGACGAATTTGGCGGAATGTCGCCAACTTGACCACTTTTTTAATTGCTGCCAAATTAACGATCATTTCGCTAAATGGATAAAAATGACTCTACATCAATGAAAATGACAACTAATTGAAGAAAATTCAATATTTTGGAAAGAATATAAATATCTACTATAAGAATACCATGTTTTTAACTGTAAAAGTTGTAAATTCATTGCATTATATAAGGAAAGGCATATGCTGCCCACATCAGATTTTGTAAAGGAGGGAAGACATGAAAGATTTACTGTGAAGAGAAACAAAATTTGGAGGGGGCATCATAAATACTTACAGGGGTACTTCTGAAATAACACAATATGGAATCTTACTGAAATTATATTTTTTTATAGTTCAAAAGTAATTTCTTCTGCATTTGGTAACTTAGTAGATTAAGAAATGGAGTTTAACTGCCAATATCCAAATCCAAATATCTCGAGCAGTTTATTCAAACTTTTAAGTGTATGTTTTTGAGTAATATTAAGAAAACGTTATACTACGTAATTTAACACACATTAAATTTAAACGCAACATACAGATGTTTTGAAGATGCAATCCCAATGGCTACTTTTTGTTAGCGCTATAAATACTAACGAATCCAAATTTAAAAATACTCACCAGATGAGTATATAAATTCAAATCAATAGTAAAACTGGATTTAGAGCCAACCAACAACAACACAGAAAAACAGGATCGGATCAAAAGTCATAAACCAGAGAGCAGCAGAAGGAAAAAAAACTTGAATGCAGAAACCTCGCACAATTCGAAGTGTCACAATATAACATTTTAACAAGTATTTTAGCAAGGCTCGACAAAAGTTTTACATATTGCTGAAATACTGATTGTTGACCTTGTTGAAATACTGATGAAGCGAATTCAACAAATTTTTGAAACAGATGTATACTGCGTTACTTTGCTCTTAAATAGCATGCATATTTTCCCCATAACTGTTGCATAAAGTGGTTTAACTTTTTACTTTCCTTATATACATAATGTATAAGGAAAGTATTGTGACAGGGTCGAAAATTCGAATTCGAGTTTTCGACGGAAGAGCACGTTTCAAGCATCCCTGATCACGAATCAAACATTTTTGAAGTGATGTCTGTGTGTGTGTGCGTGTGTGAAAGTATGTGTGTGTGTGTGTGTGTGTGTGTGTGTCTGTGTCTGTGTGTGTGTGTCAGTGAGCCTGTGGAGACGATAACTGACGAACGAATAGACCTATGCGAACAAAATTTGGTACAAAAATCACAATCCTTAAACACTTGAAGCTTATTGCTTTTATACGCAATCGAATGTCCAGAACCCCCCTAAATTTTCGAGTGCAATTTTGAAAAAATCGTCAAAAAATCAAAACCGCTAATAAAGTTAAGCAAATAGATATTTCTTATGTAATTCTTCATTAGAAAACGATTGACATAAATTTTAGAACGCTAACATAAACCGTTCTCGAGATATTGCACTTTTTTCAAAAAAATATTAAAGAATTACATAAAATATTTCCTATTGAGAAACAGTCAACTTTTCATATGTAATACCAAGCGATAAATTGAGTGACATCATTCTCGTGGATCTAGCTCGTTCCATTTATGAGAAAAGGTACTTTGAGTAATATTTTTGTATTTTAACGTCAATATTCATTTATCTGCTGTAAGCATAACTTATTTCTTCATCCCTAACGCATGGCGAGATTTAGGCGACGAATTTGGCGGAATGTCGCCAACTTGGCGACATTTTTAATTGTTGCCAAATTAACGAAAATCTCGCCAGGTTGATAAAAATGACTCTAAATCATTGAAAATGACGACTAATTGAATACAATTCAATATCTTGGAAAGAATATAAGTATTATCTATAAGAATAACATTTTTTAAACTGTAAAAGTATTAAATTCATTGCATTATATAAGGAAAGCCATGTGTTGCCCACATCAGATTTTTAATTTCTATACTATTGATAATACAATTATTTAATTCTCAAATGCATTTTCTAACACAGGAAACAATGATAATTTTCATATACATTACAATCGCCAGTCATATTGTAGAGTGTTCCAATAAATATAAGCATAACTAACTAATAGCACAACTACGCAAAATCAATATGACTATACGTAATTAGCATGACTGTATATAGTTAACATGACTACACACTAGCGTATTAGCGTGACTACACTTTAGTATGTCTACTAACAGACCTCTGACTATAACTTCCCTTTCAGTGGAAACTACGTCAACGGTAATGTAACATAAAATTAATTATTCTTTGTTACCTGCGGTTAAGATAACAACAAGTTAACTTGCGACGAAACATAATTCGAATAATTCAATGTACATATAACTACACGCATGTTAATTGGCATAAACTATGTATTACATGCCTTACACCTAAAACTTTTTTTTACTGTTTGAAAAGACAAATTACAAGGTGGGCATGCCATAAAACAACAGGAGTTACGGTGCAATCTGTAATGAGTGAGCAGGGATTTTGTTGTTGAACAAAGTCTGGTCAATAGACTAGACTGTAAAAGCCTTATGAGGGCCATAAAACAAAAACCTGGCAAACCTCCAGGGAGTGTTCTTTAAAACAGATTAGCAGATGATTGATGCTCCTCTTCATTACTTTATCTGTTTTAAAATGCTCTACTTGTGTCTTATTCAGGAAAAATGTGCTTTCCCAATTAAAGTATTTTCTGCGTTTATATTCTGTTAGATATTATCTCTTGTAATATATTTCTGTATTTCGTTGTTATGCCGGATAGATTACGTTTACCTATCGGAGAATAATAATAAATGCTGGGAAAATTACTATAAATATGTATGGTAATTTGCACGAAATAATTTTGAAACTTGTAAGGGAATTCATGAATGAATCCCTTCCATTGGAGTAATGTAACTGGTAGTATATTTTGTTGCAATGGCTTAAAGAAAAAGTTGCGGGCTGTAACTACACATTGCCTAAACAATCACATTTCCTCTCCATTGGATTATCATTCTGAACGATATGTTCAGAGCGAATGACACTGATTTTCCGTGTGTATTTTTAAACATGATGTTCTGGAAAAGGTTCTCTCCTATAAACTTGACAACATGAATATAGTATTTCAAGCCGAACTTACCGCTATTTCCATTGCTCTTGACTAGTCTTCCTCTAATAATACACCTGTTAATATTTTTTCCGTTAGCCTCTCTTCCATTCAAGCTCTTAACTCATTAAAAAATAAATCTAGTTATCTTAATTCCATTAAATCCAAAGCTCTCCTTGCCAAAAACCTTGCCATTATTTCTTGGGTAAAAGCTCACAATAATATATCTGGAAATGAAATTGCCGATTACCATGCCATAATTGCTACTATCTCTAGTTTCCCTCTGACTATTCCCTTTCCTTACTCATTCCTCTCAAAATTTTGTAAATCTCATATCTTTAATCTTTGGCAAAATTATCCCAATGATATATTTCCACCAGGACTGGTGATCCGGCTAGAATCCTGTCTTACCTCCCTATCATGAATCCTAATTTACAAATTTTTAATAAACATCTAATTTACTTTCTTACTGGTCATGGTCACTTTCTTGATTACTTATACTTTTTCAAAATTAAATCCACCTTTAACTGTATTTGCAATAAATTCGGTGACGTTAACCATTACATTTTCGATTGTCATTTCACTAAAAATTTTCATCTTTGCAAACCCTCTCCCACTAATAAATCAATTTGGTTCTCCACAGTTCGTTCAAATACCACTTCGGTAGATAAAATTAAAAACAGTATTCTTGTTGCCATGGAAATTTCTAATAAAGTGACCTAAGCTTATGAGTAGATTCTGCTCTCAATTAATTTTGATCAATGAATCCCTTTATTTGACTCTTTTTAACTTATATAGACTTATTGTGTTTCCCTCCATATTTTCTGTTTAAAAAAAGGCTATGTTAACTGTTCTTATTTTCTCGGCTCTTTCTTTTTCTTTTGACCCTTTTTATTTGCATTTTTTCTAAATTTTCTTTTCTGAATTTTATTCTACATTTCTTAAATTTCTGTTTTTGTTTTCCATGTGCCTAAATTTCTTTCCTTTTTCATATATTTTCTTTCTCATATACTATCTAAATTTCAGTTTTAAAATTTTATCATTTTCTTAATGTATTTTTCATTATGTTAATATACCTCACTCTAAATTTAAATTTTATATTTCAATGATCTTTTTATCTACATTCGCAGTAACCCTTTTCCCATTTTTGAAATATGGACGTACTTGTCAAGTTCAAATATAATGTAAAACTGTCTGTTTAATCACAATATTTTTCATCAATTGTTATCTTTTTATACCTAAATAAATGTTCGTTTGGCGGGATGGTAGACCTTGGGTGCCTCCTGAGTGCAGGAGGTATCCTTTCCCGGCCGTGCAGTTAGCTACTCTAAACCCACTATGTCTGCCACACAATCTGTTGTCTTTAGAGACCTCCGACGTCTTCGCACTAATCTACAGAGTTGAACAAATCATCGGGGCCATTGTAAAGAGTCTTGCTGCCCCAACCGAGAATCGAACCCAGGATATCCGATATGGCCAGCCGATTCTCTACCTTTGAGCTACTGGGATGAAATTGTAACTTCTTATTGTCGAACTGGAATCTTCAAGACGCGCATCCATATATTTAACCTGTCTAATAACCATACTATTGGTTAATCTATTACATCTGCATTTATTCCGTCCAACATGGTGACGTAAACAGCCATGACGACACATTGTGATATATGTGCAAATGGTAAATATACCTGCATATAGCTCTCCACGCATGCCCAGAAATCAAACTCGTTTTATGTGGATCTGAATGCATTAGAGTGAACTGCTTGGTCACAGGTAAGCCTTACAGTTCGCAGAAAACCCCTGATGGGTAAAGTGTTTACACTTGTGTTTGCGTTCTCTTGGCAAGTGTTTTCTTGCTTCAGAGATCATTGTATTCCCTAAAAGAAAACGAATGAATTTTCCGAACATTTTTCATCGGTAAAGGAATCTTGGAAATGTTGCACAGTATAACATATTTCCCCTTGTACTGCCAACTACATTTTTCCAGACCCTGATTATATCTATACTTAGGATCAATCCAAGACAGTATATTGCTATTATCATCTCAAATTCAGTCTAACACTTTACAAGCTTTTCCTACTTCTATGATAATTAAGCCTGTCAAAGACAGTGAAACTAGCATTCCTTAAAAATAAATTTGCAACATTTTTAATAAGTTTTATTTTGCAACGATGTATCAGGCTCAGCGTTGAAAATAGTCGCTTTAATAGTCAATATTATAAGAGTGCAACGTTTCAGCCTTCAAGGTCAGAAGTGGTTTCTAAATGGCTTAGAAAGACTTTTTGAATCAGAAAAATATTCCCATTTTCCTCGATTCTAAGATTATGCCACTTTGGTATATTTATGTTTATAAAGCTCTTAATATATTTTATATTAGAAAAAATCTGATGTGAGCAGCACATGATTTTCCCTGCAGACTCAAATTCATATTTTCTTTATTTCTTTAATAATTCACCAGATTGAGTTTAATTGAACCAAATAACACTAAATTTGCATTTTTAATTCAATTTTCGTTTTTATTTGGTAATTGGACATTTTTCCGAAATTGGCGTAACAAAAATGCAAGAAATCTCAAATATCTTGAGAACGGTTAGTCCTAAAATATAATGGAGTGTGTTATATTATTTTCCTCTTCAAAAATTGCGTATGAAACAAGAATTTAATTTATATATTTGGGCATACCCTCCTTAGTCTTTTTTCTTTTTTAGATTTTGGCGATTTTGGAAGCCATTTCGTAAAATAAGGCAGGTTGTTCTTTTCCGAAACGTGCCAAAATCTAATCAACACCAGAGTGTCCCACAAGTAACTTATCTACCAAATATTGTGAAATTCGGTCAATTAGTATTTTAGCTGGAGTGTATACATGAAATTTTTGGTAGCCCTTTCGTACAAAAGGCGGATTCTTCTTTTCCGAATTGTACCAAATTTTAATCAGCATCAGAGAATCTAACAAGTAACAAATCCACTAAATTTTGAGAAATTTGGTCAATTAGTATATTAGCTAGAGTGGATAAATGAAATTTTTACGGGCCATTTGGCAAAAAAAGGCGGGTTCTGTTCTTAAAATCGTACCAAGACTAATCAGCACCAGGGTAATATCCAGATGACTTACCAACCAAATTTTATGGAAATCGGTCCATTAGTTTTTGAGTTAGAGTGGATACATACATTGCACAGACACAGGCACACAGACTGACAGACACACAGACAGACACACACACACACACAAACGTCACGCTAAAAATAGCTTTTTCGTATTCTAGAGGTCTCCAAACGTGCAGATCCGTCGAAAACTCGAGTTGCGATTTTCGACGTGATTCTAATACTTTCCCAATACATTACCATGTATTGCAGGGAAAGTAATAAAAATGCGGGTGGTAGTCAATATAACTTCGGGCTAAGGAGGGGTATTATCAGACCTCCTTGAGCCAGATTACACTAATTTTCAGAAATTTTAACTTTATTTAAATCCAAAATTTTACAAATTTTTACCTCAATCGTTTAAAAGCATTGATACTTTTCGTTTCTTTTCCAGTGCAATTTAAAACTGATTATTTACTTACAATTCAGTTGGAATTGAGAATTTATTCCGTATTGATAGCTAATTGTTTACCTGTTTTAATTGTCATCAATACCCTTTTTATTGGTTATATTTATTACTTTCCTTATATACAATAATGTATAAGGAAAGTATTGTGACGGGGTCGAAAATTCGAATTCGAGTTTTCGACGGGAGAGCACGTTTCAAGCATCCCTGATCACGAATCAAACATTTTTGAAGTGATGTGTGTGTGTGTGAAAATATGTGTGTGTGTGTGTCAGTGAGTCTGTGGAGACAATAACTGAAGAACAAATGGACCGATTCGAATGAAATTTGGTACAAACATTACAATTCATAAACACTGGAAGCCAATTGTTTTTATACGCAATCGAATGTTCAGAACTCCCCTAAATTTTCGAGTGAAATTTTGAAAAAATCATCAAAAACTCAAAACCCCTAATAAAATTACGCAAATAGACATTTCTTATGTAATTTTTTATTAGAAAACGATTGACATAAATTTTAGAACTCTAACATGAACCGTTCTTGAGATATTTCGTATTTTTCAAAAAAATTATCAAAAAGTCATGTAAAATAAAAAGAAAATACTTCCTATTGAGAAACATGTTCACTTTTCATATGTAATACCATACGATAACTTGGGTGACATCATTCTCGTGGATCTAACTCGTTCCATGCATGATAAGAGAAACTTTGAGTAATACTTTTGTATTTGAACGCCAATAGTCATTTATCTGCTGTAAGAATAACTTATTTTTTCGTCCATACCGCTTAGCGAGATTTTGGCGATGAATTTGGTGGAATGTCGCCAAGTTGGCGATTTTTTAAATGTTGCCAAATTAACGAAAATCTCGCCAAATGGATGAAAACGACGCTAAATCAATGAAAATGACTACTAATTGAAGAAAATTCAATATCTTGGAAAGAATATAAGTATCTACTATAAGAATAACATTTTTTTAAATTGTAAAAGCAGTAAATTCATTGCATTATATAAGGAAAGTCATGTGTTGCCCACATCAGATTTTTAAATATTATGTTGCAAGGATTTATTGTAATTGTCTTTCTGTAACTGTTTTTATGCCATTTGATGCTACTTTAATTGCCGTGTTTATCCATCTCCTTCCATAAAGTTATCTTTTAGGAGTGGGTATTCATGGATCCTGTAATCTCCTTACTTTGAATGTTAAAGATATATTAAGGATAAAGTATGATGACTAATATGAATAAAACTTTATCTACCGCTATTCCCGAAAACATATTCCTTCAAAAATTATAATAAACTAATAGCGTATAAAAAATTTGCCACCAATAAATTTAAACATAACAGCAATTATATAGAAACACAATTTATCTGCAGACTTTGGCTAAAGAAACGTTTACACAACTGAACTACTAACCTAAATCGAAAAAAAAATCAAAATTGGACTTTTACACTTCTCAATGTGACCACGCCCCCCTCACGTCTTACTTTCGATTGCAGAAGTGCTTCCAAGATTACCTGTCGTATGGCGCATCTTTCCTTAATTGTAGGTCAGTCCAGGTAATTTGGAAGAACACTTTTCCTGCTCTTTTGTTTCTTCGGAGAAGAAATTCCGACTTTTATTTGTCTCCGCGTACCTGTTTTCTCCTTTCCTTGAGACAGGAAATTGCATTATTCTCTATTGCAGTTCTGTGTATTTGGTACTTTCTCGTATGAGTGACCAAACTAATTTTGTTTAACTATTTCTACTTTCTTTTAAGCATAGTTATGGTATGTCTTTTTTTTCTTGTATCACTTACGGTTGGTGCAGAATATAAACTACCAGCCATTACGAATCGCACGTCACGCAGAGAAACTTGCTAGTTTCCACTATATGGGAGGACTACACACTTATTACTTTCCTTATATACATATTGTATAAGGGAAGTATTGTGACGGGGTCGAAAATTCGAATTCGTGTTTTCGACGGAAGAGCACGTTTCAAGCATCCCTGATCACGAATCAAACATTTTTGAAGTGCTGTCTGTGTGTGTGTGTGAAAGTATGTGTGTGTGTGTGTGTGTGTGTGTGTGAAAGTGTGTGTGTGTGTGTGTGTGTCAGTGAGTCTGGAGACGATAACTGACGAGCGAATGGACCGATTCGAACAAGATTTGGTACAAAATTACAATCCGTAAACACTGGAAGCCTCCTGTTTTTATACGCAGTCGAATGTTCAGAACTCCCCTAAATTTTTGAGTGAAATTTTGAAGATACCGTCAAAAATTCAAAACCTCTAATAAAGTTACGCGAACAGACATTTCTTATGTAATTTTTCATTAGAAAACGATTGACATAAATAATTTTAGAACGCTAACATAAACCGTTCTCGATATATTGAACAATTTTCAAAAAAACTATCAAAAAGTCATATAGAATAAAAAAAAATATTTCCTATTGAGACATATGTTCACTTTGCATATGTAATGTGCGCGGTGGCCCATTGGTTAGCACGCTGGAATTGCACTCGGTAGGCCCGGGTTCGATTCCAGCCTCTGCCAAAACTGCCGCCGTGTTCATGCGGAGTACGATCACGTTAAACATGTGGGTCCGAAAGTCCTTCCGAGAGGTTGGTGGTAGGGGAAGGAGGGTACGGTCCCTGTGGATGCCTCCCCCACTGGGTTCCGGTCTAAATTGGGTGGCACTTCCCGACCGTCCAAACATTTACCTTACACCTTTCTGGTAGGTCGGACGGTCTGGGTTTCAACTTTGCATATGTAATATCATGCGATAAATTTGGTGACATCGTTCTCGTAGATCTAGCTTGTTCCATTCATGAAAAGAGGTACTTTGAGTAATACTTTTGTAATTGAATGCCACTAGTCGTTTATCTGCTGTAAGAATAACTTATTTCTCCGTCCATAACGCTTTGCGAGATTTTGGCGACGAATTAGGTTGAATGTCGCCAACTTGACGATTTTTTTAAATGTTGCTAAATTAACGATAACAAATTGATAAAAATGACGCTAAATCAATGAAAATGACTACTCATTGCCGAAAATTCAATATCTTGGAAATAATATAAATACCTACTATAAAAATAAACTGTTTTCTTACTGTAAAAGTAGTAAATTCATTGCATTATATAAGGAAAGTCATATGCTGCCCACATCAGATTTTTATTATTGTTTTTCATCCTGCAATTACTGTTTAAAATGGAAATTGTGGGATGTAAAACAGTACTTTCAGAAGTTCTGGAAATCAAACAAGTTTTTAAATTAAAGCATAAATATTGCACACATTTTATAGTGCTATTTGACATGGATATCGCTGTATGCAAAACAGTATTTTCATATGTTCTGAAAATCAAACCCGTTTGTAAGTTGCAGCATAAAAATGGTTCACATTTTATAGTTCTGTTTGATATGGAAAATGTGGGATGTAAAACAATATTTTGTTTTACATCCTGCAGTTTTGTCTGCAATCACTGTATGTATTGCCTTATTTTCAATTCTCCCAGATTTTTTAAGCTAAAATCAATTCATTATAACATTATTTTCCAATAGCTTAAAAATAGCCAGCAACCGATTTCGGTATTTGAAACATAACTCGGTTAAACATGATTGCAAAAGTAATATTTCACAATACTACTCTTAAACACAATACTACTGTTAAACTGTTCTCAATACTACTGTTTATTTCACAATACCGCTGTTAAACGCAATTATATTAAGGGCTATTATATCTAAAAATCTGTTGATCTACAGAATAGTTTTTGCACTGATATAAATCTTTTTAATTTGACTCCTGCCCATTTTAATAAAGACTGTTTTAATACACTTGACATGTGTACTACTTAGTATTCTTGAATTTTATACTCTGTTTTTTATGTTTGTGTGGTTACTGTAACCGGATTTAATCAGTTGTCGCATAAATTGAATGAATAAATAAATATTATCGCGGGAAAAAAGGCAAACTTCGCGGAGATGTTGCGGGGCAAATCGCGAAATTACGCAAAAAACTTGCAGCCGAGGATTTACACTAACATATCCAAACGAAGTTTGCTACTTACAAAGTAGTGCTACAAATAACTGCTCAGTAACTTTAGCATTATTTTCTAATTTCCTTGAAATTGGTACTTACATCTATAAACCAGTCAAGTTCCGCCAATGTTATCAATGCCGTTACATGAAATCATATCAAGATTTTCTTTTAAGTGGACGGCTTTTTGACACATCATTGTACACGGCCTATAGCGTTCAGACCACTAACTACGAATCACTGCCATCAGCGACGTCAGTTGTGTCAAACTGGAGCTCATTGGAGGGTGGGGTGGAGATCTGTTGTATTCCCAGATGAGAGCCGTTTCTGTCTTGGTGCCAGTGATCGTCGTATGTTGGTAAGATGAAGGCCAGGTGAGTGCTTGGAACCAAGCTGCCTGCGGAGTAGACACATTTGACCTACACCAGGAGTTATGGTCTGGAAAGCCATTTCCAATGACAGCAGAAGCACTCTCGTCGTTATCCCAAGCACCTTGACAGCAAATTTGTACATCAGACTGGTGATTGAACCGGTTGTGCTGTCATTCATGAGCAGTACTCAAGAGGGTGTTTTCCAACAGGATAACGCTCGTCCTCATACCGCTGCTGTCACCCAACGTACTCTACAGAGTGTCGACATGTTGCCTTGGCCTGCGAGATCACCAGATCTTTCTCCCATCGAGCACGTATGGGACATTATTGGAAGACAAATTCAGCGTCATCCACAACCAGCATTAACCGTTGCTGATTTGACTGACCAAGTGCAATAGGCATGAAACTCTGTCCTACAAAATGACATGTGACACCTGTACGACACAATGCATGTACGTTTGCATTCACATTTGAAATGGCTCTTCTCGCGCATACTTTAACCTGTGACCTTGAAGCTTTAATCAAATAAATATGTTACCTACACAATTGCGTTGCCTAAATTTCATTCCTCTAAACCAATTTCTTCTTGGTGCTGGAATTTTAATTTCCGCTAGTGTATTACCTTTTTTCAACCTAGGTTAAATCCGAAACTAATTAGGTGATGTTATTCATTTTTTATTCCCATGTGTCACACCATCCATCTCAAGGACATACTTAAAATTCCATTTTGATAAAGCCATTTTTACGGCAGTCATCGTGCGAACGGACAGGCAGACAGACACAAATGACCAAAGTTATAAACACTTTTTAACTATGTTGGAAAGTGTTAAGAAATGATCGTTTGACATTGGCCCTGTTTTGGATAAAGGGCGTAGGCAGGGGTGATCTTAGGGACCCCCCCCCCCCCCCGAAATGAATCCCAATCAATTTTTCCCAATTACACTACAACAAGTAATAATTGTATATATATTTTTTATTCAGCTATTGAGCAGAAAAATGCATAAAATTAATTTTCACTGCTGAAAAATTTAATTTTCAAGCAACCAAAAAAATGCCCCCCCCCCCCTCGAAATGAAATTCTGGCTGCTCCCGTAGTAGCTAGGAGCATGTTTTATTATGTGTTTTGGTATTTATATATACAAAGATAATATGGGCGGGCTTTCGCAAAGTAGAATAATTGTCAGAAGCATTATATTCACACAATGCATAAAAAAGTATCTTGTGAAAACTTTAATACCTACGTAAAGGGAAATAAAGCATATTAGTGCTTTTTTTATTATAATTTACAATCTCTAGAGAAATGAATATGGACATATATTTATAAATAGTATAATGAATATGGAAATACAAATATTAATAAAAAAATATTTTTAAAGTTTTATTTTAAGTCTAAAAACTTAACAGCAAAGACGGCTTTATGTCGATTGAGCGATGTGCCCTTAAACAACAAAAATAAGAATAATACAAAATGCCCTCCAAAAAAATGCACTGATTTCCTGTTTAGTAAGTTATCGTTTATATCCTGTATCTATTTTCAATGGAATTTCTGAATCCATTCCAACTTTCTTGTCAAATTTGATAATAATGATGTAATTTATACACTAATCAGAGGTTTAGAATGGGCACATGAAATAATATGCCAGAGGGAGATCTTGGATCTGGCAACGGGTCTGTAACTATGTTAAGCGTCTTCTTTCATACTGACCAGAAAATAGTACCCTCAAAATTATTAATTTATTATCTTAGACTCAAAATATAATTGGTTGGTTGGTTGGGTTTTTGTGGCACAAAATTCGAAAAGGATATGCTGCGCCAAACACATGGTAATACAAACAACTGAACTACCAGAAAAAAAATAACATGTGTATAATATAAAAATGAAAGTACACGTAAAAACATACTGGTGACAAAAATACAAAAAACAGATGATATACGGTAAAAGCACAGTACACTGTGAGAAGTAAAATGTTATACGTATATCATAAAAAAATCTGATATCCAACAAAAATGAAAAAAGGCTACTTTCTCTTATCAAGACCGTTAAAGTAATTTCATAAGTCATGAAATATTTAAAATGATGATGTCTAAAATTAGTGAACTCGTTCAAAAAGTCTTTTACACTCACTGATGTTTGACACCAGTTACAAGAAGACTCAAGCAAATGTCTGTGGGTAAAACGTGTGTGGCAAATTCGCAAACCAGTTAAAATAACATCAAGTTTCCTACACTAAAAGTCAGTCCAATTTTGTACTATGAATTTTATTTCATACAATTTATTTTGGGATTGATAATTCCATGAATGTTGCAATTTATAATAAATTATGTTACTAATGTTTTTTTTTTATATCTGTCAACGGAATGGGCTAGTTCAAACCATGAATAGCAGATTTTGCATCAGTATCAGCCTACTCGTAGCCCTCAATACCCACATGACTCGGAACCCAACAAAATTGAATATGGTGTCCTCGTGCTTTCAGGCGACGCTCAAGCTGGAGGATATCTGAGGAACTTTTTCCTTACGGCGGTACAACCGTTGTACCACTGAAAATCTCTTCTTCTAGAACACGGCGCCGGTTCAACTGCTGTACCAGTCTTTTTCACCTCCATTATTCTGGGAAAGGAGGAGAGTGTCTATTGTACCCAGTTGAGTGCATTGAAGAATGCCTGCAGCCCTTCCTTCAAGTTTCTCCTGGCTGAAGGGGGAACCAGTTACGAATAAAAGACAAGGTCATTGAAGGTGTTTATTTAGAGGGGTGGAATTTTCAGTTAATTTACCGTTCTGGAGTTAAAAAAATAGATTCTTGGAGCCGTAACGTAAAGGTTAAATTGGATGACAGTTATTGCAAAGAACTCTATGAATCCGTAGATATGATGTGCATTTTTTACTTTCCCTGCAATACATGGTAATGTATAGGGAAAGTATTGAAATCATACCGAAAATCGCAACTCGAATTTTCGACGGATCTACACGTTTCGAGACCTAGAATACGAAAAAACCATTTTTAGCGTGACGTCTGTGTGTGTGTCTGTCTGTGTGTCTGCCTGTGCAGATTTTGTATCCACTCTAACTAAAAAACTAATGGACCGAATTTCACAAAATTTCGAAGGTAAGTCACTTGTGGGCGGGGCTTGTGCTGATTAGTTTTGGGTACGATTCGGAATAAAAGAACCCGCCTTTTTGTGAAATGGCCCGCAAAAGCTTGTATCCACTGTAGCTGAAAAACTAATGGACCGAATTTCACAAAATTCGGTAGATGAGTCACGTATAGGTCACCCTGGTGCTGATTAGATTTTGGTACGATTCAGAAAAAAATAACCTGCCTTTTTTTGCAAAATGGCCCGCAAAAATTGCCATAATCTAAAATAAAAAACTACGTATGCTCAAATATATCCATGAAATGCATGTTTAATACGTAATTTTTAACGACGAAAAGAATAAGATCAATCCCATTACACTAGAACTAGCCGTTCTCGCGATATTTTAGTTTTTTCATATTTTCTCTACGCCACCTTTGAAAATAAGTCCAGTTATAAAATGAGAACGAAAATTGAATGAAAAGTGAATTAAATGTAATTAAAATAAAGGGAACTTAAACATAAGTCTGCAGGGAAAGTCATGTGCTGCCCACATCAGATTTTTACCTTTGATGGGAGACGAAAATTAGAGACTGGTGAGTTGCTGTGATTTCTGCAGTAAAAATGGGACAGGAAACATGAAGCTTAAAAGACTTAACTGTAACACTGCATAGATAATGAAGTCCGACATGACCTGCTGTTTTGGAGTCATCTGAATAAATATGAGTGAACTTCTTAAATAAATATCTATGCCTTGCAAAAAGTTGAACATAAATGGAATTAGGTGCATTACTCGTAAAAAAATCTTCCAATGGATTGAGAAATTTGGAATTTGGAATCTGCCATGGAGGCATTTCACAAGCCTTTCTCTTCCTGTTACTAAGGTTTTCCAGTGTAGTTGATACTACACTATTGCGTATTCACATGCCAAAAGAAGGGATAAAGGAGGGTCGGAATGAATGCAATCAATCATGCTGCACATCTAGAATGATCCGTTGCAAAATATGATTGTTCATGGACATGACTCTAAAGTACTAACTCAGAGAAAGCTGTTCTCACCTTAATTCGAGGGATGGCTCATTATAGTCAACGTATATACAGGGTGATTCAAAAGTTCGCAGCAAAAGTAAAACGCTATAAAAAATATCTATGGGTTGGAGAGACATGCGGTTTGCAGATTGATATTCACCGTGGTGGGGGATTTTGTATGGCATGAAAAAAATAGTTCAAAGTATCGATACTAGGGGAGCGCTGCTGCGAAGGAAACAATGCTAGGTAATAATTGTGAAATGAGATACTTTATGTCAGCATGATTTACAGATGCAAGTGCTCAATGTGTCCACCACCAGATTCCAGTACTGAGTGCAGTCGCGGTATTACGGCTGATACAGCATGAAGCAGCGTATTAACGGGAATGGCTGCTACCTCCTGCCGTAAGGCGTCTTTCAGTGCTAGTAAGGACTGGGGCTTTCCTCTATAGACCAGTGATTTTAGGTATCCCCACAACGAGAAATCACAGGGTGTGAGATCTGAGGATCTCGCAGGGCAGTCATGTGTACTATCACCTCCATGGCTTTATCAGCCGCAGCGCCCCGAGTGTCGAGAGTTTGAACTATTTCTTTTTCATGCCACACAAAATCCCCCACCACGTTGAATATTAATCTGCAAACTGCATGTCTCTCAGACCCATAGATATTTTTGTAGCGTTTTACTTTTGCTCCGAACTTTTGAATCACTCTGTACTTTGAACAGATGTTGTTTTAATGACACCAGAACAAATACGAAGAGCATTATGGATTGGATCAAGCTTCTTAAGCACAGTAGTTGTGATGATGCGTACACAGAACATAAATAGTCAATGCTTAGAACGAATAACAGCTCTGTAGATGCGA
Organism: Amaurobius ferox; assembly: GCA_951213105.1. Taxonomy (NCBI): domain Eukaryota; kingdom Metazoa; phylum Arthropoda; class Arachnida; order Araneae; family Amaurobiidae; genus Amaurobius; species Amaurobius ferox. Next base: position 150,717,093 of record OX578138.1, read on the forward strand.
AGCATGAAAGTACGATCTGCACCCCATTTGGTGTTTGAAAGGACTTTCAAGATGTTCAGAGCTTCTTCACGTTTCTCTCACAGTTTCTGAATGTGGGGCAAGAATGTGAGCTTTTTATCAAAACAGACCCGGAGAAATTGTACTTCGTCTACTAATGTGATCTTAACGTCCCTATAATGATTTCTGGAGGTAAGTGAATACCGATTTTTCTTGTAAGTAAATACACCATGCCTTTTGAGAGGAAAAACTGAATCCACTTACAATTGAACATCTCAAGATACTATTACTAACAGTAGCTTGACAGTGTCGTTTAACTGAATGCAAATCATGTGCTTGGTAGGAAACCTGCAAATCATCGACATACGTGATTTTATGAACTGACAATGGCAATTAGTTTAAAATACTGTTGACTTTGATGCTAAAATGTGTCACACTCAGTACACTTCTTTTCGGAACTCCCTATTTTGGGACATATGTGTGTGAGAGCCTTGAACCAATGGGAACTAGGAATGTCCTGAAATCTAAAATGTTTTGTATAAAAACGGGAAGATTATTCTTTAAATTAAAATCAGAAAAATCCTTAATAATACCATAGCACCATGCTCGGTTATAGTCTTTGTCTATATCAAAAATATTGAGATTAAATGCTTTCGCCTAAGAAAGGCAGTCCCAATTTGTGATTCTAATGAAATAAGATTGTCAATGGTAGATCAACCTTGTCGAAAGCCACTTTGAGGTAGCGATAACATTGTATTACTTTTTCAAAAATATACAATCACAAAATATACATTTACCTTTCTTTCATGCAGTTTGCATACATAGCTTGTGAGTGCTATAGGCCGATAACTAAAAGTACTTAGAGGGTCCTTACCTGGTTTCATGATGGGAATGGTGATGGCTCTTTGCCGTGATTTAGAAAATTTATGTTCGAGCCTGATTCAGTTGAGAAGATGCAGGAGGTTCAACAAGGAGTCATGAAAAAGGTGTTTGAGCATGAGAAAATTAATTTTATCTGGTCCACTGTTGTGTGTTTTCGATAAGGCTGTCATCAACTCTGCTAAATTAAACTGTCAATTGTATTGTAGGTTATTTGCTTCTGGGAATAGTGTAGGTTTATTTTCCGATCTGAGTTTGTGAGTTAAAAACGGTCCAGGGTAGTTTTTTGCGTTAGAGCATTTGCAAATACTTTGCCGATTTCATTAACTATGTCAATTCATAGTTCTTGGACAACTGTGTTCCGTTAGAAGGGTATAGGAAGTCTTAAAGTAATTTGATATTAGTTTTAAATTTATGAATTTGGAAGTTGTTATTTCGACATTTTAAATGAATGTATTTTAGCAGACGATTTTCCGAGCGCCAGAGATATGGCGGATAATTTTCCCCACGATGTCAAAAGATGGCTGAACGCGACAGTGCAATGAATTAAAACGATTTTCTAATTCCGTAGAAATTTAAGGTAATGTTTCGAGTTTCATAATATACCATTATTTCAATATTATAAGTATACTCTCCAAAAGTCTCTAACATCGTATGAAAGCTGAATTAAATTTTTTAGCATATATAATTTTTATTTTTAGTTGTCTTGTTTTAAGAACTTATATTCTGAGCCAAAAACTTCCATCGCAGACAAAGATGTCAGCAGCTGAGGAACTGGCAAACGGGCTCAGTTTTAAAATACAACCAAAGGCGTATTTAGGCCGTAATATATGGTCGTATTAGCGGTTAATGTGCCTTGCGTCCGCAATTTTAAATTATGGCTGAACTTTAAATACGGAATGTAGGGGATTTCATAGAATATCCATTGTTAAATTACGTTGTATAACTAACATAGTTGCGCATGGAATACAAAAGCGCAGGAATTATATTTATTCGAAATAATCTTTTCGGAAATCGAATGGCGTTATCTATATCAGTATTATTTACGTACCGGGACGTTTATTTAAGACTCTATTGACGTCTGGTAATTTGTTAAATTCCAATAAATAAAATCCATTTATTTCGTTAATGGAAGCAGATTCATCATTGTCACAACTATTAATTGCTTCCATTCGTCTCTATAATATTTCGTTTACATTCATTAGCCATAAGCATTTATGGATTTCATAGTATTCTATTTCTACACTTTTAGTACATTACGCAATTTACTTTAGTGGATAGAATTCAGTATGAAACGTTATCTAGCAATTAACAGAAATACTCGCAAAAATCACATAAAAGGAACGTTTTCAAAGCTAGGATTTTAATCCCGTTGCAGATATTAGCATCCAGGAACCAGGGTCTTTTTATGCCCTCGTTGGCACAGATTAGCCCTGCTGTCTCAGCAAAAACACTTGTCATGTGCTATAATTTTACGAAATTCTATGGAAATTAATAAATTCAGGCGTTTCGAACAGATAGCCACAACTTTCATAATGGTTGGGTTCAGGAGGTAATCTTCATGTTTATATTGTTACTGAAATGTAAAATGTTGTCAATGAAAGCTCATATGAGAACCGGAAGGGAAAACACTTCTATAGGCATTCCTATTACGTCAATGTAGGGTTTCCATTTGTTGCTTTATGAAGCAGGGTTGCCACACTTGGCTATTTATCGCCAATATGACGACTTTTCAAAAGTACTAGAAATATCTCAAAATAATGAATATTCTTGGTGATACCAGCTTCTTCTGGAATTTTTTACGGAGAGTATATAAAATGAGTCGTCGCTCAGTTGGACAGCAGTTGACGTGATATGAGATGCATTGAATTGTGGAATACCTTAATGTTTCCAGAATGGTATCTGATGTTTTGTGAAATTAGTGGAGCATTTAATAGCTATTTCACTGCACTTGAATATTTATAAAACCCTTCTAAAGTGAGCATTCTCAAACATATGGTAGTGCTTTCTTTATAGATAAGAACACAACAGGTATTTGTAGATAAGAGGACCCGTTTTGCGTTTTTACGCGCTTTGCAGTATGGAATAGCAGCAAGAAAACTTGCTAAAACATGTCATATGGCTTAGCATTACATAAAGATTAAACCCAGGCCAAATTCATATTCGAAGATTCAAATATCACTAAAGACGGCATCGCGTTTCCATTGTAGGTAGCGACATTCATGTATTTGGTTTACGTTCTCAGCGAATCGGATAGAGAGCTAGGTGATGATGGAAGGGAAAATGGCTATGACTGAACATTCTCGCAGTCCTATACATTGGAAATTAAAATAACGTATGCAATAACAGTGAGATCAAACTAACAGTCAGCTGTGTCACTTCTCTACAATGCATATTAACGTATAGGGAAGTATTGGAATCGTGTCGAAAATCGCAACTCGAATTTTCGACGAATCTACACTTTTCGACACCTCTAGATTACGAAGAAAACATTTATAGAGTAACGTCTGAGTGTCTGTCTGTCTGTGAAATGTATGTATCCACTCTAACTGAAAAACTAATTGACCAAATTTCATAAAATTTGGTAGGTAAGTCACTTGTGGCTGACCATGGTGCTTATTAGTTTTTGGTATGGTTCAGTATGAAAGAACCCGCCGTTTTCTGCAAAATGGCCCGCAAAAATCGATGCATCCACTCTAGCTAAAATACTAACTAGTCAAATTTCATAAAATTTTATAGATCCACTTGTGGGATTCCCTGGTGCTGATTAGATTTTAGTACTATTCAGAAAAGTAGAATCTGTCTGTTTTTACGAAACGCCCCGCAAAAATAGCCAAAATTTAAAAAAAACTACGTGTGCTCAAATGCATCAATTAAATGCGCGCATGTTCTATTAGTAATTTTTGACGAGAAGAAGAATAAGATCAACCCCATTACTCTAGGACTAACCGTTCGTGAGATATTGCAGTATTTTCGCATTTTTGTAACACCGCCTTTGAAAAAAAATTCCAGTTACGAAATAAAAACATAAATTGAACTTAATTCAGCGTTATTTTATGCAATTAAACTCAATGAATTATTACAGAAATAAATGAAAATTAATTTGAGTCCGCAGGGAAAGTCATGTGCTGCTCACATCAGATTCTGTTACTCTAGAACTTCATTATTTACATATAGAATATAGATCTATAGTACGCCCTTTGTGAATATTTTACATAATATCCTTTGATAGTTTCATTCCTACCAGAAAAATAATTTTAATGGATGTTGTTGAAACACTGGATACACTTAAATGGTGCAGGTATCACAGAATGTTGTTACTTGCTTTACCAACTTTCTGGCAATATATCTTCCGAATCGTGGTGCATTATCTACGTAGCTCTTTTTACAATATCTTCGAACTTGCGATGTTCTGCCAGGTTTTTGTTGTAATTTGGGACGAGGTATTTGAGGTGTATTTACAATATTACTACTTGGAATTTCTTCATCCCGATAATTTGAAAGATAGATGGCTAATATCTTTCGAAATTCCGTGAAACTCATATTCTTTACGGTTATATTATTAAATAAAATGTGAGCATTTAAAATTGAGGTTTTTAGTATGAGCTCAAAGGCTAGCTGGCATATCACGACGTAAACGGAAAGGAAACCAAAGTAGACTCGGCTCTTAAAGTGTTAATCTGTCTTTTTACTTTCCCTCCAATACTTGGTAATGTATAGGGAAAGTATTGGAATCATGTCGAAAATCGCAACTCGAGTTTTCGACGAATCTACACGTTTCGAGACCTCTAGAATACGAAAAAACTATTTTTAGCGTGACGTCTGTGTGTGTGTCTGTGTGTCTGTTTGTCTGGGCAGATTTTGTACCCACTCTAACTAAAAAACTAATTAACCGAATTCCATAAAATTTGGTAGGTAAGTCACTTGTGCACGAATCTGGTGCTGATTAGTTTTGGGTATGACTCGGGTTAAAAGAACCCTCCTTTTTTTGCGAAATGGCCCGCAAAAGCTTGTATCCACTCAAACTGAAAAACTAATGGACCGAATTTCACAAAATTTGGTCGATAAGTCGCTTGTAGACCAACCTGGTGCTGATTAGATTTTGGTATAATTCGAAAAAATAACCTGCCTTTTTTTGCAAAATGGCCCCCAAAAATCAACAAAATCTAAACTTAAGAACTACGTATGCTCAAATATAGCCATTAAATGCTTGTTTAATACGTAATTTTTAGCGAAGAAAAGAATAAGACCAACCCCATTACACTAGGACTAGACGTTCTCGAAATATTTTAGTTTTTCGTATTTTTCCTACACCATTTTTGAAAATAAGTCCAGTTTTCAAATGAGAACGAAAATTGAATTAAAAATGAATTATATTTAATTTAAATAAATAGATCGTGAATATAAGTCTGCAGGGAAAGTCATGTGCTGCCCACATCAGATTGTTACTTTCCCTGCAATACATGGTAATCGCAATTCGAGTTTTCGACGGATCTACACGTTTCGAAACCTCTAGAATACGAAAAAACTATTTTTAGCGTGATGTTTGTGTGTGTGTCCGTGTGTCTGTCTGTGTGTGTGTCCGTGTGTCTGTCTGTGTGTCTATGTGTCTGTCTGTCTGTCTGTGCAGATTTTATATCCACTCTAACTAAAAAACTAATGGACCGAATTTCACAAAATTTGGTAGGTAAGTCACTTGTGGGCGAGTCTGGTGCTGATTAGTTTTGGGTACGATTCGGGATAAAAGAACCCGCCTTTTTTTGCGAAATGGCCCGCAAAATTGTCCAAATCTAAACTAAAGAACTGTGTATACTCAAATATATCCGTTAAATGCTGATTTAATACGTAATTTTTAACGACGAAAAGAATAAGACCAACCCCATTACACTAGGACTTGCCGTTCTCGAGATATTTTAGTTTTTCTTACTTTCCCTACGCCACCTTTGAAAATAAGCCCGGTTACCGAATGAGAACGAAAATTGAATTAAAAGTGAAATAAACTTAATTAAAATAAAGAGAACGTTAATATAAGTCTGCAGGGAAAGTCATGTGCTGCTCACATCAAATTTTTATTTCAGCTTTACTTGCACTTCTATATTTAAACTTCAGTTGCCAGGAGGATATTTTTACCTAAAAAGCAAATCAATATTGAATGACAATCGAGGTAAATTTGAAGTCGTTTCTCCTGATTAGATATAGTAATGCAAAAATATTTTAATAGAACGAATGTGAATGAATTGGATTTTTTTTACAGAAAATTCGAAATTACCTAATAATTTTTTAAAACTAAAAAAATTATTATTGGCGCGTTCATCTGCATTTCTAAATATCCGAAAAATACTTTTTGGTAATCATCTAAAAAGTTAACATTATTACGTAAATGGTGTTCAACTGACACTTAAAGCGTTATTTAAAATATGACGTCAGAATTCATTTTTACTTTCCCTGCAATACATGGTAATGTATAGGGAAAGTATTAGAATCATGCCGCAAATCGCAACTCGAGTTTTCGACACACGTCCCGAGTTTTGATCTACACGTCCCGAGACCTCTAGAATCCGAAAAATGTATTTTACCGTGACGTCAGTGTGTGTGTCTGTCTATGTGTCTGTGTGTCTGTCTGTGCATATTTTGTATCCACTCTAACTAAACAACTAATGGACAGTATTTCATAAAATTTGGTAGGTAAGTTACTTGTGGGCGAATCTGGTGCTGATTAGTTTTGGGTACGATTCGGGATAAAAGAACCCGCTTTCTTTTGTGAAATGGCTCCCAAAAGCTTGTATCCACTGTAGCTAAACCACTAAGTAAGCTTGTATCCACTGTAAAAAACTAATAGACCGAATTTCACAAAATTCGGTTGATAAGTCACTTATGAGACACCCTGGTGCTGATTAGATTTTGGTACGATTCGGAAAAAAATAACCTGCCTTTTTTTGCAAAATGACCCTCAAAAATCGCCAAAATTTAAAATAAGAAACTACGTATGCTCAAATATATCCATTAAATGCTAGTTTAATACGTAATTTTTAACGAAGAAAAGAATGAGACCAACCCCATTACACTAGAGCTAGCCGTTCTTGAGATATATTAGTTTTTTCGTGTTTTCTCTACGGCACGTTTGAAAATAAGTCCAGTTATGAAATGGGAACAAAAGTTGAATTAAAAGTGAATTAAATTTAATTAAAATAAAGAGAACGTGAATGTAAGTCTGCTGGGAAAGTCATGTGCTGCCGATATCAGATTTTATTATCCAGGCCGTCCGGTTTATCCAAACGGCGAAGAGCAGTCACAAGAGACGGTTGGATCAACAGTAGTGAATCTAAATCAGAAATAAGAAGAAACATTAGAGGATTCTGATATGTGGGTCCCCACACGTCAGGTATTGACGCTACATGGACCGATCTCGTAAAGTGGAGTAAATAAAGAAATACATAATACCAATAATTAAAATGAAGAGGCTTAATTTAAAACAATAACAAAGAATTTATTTCATTAAGATAAAACCTTATTTGATAAAGTCAACAATTCCACAATGAATGTTAAATAATTCCAGCACTCGTAATAACTCATTTAATTTTACAATCATGCAACAATATCATTGTAATTAACACACCGTGTCAGTCCTACCCTACTTATAGGATAAAATGTCTCCCATGCAATGTTTCAACTCATATACTGAAAAATCTCCTTTATCAATATCTGCTTTGCGTGTGACATACATTTCACACGTGCATAATTAAATTCAATAACACCTTTCATCACTCCTAACATCATCCTGACTTAATAGGGAGCGAGGAAGAGAGCATACTGAACAATTGACCTTCGTGCAAAATACATGTAAAGAAATTGCCTACCTCATAACATCGCCGTCGACTGGAACTTGTCATCGGCAGGGAGCGGACTTCTCCGATCAGCTCCGCGTCTTATCGTCGCTCTCGTGCGACCACCTTTTAGCACTCCAAAAATTCAACTCCTCTCTCGATTTTCAAATTTTAAAAGTTTAAGTCTCTCTTCATCTCTCCCCTCTCTCTTAGGCCCCCAGACTCTCATTGGTTCCGTAAATATATAACTCCGCCTTCCGGCTATCTAACTGGCCGAAGCCCCCCTTGAAATATCAGATATTTGAGTATTGTCTTTTTCGTGCATAAAGTTCTCACGAACATTTTCCCATGTCCATCTGGAAGTTAATTGACCTCTCGGGTCAAGAGGTTCAACCCCTTCCGTCTGATATAGTACCAAGTGCTGACGTGAATACGAGAAGCACCCTTTTTCACTCTCGAACTACGTCCGGTCCAGCTGTGTCTAAGGGAACGTTATATGAATTGTCTCGCTGTATGAGGGACCATCTTCTTAGATCCACTTCCACTTTCAAAATAGCAATGTTATATTGGGAATTGAAAATTACAATATAACAGATTCTATGAAGCTAATGAAGGAAATTTTGTGAAATATTCATAATGGGCGCCCTAGATTTATAATCTGTAAGAAAAAGATTAAGACTATAAAGTAACACAATTGACTGTTAATAGATCTCACTGATATTACATACAGTTAAACGTCGATTAACCGTCACCGTCTGGACTAGGAAAAGCCTCGAGTTTTCTGCGCTGCGATGTTCCGTATCTTACGCAGAAGTAGGATCTGTGTTGCATTTGCCTCCTTTTGCATTTCAAACCAGTCTATGCACTTTGATAACATTGTTCCAACCAATCTGTTACTTCTTCTGGCGTAATGTTTTCACTGTTTAGTCCTACATTGTTGCACAGTTGCACAATTTCGTTAACACTAACAATCTCAGTTCCTTCAGTTTTGTCAATAGGTTCAGGCAAGAGTTTATTTCACCCATTCTCTATTTGTTTGTTGATACTCACGCATTTTTTAGACGATGACGGACAACAGAAACTGACGGTTAAACGAGTGACGGTTAATCGAAGTTTTACTGTAAATTATTTTAATTTCCAATGTATTAAAATCCATTGTATTAATAAAAATATGGTATGGACCAATATCGAGTGGCTATAATTTTTGCTCTCAGGGCGCTTAATATGTATCACATCTAATTCACCCACTGATCACTTTTAATCAAGGGCAAATAGTTTTAGATACAAATAAAGTTTGCAGAGGATTATTTACCTTAATGAGATTGCAAATTCCAATACAAGCTCACATAAACCGTTGAAACTCCAAAAGACTTTGTTTATAAAAGTTATTAATGATGACATTTGAAACAGAAATCAAGAAATGTGACTTTATAGCCTTAGTCTTTTTCTTATAGATTATAAATTTAGGGCGCTCATTGTGAATATTTCACAAAATTTCCTTCATGATGCACGAATTTCAAGAAGTCAGTATTGTTCAAGACACACCAATAAAAAAAATCCTGCTTAGTTAGGAATCAGTGGTTTATATTTAGGAAATGCCTATATAAAACCTTGTAAGTTCTAACATTAAAGAGAAAAACGTTTCTTAATTTTGTAAAACGAGTACTCTTGAATTTAATTTGTTTCTTTCGAATGAAGAAACAAAGTTAAAATGTATTTGTATTGTTAAAATACAAAGTTAACATATATTTTAATTGTTAAAATTATCTCTCTCTCTCTGTGTGTGAATATTTCACAATTAAAGAGAGTATTTGAATGAGAGTATGTGAATATTTCACAATCGAAATTCTCTCTCTCTGGGGGGGGGGGGGGGTATCTGTTTGCGCAATTTATGTATCCACTCTAACTGAAAAACTAATTTATCAAATTTCATTAAATTGGGTAGGTAAGATACTTGTGGGTGACCATGATGCTGATTAGATTTTGGTACTATTCGGAATTTAAAAAAACCCGCCATTTTTGCGTAATGGCCTACAGAAATCGCATATATCTACTCTAGTTAAAAAACTAATTTGCCAAATTTCACAAAATTTGGTAGATAAGTCAATTGTAGGTTACCCTAATGCTGATTAGATATTGGTACTATTCGGGAAAACATAATCTGATTTTTTTGTGCAAAATAGCACTCAAGAATCGTTAAAATCTAAAATAAAAGACTACGTATTCTCTATATCAATAAAATGCTTGTTTTGTACGAAATTTTTCAGGAGATAGAGAATAAGATCAACCCCATTACTCTAAAATTAATAGCTCTTGAGATATTTTAGTTTTTTTTTTGCATTTTTGATATGCTGCCTTGAAATATAAGTGCAGTTACCAAATGAAACGAATAATGAATTACACGTAAAAATTCAGTAGAAATTCAGAGCACATTTCACCAAATTCAGAGACATTTCAAATCAGTGTGAGTATTGCACAAAAGTGCAATACAACTCAATTCAATAAATTATTAAATAAATAAAGAGAAAATAAATTTAAGTTTGTAGGAAAAGTCATGTACTTTCTACATCAGATTTGTTCTTATTGTTTCTGAAAAAATCAACATTTTATTTTGATGATCTTTTGTGGTAGTCAACGAATTTTTTCATGCCTGGACACCAAAACTGTTAAATAGGAAAGTTTCATCAAAATAAATAAAAATTTAATAAGTAGTTATTAATTTGACAATTTATCATGGCACATTTATGCGTAAAAGGATAAAACAATGTAGTACCATTTGTCTGCTTTTCTTATCTGTAAATATTGCGAATTAATGAAAATTCCATTTCTGGAGCATTACTATACGAAATAGTAAAAAATGTCGAACAGTAAAATTTTGAAATAATGGAATTCGAGAAAAAATATTTGAGAAATTTTGTCCATAAAAACATAGTTGAGGCATATCTAAGCCTAAGAAAAATAGGTTATTTAAATAAATACAATTCAAATGCAAGAATATATAAGAAAACATATTGAAAATTTGTGTTGAATCTTACAAGATTATAGTGTTGCAGAGATGATATTAAAAAATGTTGACCTATTGTATCAAAATAGTCATTGGATCATAATGACCTTATTAGTTGTTCTCCCAAACTTTTGTTGTTTAGTAGTGTCAATTTCTAGACCTATAAAATTTTTTGTTGTTATTCAAAGAAGAAATTAAATAACTTGAACAATCCCCTATAATCATTATGCTATATCATTGATACTTATAATCATTCTAAATATATGGATTTTATTTAATTAATGGAGAACAATATCAAAGTATTTTCACATTTAAGATAAATTGTGCGCATTACAAATTTGTAAACCATATTATTGAAATGTATGCATAATTATAAAGTGATTTTTTCAATATAATGCAGTGAACAATTTTCTGCATTATATTGAAATGCATTCACTGCATTATATTGAACAATTTGTGTTCAATTAAATTATATTGAACTGCATTATACGGAACAATCTGTGTTCAATTGTTAATTATATTGAACAATTTGTTTTCAATTGTTAATTATATTGAACATTTTGTGCTGTTAATTATATTGAACAATCTGTGTTCAATATAATACAGTGAATAATAAAATATATGATACCTCTCCTATTTCTCTCTGTAAAATCTTTTTTTCTTCATAGATGCGCAGATATGATGCAAGATAGTCTAATATTGATTTGACTCTTTATCAAATATTTTTTAAATACAGACGTCTTCCTTAATTGCAAAATTAATGCATGCCACTTTCATTGTAATGTCAATTATACGCTTTCCTTAATTCTTTCATCATAATGTATCTAGTAAATAATGTTCATTTATTTCGTTAATTGGAGAAGATTTGTCACTGCCAAAACTAATTGTTCTCATTCGCTCCTCTAATCTTTCGTGCGCGATCATCAGTCATGATCATTTGCAGACTTCATTACTTTTATCATATGAGCATAACTTTTGAAGCAATTTATATGATTATATGATATAACTAGCAGTATACTCGTTTTTTGTACGGAATATATAAAGTACTTAAAATTCACAATTATGTGTAAATTCCTATAGTATTCTAAATGAGATTGTTTTTCAATACATTCTATTAAAATATTTAATTTAATTCTCTTAAAAAGAAATATAAGAATCTATGTTTTCGCTATACACATTTATCTTCACCGGTAGATCTTAAGAATAAAACATCATTGTCCTATTTGTTAACAAATTTACAAAAAATGTGAAATTTGATCACTATATGCCAAAATGAAAGCGCTAAAATGGTATTAGCAGATATATCCGTATCAATGTTATTCTGGTTCAGCAATTGGCTAAAAACAATTATATGAAGCTAAAAAACATTTGCAAAAATAAAACAGATGACTTAAGAAATTAAAAATACCAATATTCCCTGTAACCTTTTAACCTGAAAGCCGTAACTGATGCAATCCAGTCAAAAATGAAATTACGATGAAATTCCTTTTTATATGACTTGCTCGATTAATCGAATTGATTTGAGGGTTACCCTGCATGCAATCTCGCAGAAAAAAAGAATACCATCCTGGAGGAAAAGGTTGATTTGTATTCAGAAATATCTAAAATGTGTAAAACCTTCAGAATGCGACATTCTTATTTATGCAACCATCACGATAATTTTCTTTTGCATATTTTGTGTATTGTAGGGAAAAAGAAAAAGCGTCTCGTGATTTATTCTTGTCCAATCATTTGGAATACATTACCCCTTCTTCATTGTCACATACGACAGATCATTACTTATGAATGAATGCTCTCTTTACTAAAATGATGGGCATTCATTCATTGCTTTTTTTTTAATCCTTGATTATATCCAGCAGTGATACATCCATATCGTATTGTCTATGTTTCATTTCTTCTTTGTCAGATTTTCTTTCTCAGAGGAAATAAAATTCCTAATAAAGAATCATTGGAATGAAACGATGTATTTCCCACTAAATAAAGCAATTTTTAGTTCCAGAATATTTTCCTGTATAGGTATTTTATTGTCGCATTTGGGATGGGGTCCTGCCTCCCCCCCCCCGAAATTTAGATTCTTTATATATTATTTTTCATGTCATCTCCTAAAATATAGTGCTTTCACCAGCTTTTGCCATTCAATATGCTTTTAAATGTAATGTGAGATGTATATACATATCAAATATATAATTATTGATCAATTAAAAATGCGTTGCATTTTTAAAAAAATGTTAACTTTTCATCGAAAAATTATGGGTCCCCCTAGAATATTTCCAATCTACGTGTTTATATGCTAATCAAATAGAAATAGGCATAAATTTGTTAATATGAACACAAATCCATTAATGTGTTTTAATGTGTAAATAGAGGTACACTATCCTAAATCAGACATAATTCATGAAGTCTGTCACAATGACAGAGTTCATAAATTATGTCTGATTTATGTCATGACATTAAATGACATAATCACTAATTGCAATGGCATAATTTTAGCCAATGCATTGATATGCCAATTCAAGCCGAATAGTGAACTTCTTACATATGAACATGAATTAAAAGATGAATTTGACAATTGAAATGGATCGATATATTATTCATTCTACATCAAAGTAAAATGATTATAAATATAATTTCTAAATAAAACAATAGAGATTTTAGTAATGCATGCATTTACTGAAATAAAATTTAAAGGAGAGAAATATTTTTAGCGGATAGGGGGAAGGAAGTTTAATACGTTTATATTTGAAACGAAAAATATAAACATTTTAACTCAATAAAAATTGTTTACAAAACGAAATTATAAGTTAGAGTAATTGATTTCAAAAAATTTTTAATACATATAGATAAAAAATACAAATGAATGGCCTGAGACAGTGGTATTGAAATAAGTATATATCAGTAAAATATTTAAATTTGAAATCAATTAACATATTCATTTTAATAAAATATAAAAATGTAATATATTTTTTAAGTTAAGTGCAAAACATTACCAATACATATAATTATGAAATTAAAAATTATGGATAAAAACCTTTTTACTGTAAAGATTAAAAATAGGTAATCTGATTAAAATTTAAAGTGAAACAACATGATACTTTTATAAATAAATATAGAATGTTTATAATAATGAATTTTAAGGCAAACTGCAAGACCTTAACAATATCTATACAGTTACTACACAAATTTTTTTATTGAAAATAAAAGTAAACACGGTTGTGTTGGTATTTGAAATTAAGCACCGTAATCATTCTAAATGAATATAGAATTTTATAATGAAGAATTCTAAAGCAAACTGCAAACATTAGCAATATATACAGATATAAAACCTTTTAAATAAAAAATGCAAAAATCAGTTATGTATATATACATTTTTAATGAAAAGAGCAAAAACGGTTAATTATCTTTATATTTGAAATGAAACAACATAATCTTTTGAAAACAATAAAAAATATTTATAAAAAATAAACTAGACTGCAAAACCTTATAAATATAAAGTCACACAACACAAATTAATTCTCTTAAACGTTTGTTGTGTAAAGAGGGAAATCATTTTTATTTTAAAATAAATGCATCAACATATGCAATATGAATCATTATAAACTGTTATAAAAATTAATTTTAAACTAAACTAGAAACCTTATTAATATATATAGTTGCACAATATAAATCAATGAACTCTAAACGTTCAATCAAAAGAGTAAAAATCATGTTTTCTAATAATTGAAATCAATCATTATATATATAATTATAACTCAATTAGAAATATTAATAAGAACAAACTTTAAAGTAGCCTGTAAATATTATTTAATGAGTGTATTTAAAATACAAGTAAATGATTTAAAACAATAGCTATTAAATTGATAATTAATAGCAATTGGAATGAATTTACATTTTCAATCGAAATCGATATAAAGTGTTTATGAAACTGAATTCCGAAATAAATGGCAAAATGCTATAAATGGGAATAGTTATAAAGCAGAATGTTATACAAGGTAGGATCAAAAAGTTCGGAGACTGTGCTAATATCTCCAACCCTGATTGGAGGAGAGGGGAATTATCGAAACCTTTTCAATAAATATTGTTGAAACTGAAATGTATGGATAAATACGCCGAGACAGGCTGGTAATCAGTGAAATTGCCCCCTATGGGGTGATATTCTGATTTGGTTCGGTTAGACCAAACGATATCTGTGGATCCGAACTTTCAATTCGAAGCAAGATTTGTAGCATGGCCGCTGGTCGATCATTCAGTAAATGGTGTATGGAACAATCGAATGCCGCAAGAGTCGATCCTTACAAACTATCTCGCTTAAAAACAAACTCGTTCCAGCATGTGAAGCATATGGTGTGGTCAACCTCAGAACCAACCTCTTTTTAGCCCTGGGGCTGCCAAGGGGATGCACAGTCAGGTTCGTGAAGGGCGTACTTATGGTGTTATTACACAGGACAATTTTTATTGCCGAACTTCTGCAATCCCTTCCGTCAATCATACTTTAGGCTCCTCCGCTTTAACAGATCCCTTCTCTCTAATGCCGCCGATTTCATTCCAGAAATCATTTTTTTGGTGTGTTTTTCGTATAATATGAATCATTTACATCCCAAAGGTATCTGTAATTTGTTAAATGTTCTATTATTATTTTTCCATCTTCAGACTTCAGCAATTCCACCCGACAATGACTTTTATAAGGTCCTAATATATACATAAAATGGCCCCTCCTTTCTAACACGGCCCTCATCTCCAATATCGTCGATTTCATTCCAAAAAGCATTCTTTAATGGTTTTTTCGTATAATTTGGATCTTTTATACTTCACGGATGTCTGTAATTTGGTAAAAGTTCTATTATTATTATTCTATCTCCAGACTTCAGCAATTCCGCCTGGCATTGATACTTTTGGCCCCGCCTTTCTAACAGGCTCTTCCTCTCTAATGCCGCCGATTTCAGGAAGTATTCTTTAGTGTGTTTTATGGCATAATTTGGATATTTTATATCCCACAGGCGTCTGTAATTTGGTAGAAGTTCTATCCTTTTTTTTTCCATCTCCTGATCATAACTCAATTGAGTTGCTTCGATGTGCTTGTATTACAGTTGTCATCGCCATCTTGAATGCAAAATGAGGAAAGGAAAGGCGGAGCGGAGTAACGTCCAATTTTATTTATACTCCTCTGATTGGTTGGCTGCTCATAAATTGAGCAATTTTTATTGTCGAGTACAAACGAATTGCGGCAATTCGGCGGCAAGATTTCTTCCCATTGAAATGTATGATGTTGCTGAAAAATTTCTGGAAGGAATTGCTCCGTGCAATGGTGTTATTACACTGAGCAATTCCTTCCAACAATTTTTCAGCAACACCATACATTTCAATAAGAAGAAATCTTGCCGCCTAATTGCCACAATTCGTTCGTACTCGGCAATAAAAATTGCTCAATTTCTGAGCGGCGAACCAATCAATATACGATTGACGATAAAATTGGATGTCACTACGCTCCGCCTTTCCTCTCCTCATTTGCATTAAAAATGGCACTGGAGACTAATGCAAACATGTCGAAGCAGCTCAATTATGTTAGAATATGGAGATGTAAAAATAGTAATAGAACTTTTACCAAATTACAGACACCTGTGGCATATAAAAGATCCAAATTATACGAAAAAAACACCACTAAGTAATGCTTCTTGGAATGAATACGGCGGTATTAAAGAGGAGGGGCGTTTGAGAAAGGCGGGGGCCTAAAGTAGCATTGCCGGGAGGAATTTCTGAAATCTGGAGATGGAAAAATAATAATAGAACTTTTAACACATTACAGACACCTTTAGGATATAAAAGATTCAAATTATAAGAAATGCACACCAAAGAATGTTTTCTGAAATGACATTTGAGAGAACATTAGAGAGAATGGGCCTGTTAAAGAGGAGGAGCCTGAAGTATGATTGACGGAAGGAATTGCCGAAGTTCGGCAATAAAAATTGCCCTGTGTAATAAAACCATTATAACACCATTAAATTGTGATCCTGAAAATCATCGATGTATCTAAAATAGTGCATCTTTCGCGGTGGTCGTGGATTGCAGAGCGAAGGGGGAGTGGGGTGATGCCATCTAGTGAGTTATGCAGCGACCATCGCAGTGATGGGTTTTCTGCTCTTACTGTCCGTCTTCACCACATGTGGGAACGGTTTGCTGTAGTGGGAGCACAGTCCACAGTTAATGGCGTGGTAGCCTATACTGTACGATTAGATCGAAATATATCTTCGGTTCTGAACGTATAATTTGGAGTGTACTTTGTAGCTTGGTCGCTGGTCGATCGTTTGCTGGAATGATGCAAGATCCGGTCACCCCATGTCCTTTCTAATGAAAAGAACAAAAATCAGTTTAAAATGCTAATAGTTGAGATGAATCAATCAATAAATCATTATATTCAAGCACAAAGTAATTACAAAAATGAAATGTTAAGTAGACGACAAAAACCTTATTAATATGTATAGTTAAACATGCAAATTATTGGACAGAAATAACTGTAATGAAAAGTGTAAAAATCAATTTTTTGTAGGCATCGAAAATGGCATCTAAAGTGATTTAAATAGCATTGGAAGTGAGCGTACGATATAAAGTAAATGGCATCCAAATTCGTAAATATTTAAAATTAATCAATATGGTAATTATAAATTAATATAAGATGTTCATGAAAAGGAATTTTAAAGTAAACTGCAAAACCTTACAAATATATATGTAGTTTAAAAATACAAATGCACAATAAAAAAGGATGTGTTCATTTTCTGGTAGTTTGCCTAAGAGCTCCATTGGTAGAGGGTCAATCTGGCAGATATTATTTATTCGGAAAATCGAACAGTTTAGTATGTGATACACCTAAAATAACAAATATTTAAAAAGTGAAATGTAAAAATATTTTTCCTATCAAACGACTTACTTTTGCACCAAAGTTCTAATCTCCATAGCGAGATACATATTTCTACTATTTCGTTTTTCGAACATTTTTGTGGGGAGTAGAATAAACAATAGTTGAAGACCCAGACCACCCAACTGGCCCAGGGGCTTACAGCAGTATTAAGATAGGCCAGGAGATAAAGCAAACGGAGACACGACCTCCATAGTCAGCGAACTGCCAAAAGATTTATTAAAGATTCAAAGTTTATACATCTGAAGAGATATATGTTTTAAAACAGACAGTTTAACAACAAGAGGTAAACAAAACATACAAAAAACCACACATAACACACACTAAAAGAAGAAAGAGGAAGTTTCAGTTAAATCCAAAATTTTGACTAGGATATAAGAATAGAATTTTAAAACATTCTAGCAGTTAAAGGCCGAAAGCTACTCCCAACAGAGAAACTCGAGGTACACATAAAGTACCAAAAGAAACCCGAAAAGAAATATAAAAAACAAATACAAAAGAATCACAATAGATGACTGGGTAAATAAAAGATAATATATAGTTAGAATAATATCAGCTATTGAATTAAAATATATATTATATTGTGAGAGATATTTAAGTCAATATAAGGAGAACTGCAAAATGCAACAGAGGAACAGGAAGACCGTGACAGAAATGACTACAGCATCGAGGACAGGACTAAACGGACATGCCAGGCGACCTAGTTAGGTTTTCGCCTTATTAAGGCAAGCCGCGAACAAACCATCTCTCACCCAGCAAAGCCGCAACCTCGGTCGCGTGATCGGCGGGATCATTCACCGGGTAGGGTCCGAAGAACACCCGCCAATCCCGTCGCCGGTCGGGTCTAGGCTCAGGGCATGAATAGCCGCAGTCCGTGAGAACACAACCACCTTGAAGAGTTCGAGGCCTAACTGCCTCACCGATACGACGGTCGGTTCCTCGACAGCCGGTTTCTCTTATTAGTATACCCCTCAGGAACGAAGGATCAAGGCTACAGAGCCAACATCCGTAACCACCATCAATGGGTGGCTCGCACAGAGGGGACAATCAAAATATACAAATTGGCAAAATATACAAGAGGAACTGAAAAATATACAAAAAATATACATAGAATGAACAAGGGGACAGATAGAACAGTGTTAAAGTCATTGATCGCATTAAGTTAAGAGCAGAATAAACAATAATGTACAATTTGAGATTTCGTGGGGCATCTAAATATAGACCCTTGTACCAAACTGAAAGTCTATATCCAATCGGTAAGTGTTTAAAAAGGCACAACAGGCAGACAGACAAACAAACCGACACCTGTGTATCACTATGTGTAGAGCGTACGTTATGTGTAGAGCATTCTCATAAATGTTAGTTGTTTTCCTGTTCTTGTTAAACTATTAACTCCTGAGTCAAATTTTAATTATCTACTTTATAGATAAGACTGCGTATCTCATTTGTACGGCAAAACGAGAGTTTGATTTGCGGCACTCCTAAATTAACCTTTACGTTACGGTTCCAAAGAATCCATTTTTTCAACTCCAGAACGGAAAATAACTGAAAATTCCACTCCTCTAAGTAAACGCCTTCAATGATCTTATCTTTTGTTCGTAACTTGTTCCCCTTCAGTCAGGAGAAACTTGAAGGAAGGGCTGCAGGCGTTCTTCAAGACACTCAACTGGGTACAATAGGCTCTCTCCTCTTTTCCCACACAAATAGGGGTGAAAAAGACTGGTACAGCAGTTGAACCAGCGCCGTTTAAGAAGAAGAGATTTTCAGTGGTACAACTGTTGTACCGCCGTAAGGAAAAGGTTAGCAAATATTAGACATCTGTAACTTATTTTAATCTTAATAGCAATGCATCCATGCGCACAATTTAAAATATCTATCTCGACGAAAATTCAGTTTTCCTGTCGTTTCTCATTTCGAATGCTTTGGTATAAAGCACCCCCTCCCCCATCAAATAGCGTGATTGGGACATTCGATTGACTCGTGTATAAATTTTAAATCTATATCTCATAACATAGGACGCCCCCTATATATTCTGGCATCTATAACGTATCAAATATTCGAAAAGTGAAATTGTACCTGCACATCGCGTTCTGATCAAATGATCTACCTTTTCACCGTTTCTGTCATATTACGAAGTACGTTTTTTTGTCACTTCGCGTTTCTAGCGTTTTATTGGGCAGTATGTCCCTCCCCAAAAATGAACATTTTTTGGAAAATTCCATTTTACCGGAGTTTGTATCGAACCAGTTTCCCGTATACCAATTAACGCAAAAGCAAGTGCCCATTTCTTTGGCAAGTATAACATTTTTAGTACTTCCTTAAAGAAAGCAGACATATGCAAATAAAGTAAGTGACTGTATGTAATTACAGTCACGTAATTTACATACGTTTGCTTTTTAATGAAGTACTAAACGTGCTATTCTCACAAATAACAGTTTTGTATTTGTGTGACATTTGGTAAGTGCCTGAAAAAGGTACGACAGAGGGACAGCCAAAAAAACGGATACTTGTATAAATTTATATTATTCTAATTTTATAATTTCCATAGAATTATTTTCTATAGAGATACGTGATAATTCATGGAATGATGGTGGTAGCATAGTCGAAGCGGGAAAATAATACTTTCAATGGATAGGAAAAAATATATTATGAAATTAATCGACAAGAAATCGTTTTCAGATAGATTTGTCTGTTTTAGCAGCCTATTGGTTTTAGGTCAAGAGAAACCTAGAAATAAAGGAAGATAAAACAAATGCAATGCAATGAGAGAGCATTGGAGAGAAAAATGTGTTTTCAGAAGAACGACATTAGGATCTACGGCAGAAAATCCCTTGAGAAATTCCACTCACTGATGTCATTTGTGCCCTGGAATTATGACATATCAGAGAAAGAGGATCAAATAATTTATTATATATAAGTATTTATTTATATAAGTGGTAGTAACATTTTGCATTTCGTTTTCTAGTGTATCATAAATTAAATTGTATCTCGATAATAAAGATATATTCTCCATATTGTGAAGCATATATATGACTCAGATGAATCATATCGCTAAAACTGCAGAGAAATTTAACTGCAAATAATACACTTGGTTTGGAAAACAACAAAAAACAAATATAAAAATATCAGGAAGGAATCATAGAATAGAATCCATTGTCAAAATAACAAGAGCCATAACAGCCATCCCAGCAGAGGTAGAAAAAATATTACATTACTTCTGATTTTCTATTTCCTTTCCTGGTGCTGTTAGTTCATTTCTGTTTCGAAACCGGTTGTATGCTTAACATAAAACTTCGACAAACACTATCCTACTTCAGGATAATGTTTCCTACTATCGGGAAATTGGTGGGGATGGAAAAAGGGGATTTTTGAAAGTAGAATTTTTAGAAGAAATGGATGTGAAGCGAGATCTGCGAGAGCAGCGAGTAGAAGGCGCAGCCACCCGACAAGGGTTGGCGAAGAGTAGCCAGCAGGGGGTAGAGCCCCCTATAGTATATTAAAAAGCATTTATTTCTGGTGACGTTATTGTTTGGAACATGAATTCTTTAGAACATTTAAGATGTTTTATTAAATAAGATATTATATTAGACAAACAACAAATCCACAAAACTGGCCAATTGCACTTGTTCACAAATTCGAAAAGTAGTTACAGCACCGTTTCATTGTTCCTATTAACATTTGATGATGAATAGACTGCAAACGAATAATATGTTCCTTAACTTAGTTTGCAGCAATTACTTCAAATCGATTTTTAATTCTTTGACCGACTTCAAAACGTCAAATTACCATTTGATGAATGATTTCAAAGGCCAATTAAATGAAGATGATTAGCATAAGCGCGGTGATAATGATTCAAATGAACTGTGTTGTCACCGTCTACAGTAAGAAGGAAAGTGGGTCGCAAGTTCATTTTGAATCATTTGAATTTAACGGTATTATGATGTTTGATTCAAATTGACTTAATTGTATTTTACTATATATATCTATATGTAAAACCGCGAAATCTGGTATTTGTTTTGAATCTTATGTTTTAGCAATATGATCTTTTCTTTACCCTAAATTTTTAAAATTAGCATTTTGTGGAAAAAGTAACATTTTGTGGAGGACTACAATTTGAACTGAGAAAATTATCAAAGTGGAGGTATTTGGTTATCTCATCAATTTCTAATAAGTGAGCAATATTATCAATGTTTCGCATTGAAATTCGTTAAAAGTTACACGTGACAGATTGTACGTTGGACAAGATTTCGGAATAGCATATGTAAACTGTGATGTATTATGTATCATCCCTATTGTGAGGCTCTGAGCCAGACCTGTTACTGAAAATCTAAAATAATATACTTAAAATAAAAAATCTGATGTGGGCAGCATATGACTTTCCCTGCAGACTTATATTCGCGTTTTCTTTATTTTAGTTAAATTTAATTCACTTTTAATTCAATTTTCTTTCTCATTTGATAACTTTACTTATTTTCAAAGGTGGCGTAGAGAAAATACGAAAAAACTAAAATATATCGAGAACGACTTGTCTTAGTGTAATGGGGGTTGGTCTTATTCTTTTCTTCGTTAAAAATTACGTATTAAACAAGCATTTAATGGTTATATTTGAGCATGCGTAGTTTTTTATTTTAGATTTTGGCGGGCCATTTTGCAAAAAAAGGCAGGTTATCTTTTTCCGAATCGTATCAAAATCTAATAAGCACCAGGGTATCCCAGAAGTGACTTATTTACCGAATTTTGTGAAATTCGGTCTATTAGTTTTTCAGCTAGAGTGGATACAAGCTTTTGCGACCCGTTTCGCAAAATAAGGCGGGTTCTTTTATCCCGAATCGCGCCCAAAACTAAACAGCACCAGATTCGCCCATAAGTGACTTACCTACCAAATTTTATGAAATTCGTTCCATTAGTTTTTTAGTTAGAGCGGATACAATATCTGCACAGACACACACACAGAGACGTCACGCTAAAAATATTTTTTACGTATTCTAGAGGTCTCGAAACGTGTAGGTACGCCGAAAACTCGAGTTGCAATTTTTGGCATGATTCCAATATTTTCCCTATACATTACCATGTATTGCAGGGAAAGTTAAAAATATCTAAATTTAAGGTACAACTATACATTAATTCCATATAAATAAAGCATTTTTCACATATGTGCATAATTCAAAATAATACTTACCGTTAGTGATCGGATAGTTTTGAAATTAAAAAGAGCATCGCGTTTAAATTTTGATAGCCTATATAAATGTTCATAATGGCGGAAACTGAGGTATTACCTTAATAGCAGTGATCAATTTATCACCGTCAATAATTAAATTACTCATATACCGTTTGGTAATCATCACTACCAATTGCTTTGATTGTGGGACACACAGTTACTTACTGGTATTTGGTAAACCGACAATATTATTGCTTTGTATTAATCTAATACATTTAAAATCACTTAGTTGAAGTGACTCATCGTTGATATTTTGGTGCTAGTTCTTCACCATTGAAGTCTTGTGAGATTGTATATTACTTTTAGCAAAACTTTTTTAGGGTTTCACTACAACTTTTTTCTGACTGGCTACCCAGTTACTTGTTGTCATAGCCATAGGGTGGCGCATTTCGCTTACAATCGTGCTTTCCCCCAAATCGTAAATTTTTAATATTTCCACAATAAAGATATCCAACTTGTTTTGGGTGTCGGCTCCAATTTGTCTGTGTCTTTGTTCAACTGAAACCTTGGTTATTGTCATCTACTTGACAAATTTATCGTATAACCTGCAGAGTAGAATACCAATTATACGCCTAACACATACAGTTAAACCTGTAAAGACCCTTGCTACCCCAGCCGAGAATCGAACCACGAATCATTGCACTGTCCAGCTGACGCCCCGCCGTTGAGCTACTGGGACGGAATTGCAATTTCTTATCGTCCAAGTAGACTCTGCGTCCATTCTCTGTCAGTTTGGCGTGTAGATAGCAATCTGACTGACTGCTTCCTGCTATTTTTATTCTCCAGGTTAACTTCTTGCGTGGTTGTTGACCTCCCGTTCTGATTTCGGCGCTTAGTATACCAGAGTCCACTGAATCCGTGCAAGTCGTACTACGACCACTTTCAGACCTCCGACATCGAGACGTTGACCATTACATTTTCGATTGTCCTTTTTCTAAAAAATTTCATCTCTGCAAACCTTCCCCCTCTAATAAACCAATTTGGTTCTCCAAAGTTCGTTCAAATCCCTCTTCAGTAGATAAAATTAAAAACTGTATTCTTGTTTCCATGGAAATTTCTAATAAAGTGACCTAAGCTTATGAGTAGATTCTGCTCTCATTTAATTTTGATCAATGAATCCCTTTATTTCATTCTTATTAACTTATATGAACTTATTGTATTCCCTCTATTTTTTTTTCTTTAAAAAAAAAAAAAGCTATGTTAACTGTTCCTAATTTTTTTCAATCTTTCTTTTTCTTTTGACACTTTTTATTTGTATTTTTACTTATTTTTCTTTTCTAAATTTTATTCTAAATTTCTGTTTTTGTTTTCATACGCCAAATTTTTTTTTCTTTTCATTTATTTTTTTTTTATATATTTTCTAAATTTTACTTTAAAAATGTTATTATTTTCTTTCATTTTAATCTATATTTTATTATGTTATTATACCTCACTCTAAATATTATTTTTCAATGATCTTTTTATCTATATTCGCAATAACCATTTTCCCATTTTTGTAAAATGGACGTACTTGTCAAGTTCAAATATAATGTAAAACTGTCTGTTTAATACAATATTTATTATAAATTGTAATATTTTTAGACCTAAATAAAAGTTCGTTTGGTGGGATGGTAGACCTTGGGTACCTTCTGAATGCAGGAGGTATCCTTTCCCGGCCGTGCAGATAGCTACTCTAAACCCAAGATGTGAGTCGCACGGTCTGGGGTCTTCAGACCTCCGACATCTCTTGATTACCCATACTTTTTCAAAATTAAATCCAACTCTAACTGTATTTGTGATAAATTCGATGACGTTAACCATTACATTTTCGTTTGTCCTTTTTCTAAAAATTTTCATCCCTGCAAACCCTCCGACTCTAATAAACCAATTTCGTTCTCCAAAGTTCGTTCAAATCCCTCTTCAGTGGATAAAATTAAAAACTGTATTCTTGTTGCCATGGAAATTTCTAATGAAGTGACCTAAGCTTATGAGTAGATTCTGCTCTCAATTAATGTTGATCAATTAATCCATTTATTTCATTCTTATTACCTTATATGAACTTATTGTGTTCCCTCCATTCTTTCTGTGTATAAATAAAAAGCTATATTAACTGTTTTTATTTTCTCGATTCTTTCTTCTGCTTTTGACCCTTTTTATTTGTATTTTTTCTAATTTTTCTTTTCTAAATTTTATTCTAAATTTCTGTTTTTGTTTTTCATGTGCCTAATTGTTTGTTTCCTTTACATATATTATTTTTTATATATTTTCTAAATTTTACTTTAAAATGACAGAAAATAATAACATTTTAAATCTATTTTTCATTATGTTAATATACCTCACTCTAAATTTTTTTTTTCAATGATCTTTTTATCTATATTCGTAATAACCCTTTTCCCATTTTTGAAAAATGGACGTACTTGTCAAGTTCAAATATAATGTAAAACTGTCTGTTTAACCACACTATTTTCCATCAATTGTTATCTTTTTAGACCTAAATAAATGTTCGTTTGGCGGGATGGTAGAGCTTGGGTGCCTCATGAGTGCAGGAGGTATCCTTTCTCGGCCGTGCAGCTAGTTACTCTAAACCCACTATGTGAGTCGCATGGTCTGGGGTCTTCAGACCTCGACATCACCGACTGTACTATCCTACAGAGTTGATTTGTTTGGGCGCCATTGTAAAGAATCTTGCTGCCCCAACCAGGAATCGAACCAAGGATCTTCGCACTGGCCAGACTACGCTCTACCGTTGAGCTACTGGGACGGAATTGTAAGATCTTATCGTCGAAACGAACTCTTCTAACCAGATATCCAATTCATCTAAGCCACAATAATTGAATATATACAGTATATTTGTGCAACGTATTTTCTAAAATTGATAACAAGTTTCAACTAAAATTCCCTAGATAGTTCAATCTATAAAAATACGTTTATACGAGAGTATGGTATGAAATGCAAACTTAAATCCCTTAAGTAAATATAACTTCTATTATAAATTTATAATTAATATTTGGCAATAACTCAAAAGTCAGAACATAGATAATCACACCTCCGTCTGCGTGTAAAATTCATTCCCAAAGATTAACCTTTTATAAATAAATCATTGTAATCTTCTGTAATTATAATAGAATTTTTGATCGGCTGAATTTAAATTTATCGTTTAATGCACATGAATTACTTCATAAATGACTCTTAAACGAATAGCGAAGTTGATTAAAATGAATGGGTAAATAATGGCCAAATTAGATTACGTGGTCACTACGCACTTGACGCGTTATAAGCTGATGTTCGAATTCATTCTGGGCTAGTGTATCTGTGTTAGTGTATCTGCGTTAGTGTGCACAAGTGTATTGCTGTACAACTAAGATTTTCGAGCTATTAAAATAGTAGTCTAAAATAATTTTTCTAATTAAAATTTCTTTAATCGTACTATTGAGTGTGTATGTGCTTTATTTTTGTTTTTTAAATCCCGACCTCAACACAGTATATATAAAAGGGAAATATTTAGATGGTATTAGAAATAGAACACTAGGATTTAGATGGAGTTTTAGGTTTTGATCATCTTTGATCACGGATAAACAGTTTTTCAATGATGTTTGTCTGAGATTGAACATTGATATCTGAATAAGAAGGTATGTCCTTGAAATCTAGACCAATTACTTTAATCAGCAACCTAAATACATAGACCCATGTAGTGTATAGCCCCATGTAAAAGAAATTTCGATCAAAACATATAACGTAGTCAAAAGGAATGAAGCAGGGCATATTTGTCTTGATCATAGCGCAATGGATGCATAAATATTTCGTACGATGGTACCAAACATAAAAAATCTTTAAATATGCTTATTGCAAATATATATATATATATATATATATATACATATAAAAATAAGTATATCACGAACGGAACTCCTATTTAAGTAAAGGAGAAAACAGAAACCTTACAGAGGATGTGGCGCATAGCAGCTCTGCATCCAGAGTGGAATACAAGGATATAAACAATAGGAAAAAATAAGCGAGAACAGGAGTGACCATATGATTTGCGTAGAATGGCTGGGGTGGATTGCGACACCCCTTTCCCGCTTAAAGCAGCTTTTACGACCCGGGCAACGCTCACGGCACCAATGTAACTCAATGGTCAATCTCCCACATGTGCAAAGACAGAAGCACCCGAACGGACAAAAGAGCAAAGATGGAACCAAGCATGGAAGAGATACACCTTACTATCCAGCATGAAAACACAACATTTTATAAGGGAAAGTCGCACATGCGCGAAAAGACTTCAAGATGATAGGATCGCAGATATGAAAATATATATGATTAAGAATTCTCATTTAGAATCAAACAATGTACAATTTCTTTCTTTGAAAAAGGAATAGTAATAATGTTGTAAAAAATATCTAGGGTAATTTCTTTTTAATGCATCATTTATTATTTTATTACATTCATGAATGCAGTCTTTTTTAAAAGTACTGTAGTTTCTGTTTCTTCTGAAGTACCCGATAATAATATTTCTGAATATATTTTTAGTGAGGTTTGAATTCCAATCAATAATATTATTAATTTTGATATTGTATGAATTTCTCTTGTCGTGTATGGTTGTATAAATTCCATACTGTTGGTGCTTTCTTATTGACAATAAGAAAGCACCAAGAGTATGGAATTTATACAACCATACACGACAAGAGAAATTCATACAATATCAAAATTAATAATATTATTGATTGGAATTCAAACCTCACTAAAAATATATTCAGAAATATTATTATCGGGTACTTCAGAAGAAACAGAAACTACAGTACTTTTAAAAAAGACTGCATTCATGAATGTAATAAAATAATAAATGATGCATTAAAAAGAAATTACCCTAGATATTTTTTACAACATTATTACTATTCCTTTTTCAAAGAAAGAAATTGTACATTGTTTGATTCTAAATGAGAATTCTTAATCATATATATTTTCATATCTGCGATCCTATCATCTTGAAGTCTTTTCGCGCATGTGCGACTTTCCCTTATAAAATGTTGTGTTTTCATGCTGGATAGTAAGGTGTATCTCTTCCATGCTTGGTTCCATCTTTGCTCTTTTGTCCGTTCGGGTGCTTCTGTCTTTGCACATGTGGGAGATTGACCATTGAGTTACATTGGTGCCGTGAGCGTTGCCCGGGTCGTAAAAGCTGCTTTAAGCGGGAAAGGGGTGTCGCAATCCACCCCAGCCATTCTATGCAAATCATATGGTCACTCCTGTTCTCGCTTATTTTTTCTTATTGTGTATATCCTTATATATATATATATATATATATATATATATATAAACTCTATAATATATGTATATATATATATATAAAGACAAAAAGTCAACGCACTCCGCAAAACAATCCGATAATAATGAAACTGTACATGCAAACACCTGTCGATCGAATATGCAAATGATCAAAAATTCGCAGCCGATGAATGAATAGTCAGAACTACAAAGCATTGAAACTGAGTACCATGCTGGTGCATATAAGGAGAGAACCTCGCTTTCAAGAGCAAAACATGCAGTGGATTTCGATTGCGTTTACATACGTTGATTGACACAATGCCTTGGCTCGAATTCGCAGCCACTACGAGCATATGAAGGAGTTTGAAAGAGGGTGTGCGGTCGGACTGCATGAGGCTGGATGGGGATACCAACGCATCGCTCGGCATTTGGGTAGAAGCGATGCAGTAATTAGACGATGTTGTCAGGAATGGGTCTGGAATGGCAGATTTCAGCCAGATCTCCTGATCTCTCGCCTATTGAGCACATTTGGGCTGAGATGAGGTGTCGCTTGCGACCATCCCAGGATGTAGACGAATTAGCTCGTCCATCCGAACGACATCCATCAGGACGCATCAATCCCAAGTCGGGTAACAGCTTGTATCATGGCCAGAGGTGGACCAACGCTATTGACGTATTCACTTTGTATAGATCTTTCAGTGCAATAAATCATCCAATTGTTCTGAAATTCTAATCATTTCTTTTTCTGTGCATCCACATTACACATTCCAAAGTTTGTCTCATTTGGATAATTCTTTCTTGATGATTCAATTTTTTTGTCTTTATATATATATATATATATATATATATAGGGGGTGATTCAAAAAAGATGGGCCAAACTTTACGAGGTGGTAGTACACACACCAAACCAAGCCTTTTTTTTGTCACAGTTTACAAGGTCGGAAATGAAACGTAAAGACTTTATAGGCTCGATGGATTGGGCTAGGTAGTCCCATAGCTTGGCAACTGCGATCGCCCGATCTGTTGTGTCTTGATTTTTTTTGTGGAGCTATCTCAAGAGTTTCGTCTATGACACTCCCCTTGATTCTGAAGACGAACTCGTGTCCATAATTCAGGTCGCTGCTGTCGAAGTGCGCGATATGGCTGGTCTATTTGAGAGAGTTCGCCAATCCCTCCATCGCCGCTGTGAGCCGTGCATTCAGATTGGCGGTCGCTCTTTTGAGCTATTACTGTAATTATTATTTTTTAAATGCCATTTTATACCTTCTAAATCATTCTTGTGTTTTCGCTTCGCTTCATTGGTTTCACCCTTAAGCGCCCTCTGGCGTCTTTACGTTTCGTTTCCAACTCGGTAAACTCTGACGAAAAATGCTTGGTTTGGCCTGTACTACCACCTCGTAAGGTTTGGCCCATCTTTTTTTAATCACCCTGTATATTGAAGTTGAATTGTTTGGATAAAACGTTTCTTCCACAGGGAAAAAATTTCTCTTACATTCTTCTGTTTATTGTTTGTGCGAAATTTCCTGGCATCTGATATCCACTCGGCTCTCATTCCAACCAATCTTCGCCTGGTATTTTCAACTTGAGATATCACAACTTGTACATCTAGGGATTTCCTACTCCCCATCTACGTACCCTATTTATTTTCTACACTTCACCAATCAGAAAATTGAGCGTTATGATTGTTTAAATCTTTTAAGATCATCATTAATATTTATTTTCGGCATTGTCTAGTCGAATGAGACTGGCGGAATAAATTATATTTTTACAACGCAAACTGCAAAAGGTAGAAACTTGAAACTTTGCATGCACGTGAGATTTGACCTATAAGTAAGAAAAAAGTCAAACCTTAGAAAAATGTCTCATTCGGAAGGATTATGAAGGTTACGAAATGTTTATGAGTCTTGATTTTTTCTATCAAATATTCTTCCAGTTATAATTCAAGAAAGACTAGTTTCACAAGGTCATTTTTTATAACCAACTGTTCTTTCCGATATTCTTTATTTCACACATCTGTTCTCGAGATATATGTATATATATTGTGATTTATTTTTATATAGTTTTTGTTTCTATTTATAACCATAGTGATATAGCTATATAATTTAAATAATGAAATCATCAGCTAGCTATTCTTGTAGTCAAATTATTTAAAATGTTTTTCATTAATTGATTTTTAGATTAAAATGCCTGAAAAATACAAAAATAAGCCAACGTACAGTGATCTAAGATTAAATATCATTTTACACATCGCGATTTCAATATTAACCGAACTTTAAAACTGCGTGCAATTTCTGTAATTCAATTTGAAACGGTATTTATCTTCAGAACTTTTATTACGTGTGTATGTAAATGTCATATGGTTAGTATAGTGTATTTTTATATTACTATTTTATGTTATTACATAAAATACATGTAATTATTAATAAGCGTAAATATCTGTTTATGGAATCAATCGCTATATTTGACTACTTTTGCTACTGGAATTCGTTCCATTATTCCATTAAGATACTTTTATGCTAATAAACCTGCTACTTGATTTTTTTAAAAATACTTTTGTACTTTTGAATTAATAAGTCAAACACATGCAGACACACAATAAAACGCAACAACTCCGACACGGTATGTAACTTAATTATCTCCGTTTGTACCAAGTTCCACGACTGTGTGTGTCAAATTATCTTCGTCTGTCTATACCAAAGTTAATTCCAGCCGTCTGTTTATCAAATTAACCTACTTCAGACATTTAATAAGACATACCGTTATCTGGTGCAATTACATTAAAATTTCTGATTGGCTTAATTAATCTATTTTATCATTTAATGTTCAGAAATTATTTGATTTATGATGCTTTGACGAAATGGATAAACGTGATTAAAACGAAGGGAAATAATGACGACATCCGAATATGTCATAGCTGCTTTCTGGTACGGAACAAAATGACGTTGAATTCATTGTTGGCTATTTATTTAAATTTAATGAATCATCCAGGAATTATGAAGTGTCAGCATTATGGTTTTAAAATTATATTTTTCGACAGATTTCAAAAATTATAATAAATACCAATGTTAAAAGTATTTTAAATTGTACATTTTAATATGCATACGAAAAGGCAGTATCTCAGACGGGGTCACATTTGGCCGCAAATTTAACGACACTGACAACGGATTTGGATAAATATCGCCAACTTGGCGATTTTTGTAAAATATCGACATTTGACGATAATGCAATATATCTGAAGATTAAAATTATTTTCTGATGATGCCTATCGCTTTGTAGGAATAATAAATTAAAAGTATTAATTCAAAATATAGGACATTTCACCATTCGTAAAACAAGTATGTTTTGTCAGTTAGTCGTACTCAGGATTTGCGTCTTGTAAGGGGGGTTTAGGGGTAGTATCCCTAAAAATAATAAAACATATAAAATATCGACATTTGACGATAATGCAATATATCTGAAGAATAAAATTATTTTCTGATGATGTCTATCGCATTGTAGGAATAATAAATTAAAATTATTAATTCAAAATATAGGATATTTCACCATTCGTGAAACAAGTATGTTTTGTCAGTTAGTCGTACTCAGGATTTGCGTCTTGTAAGGGGGGGGGGGGGTTAGGGGTAGTATCCCTAACAGCATTTTTTTTCACAGCAACATAAGATTTACGTCACACTGTGACTTTGGGACGTCACAGGACGTCGCAGAAGGTCTCAACAATGTCATATTGAGGTCACAGCGAAGTCATTTTGGTCATTTCCATAGTCGTTTGTGACGTCGCATATTAACTTGTTTGTGAAATCACATTGTAATTATCTTTGTAATGTCGTCACATTGTTACGTGTTAATAAAATTGTGAAAACGTCACAGAATATAGTCACAATGAAGTTACTAATACGTAACGTCGCATAGATTGTGCTATAAATTGCTTTTCTAAAATATACAATGGTTTCCCTGATTATCTGGATATTTTTTATTCTTCTGATAAGGATTTTAAAGAGCATTTGTTGTGAACATCTTGCGTTTTATTACATGTATTCTTGTGAAGTGTTTTTTAATTTTAATGTTTTAACTTTTTAATGTATTTTAACTTTTTTTTAATGTATGTCATGGTATTTTGAATGTAGTTTTACTCCTGCATGCTGTAACTGGGACTACGTCCTGTTGCTTGCAGTCTTTGTAATAAATAAATAAATAAATAAATAAATAAATAAATAGAAGTCACAAATATGATGGCACATTGTGATCCAGGTGTCACGTGACTACAACGTCACTGTCACACGTGTGACGATCTTTGCTGTGAGGGATAGCTATTCTACTTTGAATGGGATCTTATAATTATTCATATCATTGCTTAAGAGAGACTTGAGTATTTGTGGATTTTATAAGCGCATGAACTACAGGCAGGTGAATGGGGGATATGTTACATAACTCTCTTCAACCAGTCATATGACGAGTTTAACATCCAGTAGCGAATAACTAGAATTTTGTGTTGTCCAGAAGATAAAACGTAAACAAAATTGTTTTTTTAAGACAACGCAACTATGAGTTGTGAGAACTTCAGTTTATTTACGACAAAAATGTAGAAAATTTAAACTGGCTAGGCAGGGATTATTTAAGTGATATTATGCATTTTTAAATATTGAAATTAAAATATTTTTAAATAACATTTCATCTACTCAATCTGTGCTCATTATAAATATAACAATGTCAAGTACTAGAAGTTTGGACTTTATAGAAGTTTTACCGTGCGGCCTCTTGGACAGTTTGTACCAAAGGTATGGTTTTCCGACTCATAGTTAATCATTGCGAAAATTCTCAAAATTCTTGTACGCAATGTTTTTGGTTTACAGTGCAGTAACGCCCTCTCAGTGTTGATGAATTCTAACAATTTCAACACCGTTCCACGATGCTTATTAATGTGATAATAGTATAGCAGCAAAGTTATTAAACCTTTGTATCAAACATTAAATATTTTTATAGAGCAGTAAATAATTATTTAGCTCTAAAACTTAAAATCACCCCACCCTTCTAAGCACACTTTCGATTTTAAAACGTTGAAATATCGGAACATAGTTTCGTTTCTATTTTGTTGAATACGTGACGAAATAAAAACTAAAATGTGTCTCTTTGCTTCCAGTATTTTGCATCCATTTTCAATCTGTTACTATTTTTTGTTTTTACACATTACTTTTAAAGCGTTCGAGCTTTATGTGATAACGATATGTATCAAAAAAGAAACGCATATGCAATGAAAGTAACGAAGTACCGCAAAAGAGGAATATGTAACGCAAAAGAAACAAATATCTAACATAAGGCAACGCAAAAGATATATAAAGTGACCCAAAACATTGACCTCGGCTTTTATTCCTTAAATATTGATCTTAGACATATATAATAAATTACAAAGTTGCGTAAAAAAAGTACAGAATTTATGAAATCGATTAAAATTTTCAAGGAAATTAAAGTTTAAGAAATATAAAATTTAAATTTTTATACGGCCCCCGTACAAAGACATTCCTAATGAGTAAAATGTGCCCCATACACTAATAAAGGGATGTACAAAATTTCAACATTTGACTTTAAAAAGTCACAGAGATATGAAAAGACAAAAATGCTGACTTAAATCACTTTTCGATGCATCGACGTGGGTTCTCAGAGGGGAATAATCATGTCGGCATATCTCGTTTCAGAGATCATACACAAATTACGAAAGAGAACAATGATTACATAACACATACACATTCTAATTTGTGATTAATCCCTCGCCAATTTTGCTTAAACATATCTCTGCTACTTTTTATGATTAAATGCTGAAATTTTGCACATCACCTAATTAGTGTATAGGGCACATTTTATTCTTTGGAAATGTTTTTGTACGGGGACCGTATAAAAATTTAAATTTTGTATTTCTTCAAATTTAATCCTCTGAAATTTTTAATCGATTTCATAAAATTCTGTACTTTTTTCTACGCAACTTTGTAATTTATTATATATGTCTATGATCAATTTTTAAGGAATAAAAGTCGAGGTCAATGTTTTTGGGACACCTTGTATATGCGTAACATAAAAGAAAGGAATTTGCAACGAAACATTACGCAAAAGAAACGAATATGAATCTTATGATGGATAACATTAAGGATGTTTTCCCTCCAGTCGCTTGTGTAGGTTCTTCTTAATGTTTTTAATTTCTTGCATTTTCAGTTTTGGATTTTTCACCGCTGCTATTTGCTAAGGATAAATGCTGAGCATAGTATAGTTTTATTTTAATAAAAAAATCTATGGAAAGTTAGAAGTAATTTTAATACCTAGTGAACAATGCATTTATTTCACAAATATATTAGAAGTACATTTAATTATTGTATCGATTTTTAAAAAATCTTCCTCGTTTTAGCAATTATTCTTGACGTACAACGTATTTTCAAACGAAGTAATTTGATTAAGAAAAAAACAAGAAAGATCAATCATGCTTAAAGCATTGATTATGAAACACTTTCCAACTTCAATGCAATTTTATTTAAACAAGTCTAAAATGCAATACATTCCTCGGTAATATTTTGAAACTTGTCACAACACTGCATTAATTTTTTATATTTGAAAACTTAAACCTCCATCGAAAAAAATGAACTTCATTCAAATGACGGCATTGAAATATAAATTGCCTGGTATAAACATCTTTAAAATGTTATACATTCCTCGGTAATAGTTTTAGAATTATCATAATACTACGATAATTTATTATATTTGAAAACTGCATCGAAAACAACTGAAGTTAATTCAAATGACGTCATAGGAAAAATAACACGCCTGAATCTCTCTATAAAAGCAGCATTTCATTCATAACATTTTCCCATTCATGTCATTCATCACAATACCATAATAATTTATTTTATTTAAACATTTTGTTTAAGACCATGGAGCTACAAAAATTTAAACTCTATGCTTGAAACTTCATCGAAAAAAATCGTCCTTCTCTTTATGAAATCAATTAATATATCATTCATATCAGCCATGCAGACTCCATGGAATAAATTATTTTGTGTTAAAAAAATACAGGAATTCTAATACAACTCATTCTATATATTTTGCTGTTTACATTTTACATTAAAAAATAGGCTTAGTTGTAGAAATAATCAAATTTAGATGAGCATTTAAACTCAAATATATTGTCATTGCGTTGTTTCAGTATGTAGATGCACAGAATTTAAGCAAAAATAAAGTAGTTTTAGGACGGATACAACACTCAATATGAATTAAAAAGAACTTAAAAAAATCACGATTTTGAAACAAGATGGATGCCATATATCATTTTGAAGTGGGTCATGTGATCGTTTCATATCATGGTCACGTGATCGTTTCATATAAGAGGTGTAATTATTATTTTAATTTTTATTTAAAAAACTACTGAATATATTTCGCTGAATTTTTTTTTATATATTTTATGGAACAATTTGAATATTACCTAAAATTTTTGAAGCAATTTGTGAATTTTAAATCCGCTTAAAAAATGTTTGAAAAATTAGGTCCCATAGGGCTCAATGTATTTCATTTTTTCGACCCGGGTTCAATCCAAAACTAATTGGGTAATATTATTCAATTATATTCCCATAGGTTCTACAGACCGTCTGAACAACATACTAAAATTTCGTTTTGATTATGTCATTTTTACGGCAGTTATCGTGCTAACGAACAGACAGACAGACAGACAGACAGACAGAATGAGCAAAGTCATAAACGCTTTTCAACTTTGTTGTAAAGTGTTAATAAAAACTATGTGCTAACTATGCAACGAATAAGAACATTTTATTTCAAACTACAATCGCTATTAAAAAGTTACTTTCACGCTCTAAGTATGATAAATGCTATTTTAAATTCTGCTCTGAAAAGAAAAAATCCGTTAAAAATTACATTTAAAATGTTAAACACAAATTACATAATGCATATCTTGTGTTTGCTGGTGTTTTTGGATTAAAAATATGTGTACTTTTTCTATCCGTTGCTAAATTTCGCATATTATTCATTTATATTCTAGTTTTTTCCTGGTGATTTAAATATTCACTTTGTAGGAAACCTTGTAGTATTAAATATTATTACTTTCCTTATATACATAATGTATAAGGAAAGTATTGTGACGGGGTCGAAAATTCGAATTCGAGTTTTCGACGGGAGAGCACGTTTCAAGCATCCATGATCACGAATCAAACATTTTTGAAGTGATGTCTGTGTGTGTGTGTGTGACAGTATGTGTGTGTGTGTGTGTGTGTGTCAGTGAGTCTGTGGAGACGATAACTGACGAACGAATGGACCGATTCGAACCAAATTTGGTACAAAAATCACAATCCGTAAACGTTGGAAGCCTATTGTTTTAATAAGCAATCGAATGTTCAGAACCCCCCTAAATTTTCGAGTAAAATTTTGAAAAAATCGTCAAAAAATCAAAACCGCTAATAAAGTTACGCAAATAGATATTTCTTACGTAATTTTTCATTAGAAAACGATTGACATAAATTTTAGAACCCTAACATGAACCGTTCTCGAGATATTACACATTTTAAAAAAAAATTATGAAAAAGTTATATAAAATAAAAAAAATATATTTCCTATTGAGAAACATGTTCACTTTTCATATGTAATTCCATGCAATAAATTGGGTGACTTCATTCTCGTGGATCTAGCTCGTTCCATTCATGAAAAAAGAAAACTTTGAGTAATACTTTTGTATTTGAACGATAATAGTCATTTATCTGCTGTAAGAATAACTTATTTCTCCGTCCATAACGCTTGGCGTAATTTTGGCGACGTATTTGGCGGAATGTCGCCAACTTGGCGACATTTTTAATTGTTGCCAAATTAACAGAAATCTCCCCCAAATTGACAAAAATGACGCTAAATCAATGAAAATGACGACTAATTGAAGAAAATTTAATATTTTAGAAAGAATATAAGTATCTACTATAAGAATAACATTTTTTTAACTGTAAAAATAGTAAATTCATTTCATTATATAAGGAAAGTCATGTGTTGCCCACATCAGATTTTTTTTTGAAAAAATGGTATACAATGTAAACAGAGCAATGTTTTTAGCATTGAACAAACACAACGTAAATTAAAAGTGGGATTCTTTTGGCCGCTTATGAGTTCAAATAAAACGACTTATTCATGCTCGCCTGCAAAACCTGATATTCAATTGATCATAAATTATTACGCCATGAAACAAATGAATATTGTGAAATTCTGAGACGTCAAAATGTACTCGTAAAACTATTACAAAAAAAAAGAAAAATATTTTCTCGTGAATGGAACGAGCTAGATCAACGAGAAGCACATCGGCATATTTGTTGCATAAAATCGCACATGGAAGTGAACTTATTCGATAATATATACTACTTTTTTAATTTTATTTATTTCAAAAACGTGCAATATCTCGAGAACGGTTCGTTTTAGCGTTCTAAAGTTTATATCATTTGTTTACAAATGGCAAATAGCATCTGATTGATTCATTTACTGATCATTGTTGAAGGTTATGATTTTAAATGAATGTTTCGAAAATTTATTCGAATATTCGGATGTCTTCTGAACATTCAATTACGTTTAAAATAAGTAGAATATTCGTACCAAATTTCTTTTGAAACGCTTCACTCGTTCATTAGATATCACATCCATAGTCTCTTGGACACACAGACTAACATAAACACACACACTAACATAAATACACACACTAACATAAATACACACACACTCACATCCACACACACACTAACATAAACACACACACACTAACATAAATACATCCATCACACATACACACACACACACTTACACACACACACACTTACGCACACACACACATAGGCATCATCTCAAAAAAGTTCGATTCGAGTTCGGGGATGATTTTAAAATGCTCCCGTCCGTCAAAACTCCAATTCGAATTAATGACTACGTCACTATATTTCCTCTGTACATTATACTATGTATATAGATGTATATAGAAAAAAGATCTGATGTGGGCAGCACATGACCTTCCTTATATAATGCAATGTATTTACTACTTTTACAGTAAAAAAAATAGATTATTACTTTCCTTATATACATAATGTATAAGGAAAGTATTGTGATGGGGTCGAAAATTCGAATTCGAGTTTTCGACGGGAGAGCACGTTTCAAGCATCCCTGATCACGAATCAAACATTTTGAAGTGATGTCTGTGTGTGTGTGTGTGTGTGTGAAAGTATGTGTGTGTGTGTGTGTGTCAGTGAGTCTGTGGAGACGATAACTGACGAACGAATGGACCGATTCGAACCAAATTTGGTACAAAAATCACAATCCATAAACGCTGGAAGCCTATTGTTTTAATAAGCAATCGAATGTTCAGAACCCCCCATAAATTTTCGAGTAAAATTTTGAAAAAATCGTCAAAAAATCAAAACCGCTAATAAAGTTACGCATATAGATATTTCTTACGTAATTTTTCATTAGAAAACGATTGACATAAATTTTAGAACCCTAACATGAACCGTTCTCGAGATATTACACATTTTAAAAAAAAATTATGAAAAAGTTATATAAAATAAAAAAAATATATTTCCTATTGAGAAACATGTTCACTTTTCATATGTAATTCCATGCAATAAATTGGGTGACTTCATTCTCGTGGATCTAGCTCGTTCCATTC
Organism: Amaurobius ferox; assembly: GCA_951213105.1. Lineage (NCBI taxonomy): Eukaryota > Metazoa > Arthropoda > Arachnida > Araneae > Amaurobiidae > Amaurobius > Amaurobius ferox. The sequence continues at coordinate 150,755,832 of OX578138.1, forward strand.
ATGAGAAAAGATACTTTGAGTAATACTTTTGTATTTGAACGATAATAGTCATTTATCTGCTGTAAGAATAACTTATTTCTCCGTCCATAACGCTTGGCGTAATTTTGGCGACGTATTTGGCGGAATGTCGCCAACTTGGCGACATTTTTAATTGTTGCCAAATTAACAGAAATCTCCCCAAATTGACAAAAATGACGCTAAATCAATGAAAATGACGACTAATTGAAGAAAATTTAATATTTTAGAAAGAATATAAGTATCTACTATAAGAATAACATTTTTTTAACTATAAAAATAGTAAATTCATTTCATTATATAAGGAAAGTCATGTGTTGCCCACATCAGATTTTTGATATTGTAATCTGTATTTTTTTTTCAAATTCAAGACTTTAGGATGGTAAAAATGTCTTACGTATGGTAATAATGAAGTTTATCGAACCCTTAATATTTTTGCACGTATTTAGTGGAGGGAAATGTAAGCACATAAACATAAATTTTGTTATTAATTCTTCAAGTTTTTCATTATTCATATCCTGGTTTACTATATATAACGTGCGTACTTTCATTTACCGATGACTGTTCATTGTATTCTGATTACAGGATCTTAACTCAGAAACGATTTAAAGAGAAATCCGTTGACATTTTTAAAATTGGTAAAATTGCCTAAAACTCTATTTTACATGTTCTGGTTACTTTGATATAGATACCTGAGTTGGAAATTCACACAGTATCTGTACATTGTGTATAATAAATAATGTTGCGTCTATCAAAGCTAAATAAAGGAAATAAATAATTATCTGGAGAAAAAAAAATAGTTTTCTGTACTTAACTATAATTTACTTCATTTTAGAGTTTCAGACGTCTTATTGTGCCAGATAATGTGATTGACTGAAATTTAAATTAGACTTAAATCCTTTGAAAAATGCATGGGTCTGTGGCGATTGTGCGTCGCCGGGCCCCGAACCAGGGACCTGATGCTTCGTAGACCGACATTATAATCACTGAGCAAAAGCTAGCTCCTCCTTTGTTCTTATAATTCGGGTACAGGCTTCCAAGCATCTTTGATCAGATGTCTTTGCTGCCGCACACTCCCTCCGCTGATGAGGAGGCCGGGAGGCGTGTTGCCTCGGTGTGACGGACAGTCGTGGTCAACCAGGAAGGGAGTGTCAAGGCTTCTGACTCCGTGTGGTGCTGCCAACTCGTGTTGAGAGGTGAAATCGTTGGAGAAGAAGGTTGCGTGTTTCAAACGTCCAGTCATCGTTGTGGCGATTGTAATCACTGAGCAAAAGCTAGCTCCTCCTCTGTTCTTATAATTGGGGTACAGGCTTCCAAGTATCTTTGATCAGATGTCTTTGCTGCCGCAGGTCAATCAATTTAAAATTTCCGCTAATTATTTCTCAAGTTGAAATCTATGCTTCCAATGTTGCAATCCTTTACATCAAAGAAGTTCTTGATTGTGAAACATAAATCTATATAAACGAAACTGAAATTCTTTGTTTGTGTGTTGTGTGTTTGCCACAACATGGTAGAACGACTGTACCGAATTTCCTGAAATTTTGAGGATAGCGTTGGAATAGCCCATTTAAAATGGAGTTCTTATCTAGATATCAATAACTAGCCGTCTTCGGCGACCAGCCTGTTCGCTACCCTTGAAAATTCTGACCGTGGCAAACTCACTGGCGCCATAAACCCGTGGAGTTAACAAAGTCTGTTTTAGTTTAATGACGTTAAAGCCATAATTCAATCATTTAAATTTTATAATGACCATATGCTAGGCTCTTAATTCCATCATTGAAAATATAACATAATTTTCTAATAAATATAATAAATTCATATAAATATAACAATTTCACTCTATATTCTATTACCACCACCCGATGTATACAATACATCACCACAATTCAATCCACCACAATTCAATCATTTAAATTTTATAATGACCATTTATATTAATGACCATTGTTTTAATTTGATGACGTTAAAACCATAATTCAATCATTTAAATTAATTAATCTAAACTCTTAATTCCATTATTTAAAATAAGCCGATGTGTGTCAAAAACCGTCGCTATAGAAACGCCGTGCGTCTGCGGGCGCATGTGGGTGGAAAATCGGAACTCCTTTCGCGTTTCGCTGAGAAATTTAAAATCATGACTTCTTTAAAATCCGGATCCTGCGGCTACTTTTAATTATGTCTTGACCAAATTGGGCTTGTAAGAATGCCTGATCTTTGAGCTTTCTAAAAATGTAAATTATTAGTCGACATTGCCGGTAGTTTTCCCGACGCGAGGATTTAAAAACGAAAGTTCTTTTTTTTAGCAGAAAGTAACTTTTGTTTTAAAATCTTGTTTTAAAAAATATTAGAATTAGTCCCTGAGATTTGAAATTGATATATTTTTACTCGCAATTATCTGCTCTTTCCGGTCGTGTGATTTGGTTTTTGTTTTATGACGTCTGGATGGTGGAGAAAAGGGCGAAAAGGAAAAAAAACGGTCGAAATCGCATAAAACATTAAATAACAAAGAAAATAATTCAAATTTTAAAAATCGGTTTTCACGTGTCACCTCCCCGCCCCCCCCCCCCCCCCCACACACACACTCGGGTCTTCGATTGCTAAATTTCGTAGCTCTGCGACGTGCGGTCGCTGAGTCTATAGTGAATAAGGCAGACACACACGCAGAAATGACATTTTATTATATAGACAAAGAACAATCCAATCTTCTGTAAGCATAGAATTATGCAGACGATATACTTTCCGCAAATTTATTTGAAGAAAATGATAGATTGCTAAACAACGGAATTAAACCCAACGAAATTATGCAACAGATGAAATTTATTAAATTATTTCCGATTTAAATAACTAATATGTGTATATAAATATAAACTTTATAGAAATTACCTTTACGACTGGATTATATCAATTACGACTTCCCGGTTGAAAGGTTACCAGGATTATTGATATTTTCAATTTCTTATGTCATCTGTTTTATTTTAGCAAATATTTTTCAAACTCATATTTTGCATTTAACTAATTGCTGAAACAGAATAAAGATTGTACGGGTATATCTTCTGTACCATTTTAGCCTTCTCGTTTTTAGCATATGTTAAGGGGACGGTGGACGTTGAAATGAGCAAAAATCGACTAAAAAAAGTTGTAATATATAACATTATTTTGCACATTTAACATTTGCTTACCGGTGGAACAGCGTCCATCCCAAACGAAGAATCTTCCAAAAAGGCAGATATTTGACATACCCTAACCCAAACAGTTCGACCCCCTTTTGCAGGCATTGGCGTCCATGAAATTCGCTGACAGAAACATTGCACTTGCTGCAACAGTTCAACCCCCCTTTGCAGGCATTGGCGTCCATGGAAATCGCTGACAGAAACATTGCACTTGCTTCAATGTTTCTATCGGCGATTTCCATGGACGCCAATGCCTGCAAAGGGGGTCGAACTGTTTGGGATAGGGTATGTCAAATATCTGTCTTTTTGGGAGATGCTTCGTTTGGGATGGACGCTGTCCCACCCGTAAGCAAAAGGTTGAATGCATTTTTTTCAAAATGGAATTTTCAAAGGTTTAAATTTTTAAAATGCTCCATGCGTCTTAATTTTTGTTGGAGATGCATGAAATTTTGTAAGAAGACACCTTTCATACTTTTTTATAAAACTAAGTATGCATTTTATAATTGAACTTTATTAAGGTAATTAAAAGTGAATAACCCAATTAAATGATGAAAATTAAGTTTTAATGCAGAAAAATATTTTTAAAAATTAACTTTCAAAGGGATTTAAAAATGAATACTAAAATTTGTTCATAATGTGTTTTTGAGTGACTATAATGTAAAATCAATCAAAAATGTGAACAAATTGCACGCGAGGAGCATTTTCAAATTTTTATTAAAAAACATTAAATTAAAAAAATACAAAATTATAACAAAATTGAAAAAAATTGAATGGCATTTTATATAGTAATGTTAAGAAGATTATTCATACAAATTTTCATGTTTCTAAGTCAATAAATAAATAAAAAATTTCAAAGTCCACCGTCCCCTTAATCCAATTTCATGTGTTTTTGTAAATTTGTTTACAGACGAGGCCAATATGGTTTAGTCATCAGGTCTGCCTATCATTTTTATAGAGGAAAATATATCCTTATACTTGAATAACATTGTCATTTTAAATATTATAGGAATTTGCCCGTAATTGTGATTATTAAGTTTCTTTATATTATATATTCTGTACGAAGAGTTCGCATACTGCTAGTTATATTTATGAAACAATATACGTGGGAGGTGGATATTGGAGAATGCCGTACAAGACAGAAACTGTCAGTCAGCCATCTGCTTGTCAAATCAATTTTCAAAGAGTAACCAGCATGAGACTGAATATAAGACCTTTTGAAATGCAACTGCAATCATGTCAAAAAATTTAATAATCTTACATAAACTAGCCTGTCTTTTAATGTTCTAGAACTGTTTGATAAATGATTTTTGAACGAATTAAACGAAGATTAAAGTGAATGGAGAAAATGACCAAATTGGATTGCGTCATCTAATTACCCTGGACGCCGGATAAATTGAGGCTTGAACTTGTTTTAGATCATTTGTATGAATTTAATGATTCATCATGGAGTTCAGGCAGGAAAATATTGAAATATTTTAAAATGATATTCAGAGTAGAAGTTAACTTAAATATCATAATTTTAAGTTAAAAGCTTGTATCTGTACTGTGGTGAAAGAAATTTGAACATTGCGCATAAATGAATTTCCCTTGAGAATTATTATTGATCGTGAATCATATATTTGTACATTGTTGCCGCATTATAGTCCACCATTAATTATTTTGCGACTTCCTAAAATATAATTATTCCTTAACATAATACACAATTGAATTCCACCGTTTTAAATTTTGAAATCAAAATTATTTATTACATATATCATGATTACGATCAACTTACATTAATTTTATATACACTCTTAAGGAAAGAGGGCGGTAGCCCAGCGGTTAGCGCGTGGGAATTGCATTCGGTAGGCCCGGGTTAGATTCCCTCCATTGCCAAAACAGCTTCCGTGTTCACGTGGAGTGCGATCACGTTAAACATGTGGGTCCGTAAGTCCTTCCGAGAGGCTGGTGGTAGGGGAATGATGGTACGGTCCCTGTGGATGCCTCCCCCACTGGGTTCCGGTCTAAATTAGGTGGATCTTCCCGGCCGTACAAACAATTATCTTACACCTTTCTGGTATACCTTTATGGCAGGTGGGACGGTCTGGGTCTCAACAACACCTTTCTGGTAGGTCGGACTGTCTGGGTCTCAACAACACCTTTCTGGCAGGTCGGACGGTCTGGGTTTCAACAACAACAACAAAGGCAACTCTGTAAAATTAAAGTTATCATCTCAAATGCATTTTGATAGAGTCTATTTTAACTTAATAACAATCTGGATCACAATGTAAAATAACAAACAAAGAAAAAGTAAAATATACACACGTTTCGAAAATGACTGGGTTTCTTCTTCATTGCAACATACCATGACAGAGACGCCTCCATTTTTAAGCGTTCTGGCCCTGGCTTGTTGAGTTGAAGAAGGAAATCCCGTTATTTTCGATACGTGCGTGTGCTTTTTAACACTTTACAACAAAGTTGAAAAGTGTTTATGACTTTGTTCATTCTGTCTGTCTGTCTGTCTGTCTGTCTGTCTGTCTGTCTGTCTGTCCGTTAGCACGATAACTGCCGTAAAAATGAGTCTATCAAAATGAAATTTTAGTATGTTGTTCAGACGGTCTGTAGGACCTATGGGAATATAAATAAATAATATCACCCAATTAGTTTTTTATTGAACCCGGGTTGAAAAAATGAAATACATTGAACCCTATGGGACTTAATTTTTCAAACATTTTTTAAGTAAATTTAAAATTCACGAATTGCTTCGAAATTTTTAAGAAATATTCACATTATCCCATAGAATATATAAAAAAAAATTCAGTAAAATATGTTAAGTAGTTTTTTAATTAAAAAAATTATTTAATATAGGGAAAAAAACAAATTCAATTAAATTCTGACTTTGGGATATCTTCCAGAAAGAAAAGAGAGAGATATTATATAATAAATATCTCTCCATTTGTTTAAACGTTTAGCATATGGGCGTGGCTTCATATTTTAAAATAAATTTGGTAGATAACAATTTTTCATTTTTTTAAAATTTTATATAACTCTTCATGATAAATTTAATTGATGGCATTTTAAATGCACTTTCCTACGTCCTAGAGAGTTAAAATTTGGTACACAGCTTAAATTTGTTGAACATTTTATTCGACAAAAATTTGATGGATCTTTAAATATAGATCATACATTTTTTTCGAAATGGCCTGAAAATAATCCCCGTTCACTTCTATAAATCATTGGTGTAATATTGTTAAAAATTCTGATGTGGACAGCACATGTCTTTCTCTGCAAACTCATATTCGTTCTCTTTATGTATTCAATGATAATTTGAGTTTATCTGCACAACATAAGTATTTTAAATGACATTGAATTTACACGTTAAACTTAAATTTGGTTCTCATTTGATAGCTGGACTTATTGTCAAAGGTGGCGTAGCGAAAACGCGAAAAAACTAGAATATCTCAAGAACGGCTAGTCCTAGAGTAATGGGGTTAGTCTTATTCTTTTTGTTGTCAAAAATCACATATAAAATAGGAATTTAATTGATATAATTGAGCACACGTAGTCTTTTATTTTTATATATAACGATTTTTGCTGGCCATTTCGCAAAAATAGCCCGTTCCTTTTTCCCGAATCGTAGTAGAATAACCTACAAATGATTTATATACAAAATTTTGTTAAATTTGGTATATAAATCACTTGTAGGTTATTGAAATATTATACTCCAAATTTTGTTAAATTTGGTTCATTAGTTTTTAGCTAGAGTGGATAAAGGCAATTTCTGCGGCCATTTCGCAAAGAAGGCAGATTCTTTTATTACGAATCGTACTATAATCTAATGAACATCAGGATTTCCCACAAAAAACATACCTACCAAATTGTATGAAATTCGGTCCATTAGTTTTTCAATTAGAGTGGATGTAATATCCACACAGACACACAGAAACATACACAGATACACCCTTACACACACAGACGTCTTCCTAAAAGTAGTTTTTTCGTGTTCTAGAAGTCCCAAAACGTGTAGATTCTTTGAAAATTCGAGTTCCGATCTTCGGCACGATTCCAATACTTTGAGTACATACACATGCACATATATATTATCTGTGTATTATCTGTGTATCTAAATTCCGTGCCTATGCAATTACAATAGTTGTGATTTTAAATGATTCCTAAACTTTTATTATTTCTTCAAGGAAGCCTAATTTTAACATATGCAGAATGCAAATATCTCAAGCGATTGTAAGATGAATTACATAAGAATTGCTGAATTTTTTTCACACAGAATTATTTAGCTCTGGAGTCTGGAATACAAGTTATATGAATGAAATATTCATTGATTTTGCATAAATAATCAGATGATTTATATTTCGATACAGTTTTAAATATTTAAGTATAATAAATTACTGTAGTACTGTGATAATGTAAAAGATATTACCACTGAATGAATCACATTTTAGAAATTTTTAAATGAAATTACATTTCAGTTGGAAAGTGTTTCATAATCAATGCTTATGCATGATTGATCTTTCTTGTTTCTTTATATTATCTTTAATTTACGTTACTGTCAGCGCGCAAACCGGCCTTGGCGTCGAACCCTCTCTCTTGGCGGGTTCGGTTATGCTCCTACCACACCAAGAATTAGTCAGTTATGATTTAGATATTTATTAATCTGGGTAGATATTTACATTGTGATAATTCGGGTAATTGAGTTACGTTTGAAAGAGCGAAAGCATTCGTTGGATCTTCTTCAATTCTAGGTATTGAAAAATAAGGTTATCATTTATTGATATTAGACTTAATATGTCTGGAAATGAGGAAAATAAAACAACATAGAGTGATTGCAGATTAAATATAGTTTTACAATTATGTAATATTATTTATTATTGATCATGATTGTTATTTTTTATTTTCTTTATTATTGTTTTACATACAGCAATTCCCACGTTCACCGGACTGTAAAATACGCTCAATTTTATGCTTAGATTTGAAACGATATATATATTTCACATTTTGAACTTCTATTAAGCGTGTAGTTGACGCATTTAGAGGCCACTAGTAAGTTTACCTACAGTCTGGAAATGACTGTATAATTATAAAAGCAAAAATCTGATGTGGACAACACATGACTTTCCTTATATAATGCAATGAATTCACTACTTTTACAGTTAAAAAAATATTATTCTTATAGTAGATACTTATATTCTGTCAAAGATATTGAATTTTCTTGAATTGGCCGTCATTTTCATTGATTTATCGTATTTTTTATCCATTTAGCGAGATTTTCGTTAATTTGGCAACATTTAAAAATGTCGCCAAGTTGGCGACATTCCGCTAAATTCGTCGCCAAAATATTGCCAAGCGTTATGGACGGAGAAATAAGTTATTCTTACAGCAGATAAATGACTATTCGCGTTCAAATACAAAACCATTATTCAAAGTATCTTTTCTCGTGAATGAAACGAGTTAGACCCACGAGGATGATGTCACCAAATTTATAGCATGATATTACATATGGAAAGGGAGCATGTTTCCTAACAGTTAATATATTTTTTTATTTATGGGACTTTTTAATACATTTATTTGAAAAATGTACAATATCTCGAAAACGGTTCATGCTAGCGTTCTAAAATATATGTCAATCGTTTTCTAAGGAAAAATTACACAAGAAATGTCTATCTGCGTAACTTTATTAAAGGTTTTGATTTTTTGATGATTTTCAAAATTTCACACTAAAATTTAGGCAGGTTCTGAACATTTGATTGTGTTTTAAAGCAATAGGCTTCCAGTATTCATGGATTTTGATTTTTGTACCAAATTTCAACCGAAACGCTCCATACGTTCGTGAGATATCGTCTCCACACGCACGCACGCACGCACACGCACGCACGCGCACGCACGCACACACGCACGCCGCACGCACACGCACGCACGCACACGCACGCACGCACACGCACACAGACACACACACACACACACACACACACAGCCATCACCTAAAAAATGATTGATTCGTGATCAGGGATGCTTGAATCGTGCTCTCCCGTCGAAATCTCGAATTTGAATTTTCGACCCCGTCACAATACTTTCCTTATACATTATGTATATAAGAAAAGTAAAAAGACTGATCTGGCCAGCATATGGTTTTCTCTAGAAAACAAGATAAATTTTGATAAATTTAGAAATCCTTCTATAGTTTAAATTATTTATGCCCATGTCCATAATCCGTACTAACAAATAAAAATTTCAGGATTTCAGCGACTTCTCTCACAAAATAAGAATCCTTCATTTGTAATGGCATTTCAAAATTTGCATCAAAATGCCACTATTTAAATAATATTACCTAATACGAGTGAGCAAACATTGCATCACGAGGGAAAAGTTGTATTAGAAAAAAATAAAAATAATTACATCGGAAAACAGACAAAAAAATTGTAAAACAGACACAAAACACAATTATTACCATATCTTATCAATATGTATATTATTTTACATATATTAATATAATTTTCAGTACTACTTGTAAATAGTATAGTGAACATGTTCAATGACAGAATTAATCGATTTTATTCTTTCGAATGTCAAGGTCAACGGCACTTAGTGACTTGTGGGCAGATAATTGCAAGTTATGAATAATTCATACTTATTTTGCATTTGGACCATTACTCATTCACTTATTAGTAATGATTATTTTGTTTCCATCAGAAAAACAATTGCCCGGACTTGTAAACAACACCATTCACTTTGAAAATGGATCAATCCAGATTTGCATTGTTAGCACATTATCTTTTTCTGCCATTGGTTTATACACCAATACTCCAATTTCCATATTTGATAATAAATGTCTTATAAATTTTGTCGATTCTCTATCAGAGACTTGAATTTGCATTCAAAAAAGTATATTACCACAGCCCACTCAACAGGTATATTTTGATGCATCAATGCATCAAAATATATTTTCGGACTGATAAAGTCTACTTCCTAATTTGAAAATGTAGTCTTTATTTTTCAATACAGGGCGGTTCCAAACCCGGTTTGCTTTACCCACAAATAATGACGGTATTATATTATATTATATTATAGTATATGTCATGAGTTGTTACCAAATATGATGGACAGACAGTTCAGTACTATTTAAATCCTATTAATTCACATTTTAATACATGAGAGACTGTAATTTACATTCGAAATTATATTACCACAGCCCACTCAACAAGTATCTAGCATCAATGCATCAAAATATAATTCCGGACTGATAAAGTCTACTTCCTAAATTGAAGATGTAGTCTTTATTTTTTCAATACAGGTCGGTTTCCAAACCCGGTTTGCTTTGCCCACAAATAATGACCGTATTGTATTATATTATAGTATATGTCATGAGTTGTTACCAAATATGATGGACAGACAGTTCAGTACTATTTAAATCCTATTAATTCACATTTTAATACATGAGAGACTGTAATTTACATTCGAAATTATATTACCACAGCCCACTCAACAAGTATCTAGCATCAATGCATCAAAATATAATTCCGGACTGATAAAGTCTACTTCCTAAATTGAAAATGTAGTCTTTATTTTTTCAATACAGGTCGGTTTCCAAACCCGGTTTGCTTTTCCCACAAATAATGACGGTATTGTATTATATTATATTATAGTATATGTCATGAGTTGTTACCAAATATGATGGACAGACAGTTCAGTACTATTTAAATCCTATTAATTCACATTTTAATACATGAGAGACTGTAATTTGCATTCAACATTATATTACCACAGCCCACTCAACAAGTATCCAGCATCAATGCATCAAAATATAATTCCGGACTGATAAAGTCTACTTCCTAAATTGAAAATGTAGTCTTTATTTTTTCAATACAGGGCGGTTCCAAACCCGGTTTGCTTTACCCACAAATAATGACGGTATTGTATTATATTATATTATAGTGTATGTCATGAGTTGTTACCAAATATGATGGACAGACTGTTCAGTACTATTTAAATCCTATTAATTCACATTTTAATACATGAGAGACTGTAATTTGCATTCAACATTATATTACCACAGCCCACTCAACAAGTATCCAGCATCAAAATATAATTCCGGACAGGTAAAGTCTACTTCCTAATTTTAAAATGTAGTCTTTATTTTTTCAATACAGGTCGGTTCCAAATCCGGTTTGCTTTGCCCACAATATAATGACGGTATTGTATTATTACTTTCCTTATATACATAATGTATAAGGAAAGTATTGTGACTGGGTCGAGAATTTGAGTTTTCGACGTGAGAGCACGTTTCAAGGATCCCTGATCACGAATCAAACATTTTTGAGGTGATGTTTGTGTGTGTGTGTGTGTCAGTGAGTCTGTGGAGACGATATCTTGCGAAAACATAGAGCGAATCTAATAAAATTTGGTGCAAAAATCACAATCCATGAATACTGGAAGCCTTTTGTTTTTAAACGTAATCGAATGTTCAGAACCCCCCTAAATTTTCGAGTGAAAAATTGAAAAAATCATCAAAAAATCAAAAGCTTTAATAAAGTTAAGCAAATAGACATTTCTTATGTAATTTTTCCTTAGAAAACGATTGACATAAACTTTAGAACGCTAGCATGAATGTTTTCGAGATATTGCACATTTTTAAAATAAATTTATCAAAAAATCCCTTAAATTAAAAAAAATATATTAACTGTTAAGAAACATGTTCACTCTTCATATGTAATATCATGCGATAAATTGGGTGACATCATTCTCGGGGATCTGGCTCGTTCCATTCATGAGAAAAGATATTTTGAGTAATACTTTTGTATTTGAACGCCATAATTTATCTGCTATAAGAATAACTTATGATATAAGTTGTCAACTATATGTCATAAGTTGTTACTAAATATGATGGACAGACTGTTCATTACTATTTAAATCCTATTGATTCACATTTTAATACATGGATACATTTTAGTTCATTGACTGAAATCCTCTTCGCCAGCCATTCCCATCGAGTTCTCAAGATTCTCACATGCAGAAGTTACACAATTACTTTGGCGTTTTAGAATATCCTATGGATGATAGACTATTTTTAAGGAGCTGGATCTCGCAAGGGCGAGGGAAACATGCAACCATTTCCGTTTCTACGTAAAGGAAAACGCGAAGCCAGAATATTTATCATATATTATCTGTAATTATGGTCTTAATCGCAACTCTTTTCAAAATGAATTCTTAAAGAGTTTATGTTGGCATTTAATATTGCTATAACTTGTGGATATATATTATAAAGTAACATATGTGTACTTTACTGTTTCGGAGTTTAAAGGGAAAAAAAACCATTTTCACAGTACGATTAGCATATATGATTCTAAGAGATTTCTTTTCCACCGGAGAAAATTTATTTTTTGTTTATTGAATACAGCATAGATTTTTATTAATAATAGATTGTTAAAAATTCTAGAACTTTCCACGTTATTAATTTAGGTTAAGGAATCAAAATTACTCAGATTTTCAAGCACAACGTAATGATTAATTCACGGCGGCAATTTCTTCTTTTATCAGTGTCACCATGTGGTCCAAAAGTCCTTACAGATAGACTCAAATATCTCTATTTGTCCCTACACCACAGTAAAGGTGTCTACAAACGATCAGTGAATGTTTGTCAAAGATGTCGATTCTCAGAATTGTGTTTGAAGTGTATTTTGTCCACACGGTCAAACATAGTTGATGCTTTATGATAATGAGATAGTTTCCCTTGATTCTAGCAGATGGCGCCATCGTACTTGTTTCTTAATTTCGCTGTAAATATCGTTTGTAATATTTATGTTCTCAGATCAAGAAATTGAAAAGAAATCAGAAGCACAGGCGCCGATTTTCAAAAATTTCGGGGGAGGGGGGGGGGGGGGGTGCTCAAAAATTAAAATGTCTTTAAAAATTTTTAATCGTTCGGAAAAATGGTAGCTTATCATGAATTTAATGAAGTCCTACAAGGTTTGCAAAATTGATCAAGATGAAACATAAACCCATGCAGAACTTATATCCCCATCAGGGGCGTCTCCAGACCGAAATCCAGGATGGGGGAAAAATGGCCTAAAAAAAACGTAATAACATAAATGAGAAAAGTATTTGCACTCTCATTTGCTAGTAATTTCTGTTATTACTTATACAAAATGTATTTAATCGGACTTGTGCTCTCTTTATGAACTCGTCTGCGATTAAATCCATGTTCAATTTGACAGCTATTTCCTTATGAACATGCAGAATAGCCACGCTATTTAGCCTAGATCTTTCAGCTGTACAGGATGTAACCGGATGTTGTGGGTTCGAATCCCACGTAAGGCATGGATGGATGTTTGTGTTGTGGGCGTAGTGTGTTCCGCCCCCCTCAGGTGCGCCTGGGGCAACGTCTTGGGACGTCTAAATGGTTCACGCTCTGGCTGCTGACGAAAGGCGAATGACGAAAGTTAAGTGCCTGGCCATTAAAAAAAATGTTCTTCACATCCACCAATTTTTATCACAATCGGACAACTCCTTCTTGGTGCGTCGATTTTTTTGTTACAGAGTTTATTTAAAAATATATATATGTAAAATTTCATTGTTCAAAAGTCCCTACGTGTAGGGAGAAATTTCCATCTGGCCACAATGTGTGTATCTTATTTTTCTCAATTTGCTGCATCTTATTTAAGCGCAGCTTTCTTGATGATAGAGATTTTAATGTTTTATGTAGTAATCAAACGAAATCATATATTAATTGCAATAGTTTTTAAAAATAATTTTGGTAGATGAAACATTTGTTTTTAATTTCACCACTATTCGTTCTCAAAAGCTTTAAAAGGTGTCAGCATAATTATAATTTCTGCAAAAAGTATTGAAATTTTACAGAAATACTACTTTGTGATTAAAAAATATCCCTGTCAAGTTTAAAAAAGCACGTACCTCTTTCTTAAATAGTTATGAAATTTGAAATAGTTTGCGTCAAGTTTTTTCAGGAACGGAGTCGTTGTACATTCAGGTTTACGGTACACTATTGAAAAATGGACACATGATATTAAACTTTAGAAAAGCACATGAAAACCAAAGTTTACAAAAAATATCACTCGCCAGAATCGGATAAGGCATTCGTGAGTTTTGTACATCTATATATATATATATAAATCCAAAATATAAAACCATGTTTCCAATTAGTTAGCGTGAATATATCTTGTTGCATTCTTGAAAAATATTTTGAAGAATTAAAAAAAAACATTTTAAAATGATAAGTAATGAACGAAAACAATTTTTTACATTATTTTATTGATTATGGCACATGTTGGTATGTGCTTTGTTTCAAACTAACATTACAGGAATTAATACATTACAAACTAACATTACAGCAAATATATAAGTATGTTCCCACATTAAACAGTGTTTTTCTTTACAACAAATTACTGTAGGGCCTCATCATTTTTACTGAATGTCAATTTAAAAGAATTTAATTGATACACTTCAGCATACGAAGTCTTTTGTTTTTAGTTTTTGAAGATTTTTGCGGGCCATTTCGTAAAAAAAGGCAGGTTGTTATTTTCCAAATAGTATCAAAATCGAATCAGCACCAGAGTATCCCACAAGTAACCAAATAGTAATACCAAATATTGTGAAATTTGGTCAATTAGTATTTTAGCTAGGGTGGATATATGAAATTTTTGCGGACCATTCGTAAAAAAATGTGGGTTCTTCTTTTCCGGATCGTACCAAATTCTAATCAGCGCCAGAGTATCCAACAAATAACTTATTTACCAAATTCTGTGAAATTTAGTAAATTAGTATTTTATCTAGAGCGGATAAATGAAATTTTTACTGGCTATTTCGCAAAAACTGACAAAATGTAGTACGATTCTCTGTTTACGAATCGTACTATAAACTAATCAGCACCAGAATCACATTCAAGTGATTTACCTACCAAATTTTATGAAATTTGGTCCATCAGTTTTTGAGTTAGAGTGGATACATTCATTGCACAGACACACAGACAGACACACAGAGACAGACACAGACAGACACACATACAGACACACACACACACACACGTCACGTTAAAAATAGTTTTTTCGTATTCTAGATGTCTTGAAACGTGTCGATCTGTCTGAAACTCGAGTTGCGATTTTCGACATGATTCCAATACTTTCCCTATACATTACCATGTATTGCAGGAAAAGTAAAAAAATCTATCGAGATCTATAAATCGAACCTGAATCTGAGGTAACCCAGTACCGATGTTCACGACTATCCAAAGATTAGATCCTCCGCTACAAACGACACGCATGCATACACAGACAGACAAACATATTTTATTATGCAAGATTGATTAATTTTATATTTGAGGAATGTCTAATTTGAATGACTATTTGAATTCCCAGGATAAAATATTTTAGATATGTCTAAGGATTATACTAAATTGACTTTCACTAACCCACCAATAGATTTTTTAAAAATTATAATACATTTAAAAATATTTTTGTTCTTCTTTAAAAACATATTTCATTTAAAATATCGTTGTGTTGGTGATCAGCACATTTCGAAACCTGTGCCAAGTTTTTTCTATCTCCTGGATTAAAACGCAAAATTGAAGATGCATTTTAATTAATCACATCTGATTAAATAAATATAGATATTATATATAAATGCGTAATCAAGCTCTTGGAAAGAGATAAAAATATACGATGGCAGTTTTCAAATTAATGATGGACATGGAAAGCGGTGTATGGGTCATTTTCTAAATTATCTTAATTCTCTTCATTGCCATTATATTCATTAATTAATAAAATTGAACTGTTTATTAAAGCGTATATCCGTATATGCATTTAAATTCCACCTTTTTTATCTTCATTTCAGTTCTACACTGTAGAAATATTTAACAAAACAAGCCGTTCAACAAGGCAGGCTTTTAGAAAAAAATCGGAGTTAAAAAAATATGGGTGATTGACATATTTCCAAACGACTGTGCCAATTTTTTTCTATCTCCCAGTTTGAAACGCAAACTTAAAGATTCATTTTAATTAATCACATCTGATTAAACAAGAAAGATCAATCATGCGTAAAGCATTAATTATAAAACACTTTCCAACTTCAATGCAATTTCATTTAAACAACTCTAAAATGCAATACATTCCTCGGTAATATTTTAAAACTTATCACAATACTACATTAATTTATTATATTTGAAAACTTAAACCTTCATCGAAAAAAAATGAACTTCATTCAAATGACGGCATTGAAATATAAATTGCCTGGTTTAAACATCTCTAAAATGCGTTACATTCCTCGGTAATATTTTTAAAATTATTATAATACTACGATAATTTATTATATTTGAAAACCTAAACCTTCATTGAAAAAAAAATGAATTTCATTCAAATGAGGGAATTGAAATAAAAATTGCCGGTTTTAAACATCTCAAAAATGCGATACATTGCTATGCGATACATATTTTTATCCATGGTTCGATTTCCGGTTGGGTTAGCAAGGTTCTGTACAAATTTTGCTTTAAATTTTTTAATTTAACTCATTTTAAAATTTAAATAAGATGCTGAGCTTTCTCAAAGATTAATATAAATGTCTGATTTTAGCACATATAAAATCAATTAATATACTACCATGAACATTTGAACCAACACAAAATATCATATACTGGATAGTTTGATGTCCTCGCTTAACTGCAAGTGAAATATGGATTTTCTCCAAGTGACGACATAATTCAATGACGTGCCCAGTATTTTGTCAGCTTGTCAAAATATTATAATTGGAAGACTATCTTGGCAGTGTTACAAACATGTGGAACATACCATTGCTTATCTACGCTGCATACTTTGAGCGTAATTGTACTTCGTCGTATGAAGCATGTCCATGTACCTAACTGACAATTTTCAATTAATAAAGAACAATGCTGTTTCTAAACATTGATAGTGGCACAGAGGAATTCACAGTCATTTCGAGGTTCTGTACTATTTTTGAGTAATTAACGCTGTATGCTTGCTTCTCGAAGTTTATAAAATTCATCGTTCATAAATACTACATGAAAAACAACTCATTATCTTTATCTGCCTGTCGGCCTTGATGAGAAATAAATCAAACTTTTGGTGATATTGATGAAACATTTCGCCTATTAAGAGGATTTAGAGATATATCGCCAAGTTAATGATGATTCAATATCTGATAATTAAAGCTAATTTTTAGCTAATTTCTAGCGCTTTATGTACATTATTAAATTAACAATCTTCTTTCAAAATATGGGGTGTTTGACTATACATTGGACAAGGTACATTTTGAAAGAAACTCGCGTACGATAGTAATGAAATTGCGTTTTGTTAGAGATTTGTAAAACAATTAATAGTATTGATTGCTGGAGGTACGTAGTCTGGGCGAATGAGAGACGGTGCGGGGGGGGGGGGG
This sequence comes from Amaurobius ferox, assembly GCA_951213105.1. Taxonomy (NCBI): domain Eukaryota; kingdom Metazoa; phylum Arthropoda; class Arachnida; order Araneae; family Amaurobiidae; genus Amaurobius; species Amaurobius ferox. Next base: position 150,773,411 of record OX578138.1, read on the forward strand.
GGGCCGTAGCTGAAGCCCATGATCCAACTTACTCAAGTGAGCCCGACTCAGTAAAAAGAGAGAAATTAGTTAAAACAAGGACGGGGAAGGGGTGCAGAAGAGGCCCTATTTCCGGAGCCCGGACAGGTTTTAGCCATAAGGTACGCGGTAGCTTTCCACGGCCCTGTAAGTGTCTGTGTGTTTGGTGATTTTAGGAGTGCAAATGCTACAGGTGGCAGGACGAGAAATAATTCTAAACATAAAATTACAAAGTCTGTGTTATGACACGATTAAAATATGGATACATATAAAAATACAGTCTAATTTAATATGTTTTACAATTTTTTGTATCTAAACTAGAGCATAAATATGTACTATTTAAAATGTTATGACTATATTATACTTCTTTACTTTAAAATGTACCCATTGCCCGTGATTTAAAGCAGAAATAAACTGAATTCATTCGTTCAATTTTTTAAAAGGCATAGTGTCGCGTAGTCCACATTTTTAAATCAGAGATGAAAATTAATTGGTGTGCAAACCGCACATGAAATAATTATTTTAGTTTCGACGCATGCGTTGTCGGAATTTTCTACGCATGAGTACAAAGATCCATTGCTCCCGTACCAAAGCTCATTTGTCAACTGCCGACTGGAGAAATAAGTTTATATCTTCAGTTGAAAATTAACAAAAAAATTATAAAATAGTGATTGAAAAAAAACATTTTTTTTGTTGGAATGCTTAGACATACATACGCACATATTAGCACAATTCCATAGTTTGGCAAAAATATTTTTTTCCCGATGCCACGAAATAAGAGAAAAATAAAACATTCATATTTCGATGTATTTAAAAATAAATAAACAAATATGAAAGTCGCGAAGGACTACGGATTCGCTTCAAACAATGTGAGAACTTTCCGATGATGTTAAAAGGGAAATTAAGTGATAATATTTCTGGCGCTAGGAACCGATTTGTTTAGAAATTTCATTAAATCCTGTTCATGATCAAATATGTAATAAACTAATTCGAATTAAAAAAAATCTGTCGAGATCTATAAATCGAACCTGAATCTGAGCTAACCCAGTACCGAATTTCACGACTATCCAAAGATTAGATCCTCCGCTACAAACGACACGCATGCATACACAGACAGATTTTTTGATTTTGAGAAATGCCTATTTTGAATGACTATTTGAATTCTCAGGATAAAATATTTAAGATATGTCTAACGATTTTACTAATTTGACTTTTACTAACCCACCAATTGATTTTCTAAAAATTATAATACATTTAAAAATATTTTTTTTCTTCTTTAAAAACAATATTTCATTTAAAAAATTGTTGCGTCGGTGATTGGCATATTTCTAAGAGACTGTGCCAAGTTTTTTCTATCTCCTGGATTAAAACGAAAGCTTAAAGATACATTTTAATTAATCACATCTGATTAAATAAATATATATATTATATATACATACGTAATCAAGCTCTTGGAAAGAGATAAAAATATGCGATGGCAGTTTTCAAATTAATGATGGACATGAAAAGCGAATATATGAGGTCATTTTCTAAATTATCTTCATTATCTTCATTGTCATTATATTCATTAATTTCTGGAATTGAAATTTTTATTAAAGTGTATATCCGTATATGCATTTAAATGCCACCTTTTCTATCTTCATTTCAGTTCTACACTGTAGAAATGTTTAACAAAGCAGGCTTTTCAAAAAAGCAGACTTAAAAAAAAAAAGTCGTCGTATGGGGGATTGACATAATTTCCAAACGAACGTGCCAAGTTTTTCGATCTCCTAGTTTGAAACCAAACTTAAATATGCATTTTAATTAATCACATCAGATTAAAAAAATATAGATATTATATATAAATGCGGAATTAAGCTCTTGGAACTAGATAAAAATATACAATGGCAATTTTCAAATTAATAATGGACATGAAAAGCGATGTATGATGTCATTTTCTAAATTATCTTCATTATCTTCATTGTCATTATATTCATGAATTACTGAAATTGAACTGTTTATTACAGTGTATATCCGTATATACATTTAAATTCTATCTTTTCCATCTTCATTTCAGTTCTACGCTGTAAAAATATTTATCAAAACATGCCTTTCAACAAGGCAGACTTTTCGAAAAAATTTGTCGTATGGGTGATTGACATATTTCCAAATTTCTGTGTAAAGTTTTTTCTATCTCCTAGTTTGAAACGCAAACTTAAAGATGCATATTAATTAATCTCATCTCATTAAATAAGCAAAGATATTATATATAGATTCTTAATCAAACTCTTGGAACAAGTTAAAAATATACGATGGCAGTTTTCAAATTAAAAATGTAAATGAAAAGCGGCATATCAGATCATTTTCTAAATTATCTTCATTATTATTATATTCATTAATTACTGAAATAGAACTGTTTATTAACGTGTATATTCGTATATGTATTAAAATTCCACCTTTTCTATCTTCATTTCAGTTCTATACTGTAGAAATTTTTAACAAAACAGGCCTTTCAACAAGGCAGATTATTAGGCAAATGTAATTGGTTACAACTCTGAAGTAAAAGAATATGAAAATCAATTTGTGTTTATATATCGTATTAGTTTTAGACCATCTGCCAAGTGAAAATTTTGAAACACGCCGCGCGATGAAAAAAGCTTATATGTTTTAAAATAATTTACTCAAAATATACAAGGTGTCCAGAAAGTTCCGGAACAGCGCAATATCTCGAGAAATACACTTTGGATAAAAAAATAAAAAAGCATGTATTCAATATTTTTAGGAAAGCTATCCAATGATACCAAAATTGACCCCCATCCCCCCTCCTGGGGGGAAGAGGGTGTGGCAACTTTGAAATTCTCAATGGGAATCCCCATTTTTTATTACAAATTTGGATTCTCCAGAAAAAATTACATACATTTGACCTACGATTTTTGATTTTTGCTCCCCCAATTACGCCATAATCGAGAAAAACGAAAGTGGGGCACGAACGTTTAAAAATGGGAATGTCTCAAAAAATACACTTCGGATAGAAAAATAAAAAATTACTTGTTCAATATTTTAAAAAAAACTATCCAATGATGCTAAAATTGTACCCCTCCCCCCGCTAACCATTCACTTCTGCGACAACTGCTGACTTCAGTTTAGAAAACGGTTCAAAACTACTTTTAGCACTATCCAGGAACAACGATGTGGACGTAGTAGTTTTCTGTTCTCTTCGGGATGCTTGATTAACATGAGACCCCTTGCCTCTCATGCTCAGGGTGCTTTTTTCTGTAACTTTTAAACGTTAGTGCCCCACTTCCGTTTTTCTCGATTATAGCGCCATTGGGGGAGCAAAAATCAAAAATCGTAGGTCAAATGTATGTAATTTTTTCTGGAGAATCCAAATCTGCAATAAAAAATGGGGGTTCCCATTGAAAAAGATATTGCGCCGTTCCGGAATTTTCTGGACATCCTGTATGTGAAAAACCATTTAATTGCTTAACCAATTTCGAATCTTCCTTACATTATGATTTCCCGGCCCGTTCCTAACACATTATAAAAGCATTGGGATAATTCATCCAAAATGTGGGACTCCGTGTTACAGGCAAATTCTAAATGATTTAAAAGCGTGTTGAACAGGCATACAAGTTTCAAATATTAATATATTCGAGATCTATTAAGAAGGGTTTAAATATGACAAAATATCTAGTTGCATATTGATTTGACGCGTGTTTGAAATGAAAGCGGAGTTGGACGTGGAGTCACGACAGAAATCTATGGAGCGCCGGGAGTTTTGTCATCTTGTCAAAATGTTATAATTGAGAGTCCAGCTCTCTTACCAGTGTATGACAAACATATCATTGTCTTATCACGCTGTTTGACATGATCCTAATTGGCAATGGTCAAATGAATCGATTTTCAATTAATAGCTAGTGAAAGAGGAAAAGACAAGAAATGTATGTGCAGGCTATAATATTGTGATAACGTTAATCCCATAAAACCGAAGTTGGAAGCCGAAAAGTTGACACACAAAAATAAAATAAATTACTAACAAAATCAAATATGTTACGGTTGGCTAGATGATGTTTTATCCATTAAGCTATTGAAGGGCTTTGGCATATTAAATAATCTTCAACCTAATATTTTTACATATACTATGTTTATGTTCCCTGCAATATATGGTTATGGATAGGGAAAGTATAGGAATCATGCCGAAATTCCCAACTCGAGTTGTCGACGGGTCAACACGTTTTGAGACCTCTAGAATACGAGAAAACTATTTTTAACGGGACGTATGTGTGTGTGTGTATCTGTCTGCCTATAGGTCTGCCTGTCAATCTGTCTGTCAATCTGTCTGTCAATCTGTTTGTCAATCTGTCTGTCAATCTGTCTGTCAATCTGCCTGTCAATCTGCCTGTCTCTCAGTTTTTGTCTGTGCAATGTATGTATCCACTGCAACTCAAAAACTAATGCACCAAATTTCCTAAAATTTGGTAGATAAGTCACTTATGGGTGACTTTGGTGCTGATCAGTTTTTGGTACGATCCGGAATAAAAGAACCCGCTTTTTTCCGAAATGGTCCACGAAAATGGACTGTATCCACTCTAGCTGAAAAAACTAATAGATCAAATTTTACAAAATTTGGTAGATAAGTCACTTGTGTTGTGGGCGTCCCCTGGTTTTGATTAGATTTTGTTACAATTCGAAAAAAAATAACCTGCCTTTTTTTGCGAAATGGCCCGCAAAAATCGTTAAAATCTAAAATAAAAAACTACGTATGCTCAAATATATAAATTAAATGCTTGTTTTATACGTAATTTATAATGATAAAAAGAAAGAGATCAAACCCATGACCTAGGACTAGCCATTCTCGAGATATTTTATTATTTATTTTTTTTTTTTGCATTTTCGATACGCCACCTTTGATAATAAGTTCAGTTACCGAATAACATCGAAAATTTACCTAAAAGTGCAAATTTAGTATTATTTTATGCACTTAAACTAGATTTAATGAATTATTGAGGAAATAAAGTGAACGTGAATATGAGTCTGCAGGGAAAGTCATGTGCTACCCACATCGGATTTTTACTTTCCTTGCAGTACAGGGTAATGTATCGGGTAAGTATTCAAATCATACCAAAAATCGCAACTCGAGTTTTCGATGGATCTGATCTACACGCGTTTTGGGACTTCTAAACTACGAAAAAACGGTTTTTAGCGTGACGTCTGCTTGTGTGCGTGTCTGTCTGTGCAATGGATGTATCCACTCTAACTCTAAAACTAATAGACGTAATTTCATAAAATTTTGTAGTTAAGTCTCTTGTGGGTGACCCTGGTGCTGATTAGATTTTGGTATGATCGAGAAAAAGAGCCTACTTATTTTGCAAAACTGCCGGTAAAAATTATCAAAATCTAAAATGAAATACTATGTATGCTCAAATGCATTAATTAAATGCAAGTGTCATATGTAATTTATGAGGATGAAAAGAATGAGACCAACCCCATTACTCTAGGACTAGAAGTTCTCGAGATATTTAATTTTTTTTTTTTTACATTTTTGCTACGCCGGTTTTGAGAATGAGTCTAGTTACCAAATGAAAACGAAAGCTTTGTAAAAGAATTGTAATTTCATTATTCTAGTAATTATTTTAAGTACAGTTTTTGTTAATTATAGTATTACACCTATTGCCAATCCAGGTTGTCTTTCAGAACTTTTTGGCCGGGAAGGGAGGGGGAGGGCGAATCAAACTTTAGGGAGGGGATTGTTTTCTATTTGCCCTATATAAATATATCTAAATACTGTCATATAAATATAAACTATATTAATATAAAATGTCTCCGGGAGGGGGGGAATAATCATCCCCAAGAGGGCTTCGCCCCCCGAAAGTATGCTTGAAAGAAACACTCTGCCAATCCCTCCTGATTTATAGTCTTACTTAGCGACCTGAATTTAATTCTAATCCCTAGGCCGCATTATAAAAATAATTTTGTGTTCTGCGTTTATGTTGTGTTTTTCTGTCTGTTGTGCTCACCTATATAGTCTTGTTTGTATTAATATTAAATTTAAATTTGATCAGACGATGTGATATCCAATAAGCTACTGAGATTATTACTTTCATTCATACATGTTAAATTGATCGTACATTTTCCTCTATATTTCAAATTGGAGTATAACTTCTGATCTATATAGCTACCCTCTCCCTTTGCTTTTTAATCAGAATGGAATCCTTATCTATGTACCTCCCGTGGGAAAAAATCACTACCATAAAACGTAGAGTATTCATAAAGCGATTTAAAAAAATAAATTAATCATTAGATTTTAAAAGTCATTTAATAAACACCCTAGAGATGTACATATAGATTAAAAGCTAGAGTGCTTTCGGGAGTCGCCATGCCCTTCCTCAGTGGCATTATATGAAAATCGTACCAATAAGCTTAAATACTATCCACACTGATAGGCAAAATTTGCATATTACAAATCGGCATCATTACAACAAACACGATAATGCATCAACATAAAAACATGAGCAAGAAATTTAAAGTGAAGGCTATTATAATGCAAAATTAGAAGGACAAATTGTCAAGTTCTATATCAAGCATGCTATGTATTAAGCAATTAATTTTGAAATCATAAGTAACTTTGTAAAATATTGACGCGCATGGAATCAAGAAAGAGTCGCCAGGCATAACTCAAAACATGCACAGGATCAAAATTACAGATAGAAGCACGGTATAAATAAATAAACAGGGATTCATAATTGAACAGGGATTATTACAACTGATCAAAAGAAAATATTTACTAAAGGGAACTGAAAATTACCTTTAACTACAATTTGGGCAAGATCCGTAGATTGCTTACCATTTTTAACATCCCGAGTATGTTCAGCCAAACTTATACCAACCATACGTTTAGTGCAACCAATATAAATTTAAAATCATTACAAAGAGAAAGAAGGGGTACCTCATATACCCCAGCTTTTAAAATTATCCTTATCCTTAAATTTATCAGAGCGAATGCGATTAAACATAGCGGTCATAGTCGAGTGAGGGTGTCTAAATTTAAACTCGGTGCAAAATTGGATACGTCAATAGGTCGTTTATTAAATAACTTTTAAAATTCTAAAGATTTCGTATTTAATTTATTTAAATCAATTCACAATTTTGACGTGTTACCACTCTAAGTATTCATAAAGCTACAATCTTGATATTTTTTTAACTTCAGCTATCTTCAATGTCAAACTTGTAGGGTTACATATTGTTACGACGTATCCTCTGCAATCGTGTGTGTACGCTTAGCATACAAGAATGAGTCCACATTTCTGGATACCTGAGATGTTTATTCACAGGCACAGCGTAAGAAGGAACAATATACAACAAACAGCTCGATAACTATTTCACAAGATCACTCAACAAACTATCAAGTACAGTAAATAAACAATTAAATGCTCCACTAATTTCACAAAACAGCACTTACTATTCTCAACAAATTCTCACAAAACAGCAACTACTATTCTCAAAACTTTGACGTATCTCAGTATTCGCAGTAACTCATATCACTTCAAATGATCTCCAACTGAGTGATGACCTCTTTTATATACTCTCTGTGGACACTTCTAGAAAGGGGCTCGTATCTCGTAGAATGTTAGTTATATCAAGAAAGTTATCGAACATTCGGAATGTCGCGAAATAGAAGATAAATCGCCAAATCTAGGAATCCTGAATCGACAGTCCTGGAATTGCAACCCCAGATTCAAGTCATACGAGAGGTTGCAGGTGCGGTGTTTTTATCGTTCTGGCTCACAAGAGAGCTTCCAATGAGGGAATTTTTCATGTCCGTAACAATATATTCGTCGCCATTTTAAAAAACTCATTCTCTAAAAGGAATCGAACCGTCGATCTCTGTCTAAACAGACGGCTACTATCTATTGAGCTGAGATAATTACCTTGTATTTTATATTTTAGGTATACTCTGCAGTGTACTTCTATAGCAGGAATATAAATATAATCATAATGCATTTTCGTAAAGTACCAATTAACAATATCTCTTATTATGTAATGCTCAAAAATTGTATAGCCGAATAAAATTAAATAATTTCGTAAAATTGTCTTTCCAAAATACTTTTTCTGAATACATAAGATATCAATGTCGAGAGATCTATTCCGTTAAATGCGAAACTCATAAAATACTGCAGCAGGTAAAGACATCATTTGGTTTCCCATAATTTCACGTACAAGTGGCTAACACGTTTTTTGACCCCGTCATGGCGCCAAGTGTCAAAAGCATTAACACTAATATGGAAACGTCTTTTAGTACAATTTATCTCAACGACAGTTTTATTTAAATCAAGTGAATGAACTGGCCAGCATTTTAAAACACGTCACTTCCGTTTCCGGACTCTTAAATTGTGCGTGACACATTGCGCAATGGTCCATATACTCTTTTACTTAATCCAGTCTGTTTTCGTCTTGATAGCGTCGTTTTATTTTATTGAAAAATTGCATGAACTCGGCAAGTTTGCTCTTATTCTACTTTCCAAAATGTGTTTTATAGATACTTTTAAAGATAAGCTTTTAAAGATAAGATTTTGCAATTGACTTGATAATATAAAATTAAAATACTTCCTTATAGAAAGCAGGCATAAGAATATTAGGTAATTGCTTCAAGGGCTTTATTATTACTTTCCTTATATACATAATGCATAAGGAAAGTATTGTGACGGGGTCGAAAATTCGAATTCGAGTTTTCGACGAGAGAGCACGTTTCAAGCATCCCTGATCACGAATCAAACATTTTTGAAGTAATGTCTGTGTGTGTGTGTGTGTGTGTGTCTATGTGTGTGTGAAAGTATGTGTGTGTGTGTCAGTGAGTCTGTGGAGACGATAACTGACGAACGAATAGACCGATTCGAACGAAATTTGCTACAAAAATAACAACCCGTAAACACTGGAAGCCTATTGTTTTTATACGCAATCGAATGTTAAGAAACCCCTAAATTTTCGAGCGACATTTTGAAAGAATCGTCAAAAAATCAAAACCGCTAATAAAGTTACACAAATAGACATTTCTTATGTAATTTTTCATTAGAAAACTATTAACATAAATTTTAGAACGCTAACATGAACCGTTCTCGAGATATTGCACATTTTTCAAAAAAATTATCAAAAAGTCATAAAAAATTAAAAAGAATGTTTCCTATTGAGAAACATGTTCACTTTTCATATGTAATACCATGCGATAAATTTGGTGACATCATTCCCGTGGATCTAGCTCGTTCCATTCATGAAAAAAGATACTTTGAGTAATACTTTTGTATTTGAACGCCAACAGTCATTTATCTGCTATAAGACTAACATATTTCTCCGTCCATAACGCTTGGCGAGATTTTGGCGACGAATTTGGCGGAATGTCGCCAACTTGGCGACATTTTTAATTGTTGCCAATTTAACAAAAATCTCGCCAAATTGATAAAAATGATGCTAAATCAATGAAACTAACGACTAATTGAAGAAAATTCAATATCTTGGAAAGAATATAAGTATCTACTATAAGAATAACATTTTCTTTAACTGTAAAAGTAGTAAATTCATTGCATTATATAAGGAAAGTCATGTGTTGCCCGCATCAGATTTTTTTTTATAGTTCCCTAGTAGCATAAAATATTGGCCCAATATTGGAACAATATTGTATATCTTGGCACTACAGTGGAAATATCTCCAATGTTATCGCAATATTGGGCAAATATCGGGGTTACTTTGACCTCCAATGTTGGCTAAATATGTTCATTACAATTTTACGTCAATATTAGTGTTACATTGGAAATATTACCAATGAATCATCAATATTGGATTGATATTGTCCCAATATTTTAAGCCAATATGGTGTTACAGTGGAAATATTTCCAATAAAACGCCAATATTGGCGTAATATTGTCCCAAAATTTTAAGCCAAAATTGGGCCAATTCCATCAAAATGTCCAATTTTCATTTTGGTCCAACATTTTCAATATTGGCTGACAATATTGAGCCGATATTGGATTGTTACTAGGGTTTTAAAGATTTAAATTTTTTCCCTCTCAGTTTTATTTAAATATCATGTACTCACGGCTTTACTGTGAGAATTTAGAGTATAACGCTCAAATTTAGCTTAAAACAACATTCCACCGAAACCGAAAATAGAGTCTGGTTTCACAAAATAGTGCTTAGCAATAGGCATACGTAGAGCTCCTCTACTACAGGCTGATCAAGCATATTGAAGCCCATAGGGTTCCATACTACAGTTACAGAAATCATAAAATAAGTGTTTAAAATAAATACTTTGTATAAAAAAAAAGAAGTTTCAATTAGAATATTGTAGAACTTAGTTCGCATAAGCATGCTCCAGTACCGGGGATCCAATTATTTATTAGCCATTGTTTTATTCTTTCTTCATTTCTTGGAAAGCGAAATAACCTAATACCCTTTCTGGAATGATTAGAGCAGTTCGGTGCAGAACAACCACCCATAATTATTTCAATTATACTTCCTAAAGTGAAAATACGAATATAGCTAATGCTAATGGATTGCGCTTCCAGCTATGGTGGGCTTCAATATGCTTGATGCGTCAGCTCGTATATAGAGGAGCCTTAGGCATAACCGTGACATCAGAAAGGAGAGTCGACTTTCAAATGGGTGTTTACAGTACCAAATTTCGTCTTCCAATATGAATCCTGTGGAGAATTCGAGAATTCATATAATTTGTAAAGAACTATGCTATCCCAAACAGGAATCGAAACTTCTGATACTCTACCGTTGAGCCACTGGAAGAAAAATGCAAACTCTTTTCGTCAAAGTAAATTCTGTCTTCTCTGTTTGACAATCTGATTGACTACCTCATGATTTTCTTTTACCTCAGGTTATTCACCCGATATTACAATTTTCCTCATGTTAGTATCCTGCATGGCCGTTGTTCTCCAATATGTCACAATCCACTGAGTCCACATTAATCATACTAACATCGCGTTTACCCCCCCCCCCCCCCCAAAAAAAAAAAAACATTACTTCACTAAGCTGTAAGGTTAATTCGTTTGGGTACCATTGTAAAAAATCTGATGTGGGCAACACATGACTGTCCTTATATAATGCAATGAATTTACAATTTTTACAGTTAAAAAAATGCTATTCTTATAGTAGATGCTTATATTCTTTCCAAGATATTGAATTTTCTTCAATTAGTCGTCATTTTCATTGATAAAGCGTCATTTTTATTAATTTGGCCAGATTTTTGTTAATTTGGCAGCAATTAAAAATGTCGCCATTAAATGTCGGTTGAAATTTGGTTAAATGTCGCGATTGGCGACATTAAACCAAATTTGCAGCCAAAATCTCGCCAAGTGTTATGGATGGAGAAATAAGTTATTCTTACAGCAGATAAATGACTATTGCCGTTCAAATACAAAAGTATTAAAGTATCTTTTTTCATGAATGAAACGAGCTAGATCCGCAAGAATAATGTCACTAAATTTATCGCATTGTATTACATATGAAAAATGAGCATGTTTCTCAATAGGAAATATTTTTTTTTATTTCAAATAACTTTTTGATAATTTTTTTTTAAAATGTGCAATACCTCGAGAACGGTTCATGTTAGCGTTCTAAAATTTATCTCAATCGTTTTCTAAAGAAAAATTACATAATGTAAATAAATTACAAATGTCTATTTGCGTAACTTTATTAGCGGTTTTGAGTTTTTGACGATTTTTTCAAAATTTCACTCGAAATTTTTGGAGGTTTCTGAACATTCGATTGCGTATAAAAACAATAGGCTTCCATTGTTTATGGATTGTGATTTTTGTACTAAATTTCTTTCAAATCGGTCCATTCGTTCGTCAGTTATCGTCTCCACAGTCTCACTGACACACACAAACACACGGACATCACTTCAATAGTGTTTGATTCGTGGTCAGGGAGGCTTGAAACGTGCTCTCCCGTCGAAAACTCGAATTCGAATTTTCGAGCTCGTCACAATACTTTCCTTATACATTATGTTGTATATAAGGCCATTGGCTTTTGCTCCGGCCGTTGGTTTTTGCTTTGTGTGGAAAGCGGCTGGCTTTTGCTCCTGCTTCACTAACTTTCTTGCACATACCGTCAAGGAACTTAATGACCGTTTGGCATTTTTTGTCCAGTGATGAAATGGAGCTAACTCTCAAACACCATCTAGTTGGGAAGAAAGGCCACAAGGAAACTGTATCTTCTGAACACAATTGAAACATTTAGAAAATTTTTAATCTCTGTGGAAATAGAAAGAAGTGGCTTAACATTTTTCTTTCTAGTATAGATCTTGATACAAGGAGTTTGACTTCGAAGGCGAAAATTTTCGTTCTGCAAAATCATTTTTAAATTAAAAAAAATTGTTAATGATAACATTTTGGGGGATGCCTGATCTCCCGAGCATCCCGTCTATGCTGAATACATATGCAGCATGCATAATGTATATCCTAGAAGCTAAATTACCTCTGTAAGGTAATCTGCAGCTCGACTTTCGTTTGGAATTAGCAAGCGTTAACAGACACAACTGTGAAAATTGAGTTGCATTATAAATTTATAGGAGTGATTTCGATGGTGGAAATTAATGGTATTCAGCTTCATATCCTATATTACTCAATTTATCCATGCCAAACAGCGAACAGTGCGCATATTGTATTCATGAAGCAGCGGCTGTCGCGCAAAATGCGCGACTAACATTTTAATGTGTTGTCTGTATGCAAATTAGCAGGTTTGGCAAATATGCTTCAAGTTTCCCGCCATAATTAGAGTCATCTATTGAAACTAGTGCTGTAGAACTGAAATATATGGTATTGTCAAATAAATTGTATTTTATTACTTTCCTTATATACATAATGTATAAGAAAAGCATTGTGGCGGGGTCGAAAATTCGAATTCGAGTTTTCGACGGGAGAGCACGTTTCAAGCATCCCTGATCACGAATCGAGCATTTTTTAGGTGTGTGTGTGTGTGTCAGTGAGTCTGTGGAGACGATACCTCACGAACAAATGGAGCGATTCGAATAACATTTAGCACAAAAATCACAATCCATGAATACTGGAAGCCTATTGTTTTAAAACACAATCGAATGTTCAGAACCAACTAAATTTTCGAGTGAAATTTTGAAAAAATCATCAAAAAATCGAAACCATTAATAAAGTTTTTCAAATACACATATCTTATGTGATTTTTCCTTAGAAAACGATTAACATAAATTTTAGAGCGCTAGCAGGAACCGTTCTCGAGATATTGCACATTTTTCAAATAAATTTATCGAAAAACCCATAAATTAAAAAAAATTACTGTTGAGAATCATGCTCACTTTTCATATGTAATATCATGAGGTAAATTTGGTTACATCATTGACGTGGATCTAGCTCGGCCCATTCATGAAAAAAGATACTTTGAGTAATACTTTTGTATTTGAACGCCAATAGTTATTTATCTGCTATAAGAATAACTTATTTCTCCGTCCATAACGCTTGGCGAGATTTTTGCAACTTATTTGGTGGAATGTCGCCAACTTGTCGGCTTTTTTAAATGTTGCCAAATTAACGAAAATATCGCCAAATGGATAAAAATGACGCTAAGTCAATGAAAATGACGACTTCAAAATTCAATATCTTTGAAAGAATATAATTATCTACTATAAGAAAAATCTATTTTTTTTTTTTACTGTAAAAGTAGTAAATTCATTGCGTTATGTAAGGAAAGTAATTTGTTGTCCACATCAGATTTTTTTATAATCATTTGACATTTTTGTCGCATAAATTACTCGCTAATGAAACATATTTTTAAATGAACGCTTCATCGAGGTTGATGTTACTGACATTTTTGAGGAATGTGAATCCATGCATGTTATGTGCAGAGGCCAATTTAAGGAGAAGAAAAAGATCGGGAAATAAAATCCCCAAAATAAAAATATTGAAACAAATTTCTCTACGATTGCATTATAAATCAGCATTTTGATGATTTTCACCCCTTCAGAGAAATCGCTTGAAGATGAATATACGGCAAAACTCTCCTTAAAATGTCTATTCAAATAATGCCAATAGTTATGTGCCACTTATGGACCATGGTACACGATTGTTTTTCATCGTCCGTCTAGGTGACGCTAGGATGTGTTAGACTTGTTACTTGTTTGTTTGTTCGACCCAGACCGTCCGACCTACAAAATGGTGTGCCTTTTTGCAATGCCGAGACAGTGTCATCCGATTTAGATCGCAACCAAGTTCGATCGACATTCACAGGGATCTTACCCTCATTCCCCTACATCCAACATCTCTGGATGAATTACGGACCCACATATTTAACTTGCCCGTGATCCGTGTGAACACGGGGATAGTTTGGTCAGAGCCGGAAATCCAACTCAGATCGCCCGTGCTTGTGGCTCAACCACTGGGCTATTCCACGTGGCTCAACCACTGGGCTATTCCACGTGGCTCAACCACTGAGCTATTCCATCATCACATAAGAATGTATGTGTCTACACGGGGACAGTTGTCCGTGTGAACACGGGAACAATTATTTAATACTGACGAACATATAAACCTCGAAACCGGTTCACGGATTTATCGGCTGAAATGGGACCTCTGTGCTAAATTGTTTAATTTATTTTTAATATTTTAATATAACGTTAAAGTTTTATTTCTCACAATAATTTAGTTTTTCTGTGTATTTATAAAACGTATTTGACTGTGCATTTATTAAACTTATTTGACTGTGTATTTATTAAGTTCATTTGACTGTATATGTATTACATTTATTTTATAACGTATTTCATGCTGTGCGTTTACTAACATTATGTTGAACATTTAAACAAAGTACTTCATTTTGAGAAAAATATTTTTAAAGAAAAATTTAGTATAGAAATAAAGTCAGTATGCGTATGTTTTAAAGGACGAAATAAATTCCAGTAAACCTTTTTTTGATTCATAGTCACATTTATTTTTATGCTGCGAAGCGAGATTTCAGTTTAAATAAAAATTCTACATAAGGCAAATGTTTCATTTCTAATTTTATCTTTCAGCATCAGATAATAGCGCTAGATAATATTTAGAGTCAGAACATATTAAATATGATAATGCGAAATGGAACATATTTTTATTCTGAGAACTGTTTCTTTTCAAACAACTGAATGCAAAAATACCCTGTTTTTGCGGAAATAAAATAATTTCAGATCTCTCTGTCTATACCAGAGCAATATTCGTATTCGACTGTTATGTTTATAATAAACAGATCTTTGCCGAATTGTTATTTCCACACAAATAATGCGAAGTTCATAAATTAAAACGATATGCTCATTATATTTAAAGAGGGGAAAAAATGCAGTTTCAATGCTTATTGCGATTTACTTTCTTCTACCAGTTAATCTCCATAAACGTTGCTTTTTATTTAAATATTCACTATGCAATTTCATTTTAAAATGGTGTTCCTTTTCTTGTTTAAATGTGACAAATTTATAATCAGCTTTTGGAATGTTTGCTAATCTGAGTAATTACGGCTGTATTAAAAGCTATTATTGTTATTTAAACGCTAACTGTATTTTCATAGTTAAAAATGACCTTCATAAGAGAGAGATAAGATTTTTTTCCCCTTTCTTAATTAGTTTGCGGAAGTTGCTGATTTTTATTTAATTTCTGGTATCTATATAAATAAAATTGAAAATCCGTCAGTCTGTGTGTGTGTCTGGTTGTCTCATCATCACAGAAGAACGGCTGTACCGATTTTCATGAAATTTTGTGGGTAGCCGTAAATTACTCCCTTTTAAAATTTAGTCCATGTTTCGAGTTTCTATGATCAGGGATTGTCGAGATACTAATAAAAAAAATCCACAATTCAATCTTCCGGAGCGATAGCATTATGCAGACGATATTTCTATCACCAATATTTGAAGAAAATGATATCATGTTCCATAGCAAGGGATTTAAAACCAAAGTCAGTGCATTTTATGCAGAAGACGATTTTTATTAAATCTTTTCCGATGTGAATAATAAAGATATGTACACTCATTGCCATAAAAATTTGCTCACCAAGAATATGATTAGTTGTCAGAGTTCGAGAGGGGAAAAATCATCAGGATGGTGGAAGCCGGGTCATCAGCTCGCCCAGCAGCCAGCCACCTAGGCCATTCTGACTTTACTGTGAGGAGGTTTTGGGACCAGTGGACGGGAGAGAGGTCGCAAACACGGCGGCCAGGCTCAGAACGCCTTCGGCAGACCAATAGCCGAGAAACCCGTCACATCACCCGACACGCTCGCACAGCACCAACTGCATCATTGTCCGCCATCCGGATACAGGCAGCACCTTCACTACAGTTCTCTGTATCTGTCCGTACCATCACGAGGCGCCTGACTGAAGGACATTTGGTATCGCGGCGCCCATTATGTGTGCTGCCAATGACACCCACTCACCGTCGCCTCCGTTTGGAGTGGTGTCGCGCTCGACGGGATTGGTCCGCAACGGAATGGAACTAGGTCGTCTTCAGCGATGAATCGAGATTCAGTTTAGGCAGTGATGACAACCGTGTACGTGTGTGAAGGCCCAGTGGTGAACGTCTCAATCCTGCCTTCGCTTTACAGCGGCACACAGCTCCCACAGCTGGTGTGATGGTATGGGGTGCCGTCGCATACGACATTCGGTCACGGTATTGATTCACGGAACCATGACAACCCAGCGGTACGTTCGTGACATCCTTCAGCCACATATGTTGCCAGTCATGGTAGGGCTCCGAGGTTTCCCAGGAGACATTTTACTACAGGACAATACTCGGCCACACACAGCAAGAGTGTGGCACAGGAATGCCTCCACCACATTACCACCCTTCCCAGGCCTGCCCGATCCCCAGATTTATCACCGATCGAGCATGTCGGTGATAACTTGAGACGGCAAGTTGGACAGCCTACGAGTTTGTTCGCATTAGAGGCACTCTTACAACAACTGTAGAATGGAATGACTTAGGACACCATTGGGACCTGTATGTCTCAATGCCCGCCCGTATCACATCGTGTATTCACGCTAGAGGTGGCCCAGCAGGGTACTAGAATCTCCATTCATTTGTAGTTTTTCCTGTAATAAATGTTCCTTTTGCTCTGATTTTGTACCACTTACTTATATCAACGGTGCACTCACATATATACAATTTCTTTTGATTCTGGCAACTCTTTCTTGGAGCGCAAATTTTTATGGCAATGAGTGTATAGAAAATACATTTTATCGAAATTGCATTTTCAACTGAATTATATTTATTAAGGACTTCAGGTTTAAAGATTATGGTGATTATTGATATTTTAAATTTATTACGTCATCCGTTTTATTTTGACAAATATTAATGAAGCTCATATATCGTAGTACGAGCAATCTTCTACTAATATATCTTCTAATCTGCGAGAATATATTAGTGTAATTCTATCCTCCCATACAATTTTAGCGCTTTTTGTTATACAGGTGAACCTCGATATATCGAACCTCGATATCTCGAAATTTTCGATATCTCGAAATGTTTTCATCTCCCTTCAAGCACGGTATAAAACTAATGTAAAACAAACTCTATTAACTCAAAATTTTTCTAATCAAACTCTCGATATCTCGAAATTTTTCATCTTACCATTTGGATCATCTTACCATTTTCAACTTTTCATTTGGAAAAATACGATCCAAAAAATGTATTTAATGCAGATGGACTATTTTTTGAGTGTATGCCTGATAAATCTATGACCATTAAAGGTGAAGCATTTCATGGCGAGAAAAGGAGCAAAGAAATATTAACTGTGCTGTTTTGCACTGATATGGATGGTTCAGAAAAACTCAAACCTCTTATGATAGTTATATCTGCTAAATCCTGATGTTTTTCAGGAATTAAATATTTTCCAATGGCTTTTTTTGCGAACAAAAAGACTTGGATGACTGCCGAAATTTTCACTAATTGGTTGAAGGAACTAGACAGAAAAATGTCCCGTGAAAATCGCGATATTGTTTTCTTCTTGGACAACTGTAATAGCGTGCCGAAATTAAAATCCATGAAAGTTCATTTCATGCCACCAAACACAACTTCTACGTTACAGCCTTTGGACCAAGGTATTATTTAGAGTTTTAAAGTAAACTATCGCCACAAAATTAAGCTCATTTGGATCCGCCTAGTTCATTTGGAAAATGTGATAGATATAGAAGGAATCAGTAACTGTAACCAAACTGTCATTGATGACTATTTTGCAAAGTAAAGAAATGCAAGATTAAATTCTAATTATGTATGTACGTACTTACCTGTAGTATTATATTAAAAGTGTATCCAATCATTTCAAGCTTCGCTTTATTTGTTGTCAGCATTTTCTTGGGTAATACCCAATTCTCTGTCTGCAAGATAAAGTAAGGGATTCTTTTAAAAATGTGTAAAGTACAGAACTAGTATGTAATGTGTAGGACTAGTATATTTTATGAATTCCTTAAATTTTTCAAATTTTTGAGATCTCGATTTTTTTTTCTTCTCCCTTCAAATTCGTCATATCGAGGTTCGACTGCATATTGACTTGATTTCATATTTTTTGTAAATTTGTTTACAAACGTGTTGTTTGTAAACACATGTGCCAAAAAACCAAGATATGTTATTCATCACATTTGTCTGTGAAGATAATTTTATATAGCGAGTACAAAGATACTTAAGCTTCCATTTAGGAATCGTAATTTAAATATTTTAATAGAATGTATTGAATATTAATTTCATTTAGAATCCTATAGGAATTTGCACACGCTTGTTAAATATAAATTTTTTTATAATGCATATTCCGTACGAAGAACGTGCGTACCGTTAGCAAAACAATAAACGTCTGTGCGGTCCTGGATGTAAGGCTTTCACACAGTTTGGCTGATTTGTTCGAAACCGATTCTTAGGTATGAATGGAGCTGGGGTTTTATATTATAAAATACAGCTGCACTCGAACACGATTCAATCTTGTAATGACACCGGAGAGCACGAAGTAACATTTTTAGAAATAAACGTACAGTGGTTTTGATGAAACAAGTACTGTCCGATGAGTTTTGAAGCGATTCCTACTTATAATCCAACTAAATAGTTGATATACAAGGTGATCATAATGTAACTCCCTCTATTTACAAGCCTCAAAAGACCGCAATGATGGTGGCTAGAGCTATGTAAGTGAAGTATCGGTTAGGCACACATCAATTGATGCAACTGGAGCAGCGCCCCTAGCGGTAAAATTTGGAAGTTAGGTCTCATACCCCGAAAAAATACTATATATAATTAGAATGTTATATAATTAGTATTATATAATTAGAAATTAGTAGATCATGGTCGAGTTAGTAAGAATTAAAATTTTTCAGAAAAAGATCATGACAGACAGACATCCCTCTAGAAAGAGATGAAACATGTTCAAGAGGTCCTCAAACATATAATAGCATCAAAATCTTCAAAGCGAAAATGTTCGTAAAAACAATACTTTCTCTATACTTTGCTGATATAAAACATACAATGCACATACAATCATATATTCAGTTAAAAATTGAAATAATTATATTTATCATCATACCATCTACGTTACAGTTAATTTTCGTTTTTTTAATTGGTTTAAGTATTTAATAGTTTACATTTAATAACGTTGTGCGATTTATATTCATTGCTGAATCCTTCATCTTTATTTACTTCACATTAAACTTGTAAAATGTACATAAAATTATACTTTGAAATTCATTATTTAAACCCACAATTAAATAGAATATAGGCAGTTTCGTATGGTTCCATTGAATCAGATATAAACCAATCTAACTTGATAAATATTCAGAGCAAGTTATGGCAGTTCTTTTATTCTCGGACGGATTTATGCCCATGCATACAAAAATTTTCCTTTTACACCTGATCCCATCAATTCAAATTCATGAAAACATCATTCATTTGTACCATTGATCTCCAACTAAATGAATAGGAATATGAATATTCAATTTATTTTATTCACAACAATATAATTAATGAAATAACTATACAAAGGAGAATGCAGACTTAAAAACGGACATGATATAAAAATATCAGATTTTCTTTTGAACGTTACCGTATTATTAATTTAAATATATTTGTTTCGTATATACATATACTCGTTTACATATATAACTATACATTATATACATATGTAACTACTCGTGCATATATATGCGTTATGTGCATATATAAATATACATTATATACGCATGCTCGTTTACATTGTAATACGTTATAGTTATATATGCATATAAAGTATAGTTATTATACATTATATACATATGTAAATATACTTTATATGCAAATATATAACTATACATTATATACGCATGCTCGTTTCGTTATATACATATACTCGCCGTTGGCCAAGTTCTATATAAATGTCAGCTAAAACGATAATACAAATAAGCTATAACACTCCTTAAAACTTTACTGATACATTCTAAAACATGTTGCAATTCCTCGCGCATCCACACAGACAACTGATTCGCCGATGGTCAGAAAAATGGCATGGCATATAAAGCATTAATAATATAAACACCTTGATTTATTTGTCTGTTTATCTACCTACCTCTGAGTAACGCTAATAAAAATGTCGCCAAACGTGTATCAATCACGGATAAACATAATTAATGAAATAACTATACAAAGAATGCAGACTTAAAAATGGCATGATATGAAAATGCCAGTTTTTCTATTGAACGTTACCGTATTATTAATTTAAATATATTTGTTTAGCATATGCATATGCAATTTAGATGCTAACCCAGACCAAGAGACATTATATTGCAACCATGGGGTTTTACGTAGCGTATGACATCAGATACTGAAAACTTACCGTCGATGTCATTGCACTAGCCTCCAGAGTTGGTTTAATTTTGCGCCATTTTAAAAAACCTTGCTACCCCAACCGGGAATGGAATCATGCAATTTGTATATGCCAACCGACTATTGGGACGTAATTGCAAGCTTTCATCGTCAAAGTGGACTCCTCAAACGTTTGTCAAGGTCTGCTTGTAACTTTAAAGGTGTACTGTTGCTGAAGTATGGCATTTTGAACAAGCTGTGCATTGGATTCTTGTGTATATAAGTGTTGTCGTTTTTTTAACATTCTTGAATATGATAGCAATTCTATTTGTGAAATAAATTTTGTATGAAATAACTGTTTTAATTGTAGCAATTTGATGGTCAATTCCTACTCACTAGACAAAGCTCAGCAATCTTTTAATTGGCTTCTTTAATCTATTTTGATTTGTTGGAGTTTGTAATAATAACTTTTTAAATTATCCGCTAGGGGTGCTGCAATTAGTTTTATTCAATCGGGCATTGTCACTTGCTATACACAAATATAACCTAGACCCAAATATAACCACATGGATCTGGCCTAACAAAGTTATTAGTGCTATTAAGGATTTTCCTAAGCCCATAATATATATTACTTTCCTTATATACATAATGTATAAGGAGAGTATTGTGACGGGGATGAAAATTCGAATTAGTGTTTTCGACGGGAGAGCACATTTTAGGCATATCTGATCACGAATCAAACATTTTTAAGGTGATGTCTGTGTGTGTGTGTGTGTGTGTGTCAATGAGACTGTGGACACGATATCTCACGGCCAAATAAGGCGATTAAAATGAAATTTTGTACAAAAATTACAATCCGTGAATACTGGAAGCCTGTTGTTTTAAAACGTAATCGAATGTTCAGAACCCCCCTAACTTTTCGAGTGAAATTTTGAGAAAATCATCAAAAAAATATAACCTTTAATAAAGTTACGCAAATAGACATCATTTCTTATGTAATTATTCCTTAGAAAACGATTGACATAAACTTTAGAACGCTAGCATGCACCGTTATCGAAATATTGAACATTTTTTTAAACAAATTTATAAAAAATCCCATAAATTAAAAAAATATATATTAACTGTTGAGAAACATGTTCACTTTTCATATTTAATATCATGCGATAAATTTGGTGACATCATTCTCGTGGATCTAGTTCGTTCCATTCATGAGAAGTGATAATTTGAGTAATACTGTATTTGAAAGTTAACAGTTAGTTATCTGCTATAAGGTTAACTTATGTCTCCGTCCATAACACTTGGCGAATTTTGGCGCCGAATTTGGCAGAATGTCACAAACTTGGCGACTTTTTAAATGTTGCCAATTTAACAAAAATCTCGCCAAATGGATAAAAATGTTACTAAAGCAATAAAAATGACGATTAATTGACGAAAATCCAATATCTTGGAAAGAATATAAATTTCTACTATAAGAAAAACCTATTTTTTTATTGTAAAACTAGTTAATTCATTGCATTATATAAGGAAAGTCATGTGTTGCCCACATCAGATATTTTTGTTTTATGCCTTTGAATTTGTTAATGCCGAGGTTTTAAAAAAGATTTACGTAAATATATTTTAGCTCGTATCACATACTCGTATTTTGTATTCGCGATTCAATTTACATGGTATCTAGACTTGAAGACTAAAGATTATGCAATTATGGAATAATGCATCTTACATAATAAAGGAAGATACGTGTATATAGCGAAAAATTGAAACTTTGGATAACTGCGAAATTTGATACAAATGTTTGGTTCCTAAACAGTATGACTCAATGAGATTTTTGAACATTCGAATTAGTTTAAAAGTTTAAACTTTAAAAGACGATATTCTGCATTTTCAATCAATTTACTTGCCAGACGATATTATTACTTTCCTTATATACATAATGTATAAGGAAAGTATTGTGACGGGGTCGAAAATTCGAATTCGAGTTTTCGACGGGAGAGCACGTTCCAAGAATCCCTGATCACGAATTGAACATTTTTGGTCTGTGTGCGTGCGTGTGTGAAAGTATATGTGTGTGTGTGTGTGTGTCAGTGAGTCTGTGGAGACGATAACTCACAAATAAATGGACCGATTCAAACGAAATTTGGTACAAAAATCACAATCTGTAAACACTGGAAGCCTATTGTTTTCATATCCAATCGAATGTTCAGAACCCCCCTAAATTGAGTGAAATTTTGAAAAAATCGTCAAAAAATCAAAACCGCTAATAAAGTTATGCAAATAGACATTTCTTATATGATTTTGCATTAGAAAACGATTGACATAAATTTTGAAACGCTAACATGAACCGTTCTCGAGATATTGCACATTTTATAAAAATATCAAAAAAGTTATATAAAATAAAAAAAAATATTTCCTATTGAGAAACATGTTCACTTTTCATATGTAATACCATGCGATAAATTTGGCGACATCATTCTCGTGGATCTAGCTCGTTCCATTCATGAAAAAAGATACTTTGAGTAATACTTTTATATTTGAACGCCAATAATCATTTATCTGCTGTAAGAATAATTTATTTCTCCGTCCGTGACGCTTGGCGAGAATTTGGCGCCGAATTTGGCGGAATGTCGCCAACTTAGCGAGTATTTTATTTGTTGCCAAATTAACAAAAATCTCGCCAAATTAATAAAAATGACGCTAAGTCAATGAAAATGACGAGTAATTGAAGCAAATTCAATATCTTGGAAAGAATATAAGAATCTACTATAAGAATAACATTTTTTTTAAATGTAAAAGTAGTAAATTCATTGCATTACATAAGGAAAGTCATGTGTTGCCCATATCAGATTTTTTTTTAAGTTCGAGGGATTTTAAATATTAATTTTCAATCTTTGGGATGTAGAATTAATTCAATATTCTAAGTATGTCCTTAAATCATATGTCGAAATTAAAATTAATATCGAAATTAAATGTCGAAATTAAACTTTTAAAATTAGCGTATAATAATTTAGTTTTATTTTCGCCTCCAAAATCTATTATTTATCGAAAGAGATGAAGATTCATTAAGAATGTCTGCAGCTGGTGAACATAGCGGCTATCATCTGCAAGCTTCATTAGAATTAACGAATTGCTTTGCGCGATTGCATAGGCGTTTGTCCTAAGGAAATCGGATTGCTTTTAGATTAATGAATTCCAGTGGCGAATCATGGGAAAGTGTGGCCCTCGGGGACTTTTTCGAAGAACCCCCCCCCCCCCTAAAAACCAGTTTAGAAAAAAAATAAATGTACTTAAAAACAAATACGTTGAATCTTGTTTTATACAAATCTTGCTCCATTCAAATCCTGCTATGCTTTTTATTTGCATCCAATAAACATACTTGAAACATTTGCACCCAAAAGTTTGTACAGAAATTATATTAAAATGAGAATATTAATATATTTTATGAAAATATTGAACGATACAGGTTTTTAAATATTATATATTCTTATTTGTTAAACTGTGCGGTAAATATTGATATTACAGCACAATACTAAGGAAAGAACGAAAACATCTTAGGGTATTTTAAATGGGACGTTTTCTGGATTTTGCTGCAGCAAAAGTATCAGTAACATCTGTAAAATCTAACGTTTTAACAAGGTCGCAATGCTAAGAATTGACAGATGATTTAGCCTATTTTCAGTCATTATGCTTCTTAAGTTGTTTTTGATGAGTTTTAAGTTAGAGAATGGCTTTTCCCCGGTAGCGTTGGAGTTCATCAAACACACATAAAAATACGAAGTACTATTTCAACATTTGGAAACGCTTGATTTCAGTTTTCTCCACATAAATACGAATACAAACACATTAAATTCAACTTTTGGGATTCAGTTTCGAGTTCGTTCTTATTTCCTGCTTCACTATTGGCCTCTTTATCATCACATTCACAGAGAGTATAATCTAACTTGCTTCGATATCTCCAATACATTCACTTAAATATCCCCCATGTTGTGTCGCTGCTATATCTTGAGATTCTCTATCGCAATCTACTACCACCACTTCTTTAGAATATTTTTGCATTATGACCAATCCTGGATTTATTTTTACCTCTTCAATATGTGCATTCAAATGGATGCATTCTGCCGCAACACAGTGATTTAATTCGTTTTTATAAACCTACGTAATATTTTCACAATATTTCAAAATTTCTTCCTCATCTAAAAGGATTAGATTTTCCATAAATCCAGATTTTTCGAAAATGTTGGGAAGTTAGAAAATTAGAAATCAGTTAATCTACGATAGGGAAGAAATCCTCTCTGAATTTATCGCAGCCTTTTAATATAATATTAGGCGTTTTCTTATTGTCAAAGAAAGTTATACGAGTACTCCTTTCTTTCAATCGCTGATCGGAATCTTCATAATGCATATTCTTGGTAATTGCTTTGGCGCGATTCTCGTACGAATCAAAGTTGTATCTTTTCTCCTGAATGCATGAAATCAAGGAACTAAACATATTTTTACTGCAACAGATAAACTCAACGATTCTTTTTGTAAAATTTTATTAATGCGCATTAACATACCGTTCCAAAAATTGGTGAAGAACAGTGTTCCAAATTTTTCCGCATTTTCACTTAGTATTTTAGCTTCGTATCTGCAGATACATCCTCTTTGACAATTAAGGACTGTAAAGCAGTTTTTATGCAAGTATAACCATCATTGGGGGCATAAGCAGCATCAGCTCGCGCTGACCACCGTGTATCTGATAATTTCTTAACTACTCTTCGCTTCGAACCTGAAGACAGTGCAGATATTATTGAATCCCATCTGTGGCTTGATGCTGCGAAGAAAGTGTGCAAATGTTGTACAAAAGTAAAAAGTCCTTCACTTGTAAATTACTTTCCTAAGAATTGACACCAACGAGATTGGGTGAATGTGTTACACATGGAATAAAATATGCCAGAGGATTCATTTCAAGGGAGTGGCTCACCACAGAAAATCAAAAATATTTTTTTATATTTTAAGCAAAAAAATAAAAAAATACTCATATTTTTTACTTTCATTTTTTGTTCAAAATGAACCCCCCCCCCCACACACACAGACACTTCTCTGAAGCGAGGCTCCCAGCATTAGCCGGGTTCTTCAGTATGTTAATTCGCCACTGATAAATTCAATTAATCACTGATTTAACTCCCGAGAAAAACCAGATACATTTTCTAGTACAGAAATGTAGGGTAAGTAGGATAATAAGAAGTTACATGGGCCACTGTATATGCTTGATATATATATATATATATATATATATATATATAACTAATTTAAACGATTTGAAAAAAGGAAAAGGGGAAAACCATATGAATTGCATAAAAATGGCTGAGAGGGATAGCGACCTCTCATTCCCGTTTTAAGTACTTTTCGTCTAGACAACGCCCACGGCTACCAATGCAATTCAATGACAGATCCCCGTAGCATGTGCAAAAATGAAAGCTCCGAAATGCAGAAAAGGAGGCCTCAGAATGCAGACAGAAAGAAGACAGAAATGGAACGACGAAATCACGCTGGCAATGATGCTACCAACTAAAACGTATCGTCCGTTTCGCCATATATAGTATGTACCCATACGCATGCGTACCTCGATTCTTCAAATATGATGTCATATTCACAAGTCATTAAAGAATGTATAATCCTCTTCTTTAAAGAAAGAATTGTAAATATCTTTAAGGAAATTCCGTGGGTAATGATTTTTAAGTGCTTCCTGTAAAATGAGTTTGTTACATGTGAGACAATCTTTTTTGAAAGTATTATTATTACGATTTCTTCTCAGATGTCCTGTTATGATGTTACGGAAAATATTCCTAGACAAATTCGACTTCCATCCAATTATTTGGTTAATCTTCATATCATAATTATTACGTTTATTGTACAGAACTGTATGAATTCCATTTTTATGTTTGTATCTAATGGTTATGTCCAGGAAATTAACTTCGTTTTTGACACTATTAGGGTTCTTGATAAGATCCAATTCCGGAGGATAAAAGTCAAATTCCAATTCAGGAGTATTTGAGTAATGGCCTAAAATCACATCGTCCACATATCTGTAATATGGCATTTCATATATTACATGATTATTCCTTTCGAAATATGTTAAATATATGTCAGCCAGGACTGATGAACAGCCCCCGCCCATAGGAATACCCCTAATTTGTTGATAAAAGACACCTCCGTTACATAATATGTTCTCAAACAAAACGATATACCTTCGTAAAGTGATTACTTTTTTAAGATTGTATTCTGTATGTACCAGTAAAAGTATTTCATGCAATTTTTTAAGATC
Organism: Amaurobius ferox; assembly: GCA_951213105.1. Classification (NCBI taxonomy): domain Eukaryota; kingdom Metazoa; phylum Arthropoda; class Arachnida; order Araneae; family Amaurobiidae; genus Amaurobius; species Amaurobius ferox. The sequence continues at coordinate 150,800,509 of OX578138.1, forward strand.
AATGTTGTTGAAAAGGTCCCGGAAGTCATAACTGGTTAACTGTATATCTTTATTGCAATACTTCAGTCGTTTAATTACTTCAGAGCTGTTTTTTATGATTATTGGATTTTGTACTAATAAAGCTTTATATGCAGGTTTAAGTATATTCATGAGTTTTTTGTTAGCCAATGTAATATATGTATTACATCCTACAGTTACCGTACGAAATTTCACGGGTGTTTTATGCAGTTTTGGAATGAGTATTAAATAAGGAAAGGACACATTTTTTATATTGATGCCAATTCTTTTATATAGAGCCCTGATTTTATTTGTCATCACAGTTAAATTATAAGATAAAGGTTTGTACATTGTGGGATCCATGTAAGATTTCTGTAAGATTTCTATGTAATAAGGTTTGCAGGTAATTGCGTAGTTCGATACCACTTTATCAGTATATGTGATCACAAAACGTTCATGTACTTCCCTGATAGAAGAGGGGATGATTGAATTCCATTGAATATTGAGTTTGCTATTATATTGGTTGACAAAACAGTTTAGGATATTATATTTCCATTCATCAAAGGCTTTTATGGGTAAACCATATTTAATAGCTAATTTATATATGAAAGAATCCAAATCTATATTAAAATCTTCTTTCACGTGGTCAAATTCTTGTCTGCGGAATTTTGTTCCTTTTTCAAAAAGATTTCTTAAAGGCAAATCATCAATCACTTCAAGATTACCTGTAATTATATGATTATGGTGTTTGTCTCGTAAATCACTAAGATGGCATTTACATACCCCACTATTCATCATAGATATATTTTTACTAATATGGTTATAATTGTATAATCTTCTTCCGTAGGGTCGTACATAACGGTATGTAAGCTTTACTTTGATGTTAGCTATAGGAATCATCTCGTTCAGTTGATTGAACAAAAGTTTGAAAGGTATTCTATCAAATGTCTTATTTTTAAAGGTTGTAACAAAGTACTCTTTGTGGATTTCTTTATTGGGCTGACACTTCAAGATGACATAAGATTTCTGAGCCTTCAATTTTATAAAATCGAGCAATATGGCAAAATAAAAGTGTTGTTTTTCATTAGGATCAATAGATGCCAGGTGATCAATGATATATTCCCAAATTCTACGTAAGTATTTCCTTCTGATTCCATAAACAAAATTTTTTATCCAATTATTATTGATCGGAGTATTATTGTTAAACGATACCATGAGATTTTCCAATTTTGCTTTAGTGTCTTCAAATTTAATATATCCATTGTTGCCTCCTCGCTTCCATCTAGATGTCTTATGCAAATGACAATAACTGGATACCGGGACTGAATCGGCATTTTTACAGTATTCCAGATTATAATTTTCATTTAAAATTGCCGTGTTAAGGCCAAATGGGAATGCAGAACCGTATTGCATAATATGCGTGTACTCCCACCACAGACGTTCCTGGAGGCGAGGTACAATATCCAGTATTGTAATCACACAGTTAGAAAATTCATGGACATGGTAATGCCTTAGTTCTATGTTCGTAGAAGGTCGATCCGTGGTCATACTTTGCTTTATTTGGTTTCTATGTAAATTGATACGTAAATGTAAGGGATTCTTGGTTTGACCAATATATAGAATATTACATGTGGAGCACTCTATACAATATATCACATTGAAAGTTTTGCAGAACAAAAATTGACTTTTAGATTGCTGTCCGATTTGTAAAGTGTTGGCACAGGGGCATAATTTGCATTTATTCGAAGAACATCTACTAAACTTAAAACCTTTTAAATTGTAAAAGTGTTTATAAAAGCCATCAAAAAATATTGATCCGTGTGGGATCGCGTTCTTTGACTGCACAACAACATTAAGGTTTTTTGTTGTCACACCCGGATTGGAGTTAAAAATTACCGGTTTGAAAAAGTGTTTAATAGAAGCCATCAATTTTCAGTCAACAACCGTAGTCTATACACTATAAGGGTAGTGGGTTATCGATAATATAAATACCCCTATATTATATCACCGGGCATATATTCAAAAGTTATTAACTAATTAATTCCACTATGAATACGTTTGCCAGTCGCTAAGTTCAGTAATGTATACATCCATGTTATTCAAAAGTTTTACTCATTTTGAGGAGTTCTCCTTCTTCAGATGAATATTCTTAATGATATATGAAAAATGATTATGATCAATCCCAATTGAGCAACTTCAACTTATTATATATCATCACATATCTCAAATCGATATTCTCCAATTAGACTAACTTCCTAAAAATCCGATGTGACAATTAAAATTTAATATTTTTTATAACAAACTTTTTATTTTAGATTTTTTATTTTTGTTTTTAATATTACAAAAGGGAATAACCATATCACATAATTCATAAGATTATATTCGTCCAAAAGAGTATACTACACATAAAACAGGTCAATAACAGTAAAAATGAGTACAAATTGTATTTGTCAATTTTACACACGCAATCATTTCTACCCCACCAAACTCTACGTATTAAACCGGGTAAAAACAGATGTACTGACATACAATGCACATACCTGAATCCTCTTTTTCCACCATATTGTCCATCAAAAAGTAACTCCGATTTATTCCACACTGTCAAAAATGTCCTTCAGAAGTAACTCCAATATCCGCATCCAAGCCAACGATCTCACACACCACACGGAAGACCTATGCATTCCATGCATGGTCCGGGAAGTGGCCTTTAATAAATCCATAAGATATAAACATATCTGCGCAATGCTGCAAGAAACCGCTATATCCGATATAGAACTATACAAATATGAAATATACGTAAAAATGTAATATAATACCACTCAGAAAAAGGCGCAATGCAGCACTATATACTGAAGCAGGATATAACTAATTTAAACGATTTGAAAAAAGGAAAAGGGGAAAACCATATGAATTGCATAAAAATGGCTGAGAGGGATAGCGACCTCTCATTCCCGTTTTAAGTACTTTTCGTCTAGACAACGCCCACGGCTACCAATGCAATTCAATGACAGATCCCCGTAGCATGTGCAAAAATGAAAGCTCCGAAATGCAGAAAAGGAGGCCTCAGAATGCAGACAGAAAGAAGACAGAAATGGAACGACGAAATCACGCTGGCAATGATGCTACCAACTAAAACGTATCGTCCGTTTCGCCATATATAGTATGTACCCATACGCATGCGTACCTCGATTCTTCAAATATGATGTCATATTCACAAGTCATTAAAGAATGTATAATCCTCTTCTTTAAAGAAAGAATTGTAAATATCTTTAAGGAAATTCCGTGGGTAATGATTTTTAAGTGCTTCCTGTAAAATGAGTTTGTTACATGTGAGACAATCTTTTTTGAAAGTATTATTATTACGATTTCTTCTCAGATGTCCTGTTATGATGTTACGGAAAATATTCCTAGACAAATTCGACTTCCATCCAATTATTTGGTTAATCTTCATATCATAATTATTACGTTTATTGTACAGAACTGTATGAATTCCATTTTTATGTTTGTATCTAATGGTTATGTCCAGGAAATTAACTTCGTTTTTGACACTATTAGGGTTCTTGATAAGATCCAATTCCGGAGGATAAAAGTCAAATTCCAATTCAGGAGTATTTGAGTAATGGCCTAAAATCACATCGTCCACATATCTGTAATATGGCATTTCATATATTACATGATTATTCCTTTCGAAATATGTTAAATATATGTCAGCCAGGACTGATCACGGGGATCAGCCAGGACTCGGGGACTTTTTCGAAGAACCCCCCCCCCCCCCCCTAAAAACCAGTTTAGAAAAAAAATAAATGTACTTAAAAACAAATACGTTGAATCTTGTTTTATACAAATCTTGCTCCATTCAAATCCTGCTATGCTTTTTATTTGCATCCAATAAACATACTTGAAACATTTGCACCCAAAAGTTTGTACAGAAATTATATTAAAATGAGAATATTAATATATTTTATGAAAATATTGAACGATACAGGTTTTTAAATATTATATATTCTTATTTGTTAAACTGTGCGGTAAATATTGATATTACAGCACAATACTAAGGAAAGAACGAAAACATCTTAGGGTATTTTAAATGGGACGTTTTCTGGATTTTGCTGCAGCAAAAGTATCAGTAACATCTGTAAAATCTAACGTTTTAACAAGGTCGCAATGCTAAGAATTGACAGATGATTTAGCCTATTTTCAGTCATTATGCTTCTTAAGTTGTTTTTGATGAGTTTTAAGTTAGAGAATGGCTTTTCCCCGGTAGCGTTGGAGTTCATCAAACACACATAAAAATACGAAGTACTATTTCAACATTTGGAAACGCTTGATTTCAGTTTTCTCCACATAAATACGAATACAAACACATTAAATTCAACTTTTGGGATTCAGTTTCGAGTTCGTTCTTATTTCCTGCTTCACTATTGGCCTCTTTATCATCACATTCACAGAGAGTATAATCTTTAACTTGCTTCGATATCTCCAATACATTCACTTAAATATCCCCCATGTTGTGTCGCTGCTATATCTTGAGATTCTCTATCGCAATCTACTACCACCACTTCTTTAGAATATTTTTGCATTATGACCAATCCTGGATTTATTTTTACCTCTTCAATATGTGCATTCAAATGGATGCATTCTGCCGCAACACAGTGATTTAATTCGTTTTTATAAACCTACTTAATATTTTCACAATATTTCAAAATTTCTTCCTCATCTAAAAGGATTAGATTTTCCATAAATCCAGATTTTTCGAAAATGTTGGGAAGTTAGAAAATTAGAAATCAGTTAATCTACGATAGGGAAGAAATCCTCTCTGAATTTATCGCAGCCTTTTAATATAATATTAGGCGTTTTCTTATTGTCAAAGAAAGTTATACGAGTACTCCTTTCTTTCAATCGCTGATCGGAATCTTCATAATGCATATTCTTGGTAATTGCTTTGGCGCGATTCTCGTACGAATCAAAGTTGTTTCTTTTCTCCTGAATGCATGAAATCAAGGAACTAAACATATTTTTACTGCAACAGATAAACTCAACGATTCTTTTTGTAAAATTTTATTAATGCGCATTAACATACCGTTCCAAAAATTGGTGAAGAACAGTGTTCCAAATTTTTCCGCATTTTCACTTAGTATTTTAGCTTCGTATCTGCAGATACATCCTCTTTGACAATTAAGGACTGTAAAGCAGTTTTTATGCAAGTATAACCATCATTGGGGGCATAAGCAGCATCAGCTCGCGCTGACCACCGTGTATCTGATAATTTCTTAACTACTCTTCGCTTCGAACCTGAAGACAGTGCAGATATTATTGAATCCCATCTGTGGCTTGATGCTGCGAAGAAAGTGTGCAAATGTTGTACAAAAGTAAAAAGTCCTTCACTTGTAAATTACTTTCCTAAGAATTGACACCAACGAGATTGGGTAAATGTGTTACACATGGAATAAAATATGCCAGAGGATTCATTTCAAGGGAGTGGCTCACCACAGAAAATCAAAAATATTTTTTTATATTTTAAGCAAAAAAATAAAAAAATACTCATATTTTTTACTTTCATTTTTTGTTCAAAATGAACCCCCCCCCCCACACACACACAGACACTTCTCTGAAGCGAGGCTCCCAGCATTTGCCGGGTTCTTCAGTATGTTAATTCGCCACTGATAAATTCAATTAATCACTGATTTAACTCCCGAGAAAAACCAGATACATTTTCTAGTACAGAAATGTAGGGTAAGTAGGATAATAAGTAGTTACATGGGCCACTGTATATGCTTGATATATATATATATATATATATATATATATATATATATATATATATATATATATATATATATATATATATATATGCCGGCCATACATATTACATTTGCCTGACTCTAAGCCTAATAGTAAACAAGACGAGATGCCAACTGAAATACTTGGAGACACTTTAGTTGCTGAGTTTCGCTATACAACTTTTCAATAACATTCCAGCTTACAATCAAAGTTACTTACCGTTGATTGTAAGCTGGGACGTTATTGAAAGGTCTCATAGAAAAATTTTCCTTTTTCTAAATACAGGAATCTAGGAGAAAACGATGAGACCCAACACAAAATAGTTCTACACCGTCGTAAAGAACCTACAGACGCTTTAAGTCCGGGATTGGCAGACTGCCACTTTGGATAGGTGATGATATTGAGGCATTACTGGACTCGCAGCAAGATGTAACCAGTGTTGCCTTTCAGGACTTTTTGGCCTGGGGCGCAAATGGAATTTTAGGGGGAAGTTTTTATTTATCCTAAATATATCTAAATACTGTGTGACATAAATAGAAATTAGGTTAACATAAAATGTCTCCGGGAGGGGCGGATATTCGTCTCCGGGAGGGAGGGCTAAGCCCCCCCCCCCCCCGGAGGTATGACTGAAAGAAACACTGATAGTATCAAATAATTTATTGAAGGGCTGGATTTTGAGAATTTCTAATGACGTTCAAAGCATTCAGAAGTGACGTTTAAAGCATTTTAAAGCATTCAGATCACAATTAAATACTCAAACCACGGTATTCTAAACTTGCGCAGAAGAAACATTTTGTTGAATGTTTAAACTTAGTTTTGCATTTTTGATAAATATAATTATATTTTTTTTTATTTAAAAATATTAAAATCTGCATAAATATAATTGAGAATATGTGTGTTTGTTTGTTAGATCATCACGGGAACACGGTTGCACTGAATTGGATGACATTTTCAGGATGAACTTGAAATAGCCGCACATAAAATTTAGTCCATGTTTCGAGTTTCTCGGACCAGGGGTTAGCAAAACATTAAAAACGCACAACTAAACCTCCCATAGAGTTAGCATTATGTAGACGATATTTTTTCCACCAATGTATTTGAGGAAAATTATATCATGTCGCTTAGCAACCGATTCATTGTGTTTATGTAGCAGACGATTTTTATTAAATATTTTCCGATTCAAATAATAAAGATATGTATGTCGTGACGGAATTCGTCACTTTTGTGTAAAGTGTAAAATTACATTATTTCTTAAACCTTTATATTTATACTTATTTAAATTGTGACCTTGAACCCTCTTACATATGTATATATATTTTATCATCTTTAAAAGTATTTAATTCTGTGCAGAAATTGTGACATTTTCATTTTGTAGATTAATATTCTTTCACAATTACTTACCGTGTAAAATTACATTATTTCTTAAACCTTTATATTTATACTTATTTAAATTGTGACCTTGAACCCTCTTACATATGTATATATATTTTATCATCTTTAAAAGTATTTAATTCTGTGCAGAAATTGTGACATTTTCATTTTGTAGATTAATATTCTTTCACACTCTCGAGGAACAACGACCGGTAGTTAGAGGTCACACGTGTTGGCTGGCGGAGACAGATGTCTTCGTCCTTTTTTGTTCTGCTTTTGGATGGCGCGACGTTGTGCAAGATTTCTCGGTGCAGGTGTACCTGCCTTGCTGAATTGTCGTTGGATGGGCTGGGCCATGGATGATTTTTGAATGAAAGTGATTTTGTATTGGTGGAAAGCTAAAGTTGTGAAACTTCCGTGATTTTCAATTGGCCGGGCTCTAAATCCGCCCGGAATGCTTAAAGGTGGTGTGAATTGTGATTCTGGGCTCTCTCCCTGAAAAACATCTTCGAACTCACGTTCGGCTCGGGACCCAATCCTAACGTTGGGTTACTGTAGTCGTGGGTTGGGAGAGTCGCCACCGTCGCCACTGCTTGACCGGACCTTTGCTGATGCCGAGCCTCGACGTTCATGCTTACCGCCGTTGATTGTCCAAGAACCTCCTGTTCCGGATGCCTGTAGACCGTTTCCTGTCAGAGTCCTTGATGAAGCCCGGACCCTGAGCGGGCCGCTGCTTGTATTCTGCCTGCCGCCTTTCCTGGGATCGGGGAAAGATTCTCCCCGAGGGTTCGTTTGGTGGATATTTGACATTGACGATTCTTGGGTCCTTCCAGATATGGAGGTAAGCGTCCTTTTTGGTAATGGAGGCTGTGGTGCCTTCGTCTGTCCTCGTGTCATCGGACTGGTTCTCCTGTCGTCTCATGATTTTCTGAGCTAAATCATTAAATTAAATTGATCTTCTAAAGTATCATCAAATTAGAATTGAAATACAGTTAATATCTAAGCCTTCAGCTTTCCTCTAGCGTGCATTCTCTCCTTTGCCCATTCCATATTAAATTGATAATAGAATAATATGTGATATTTATATGCTATACTGTTGCTTAATGATTTATAGAAATGTATATTTAATTCCGGCTGAGAGCCGATGATTTTAGTGAAGTGCGGTCCAGTGGTAGTTGAGCTGAATGAAAATCAGCATTTGTATTATGTGATAAAGCCTGACTTTTTGGCATTTAATAAATTGAGATTTAAACGAAATTATGAGTATTTATTTGTGTTGAATTAGTGTATAATATAAGTGTTTTCAGCTGCTGGTGAGACCTTCAAAGTAAAGGTATTTCTCTGTTTATTTTGAAATTTGTTTGGGTTTGCTTCGCAGGTCATCAGTTGGGTTTCACCCACTGACTGGAGGTGTGTTTCGGACCTGGGTATGAAATTGTGAGAAAGTTAGACTTTCTCGGTCAGCCGTGTCCGGCGGAAAACCGTTGCGACATTTGATGCCGTTGGTTCCCGCTTTGACATGTATATAAAATAAATGTCATTGATATTGCAGTTTTGACAAGATTATATCAATTACCATCTTCGGGTTTAAACATTTATGTTCGGGGATTATTGATTCAGGGATTATTGATATTCTTTATTTACGTTATTGTTTTATGCTTGCAAACATTGTTGAAACTCATATATTTACGTAGTACGGGCAATCTTCTGAAAATGCATAGGTATATCTTCTTATATACGTGAATACAAGTAGTACAGGTATATTGGCATATATTTTAACATATATATTGGAATAAATTACGACCTTCTGGTTTGAAGATTACGAGAATTATTGATATTTTTAATTTATTAAGTCATCTGTCTCAGTTTGCTAAAATTTTAGAAACTCATATGTTGAAATAAGTGTAATCTTCTACTAATACACGGGTATAACTCCCAATATTTGCGAATATAAATAGCACGGGTCCCATACAATTTTAGCACTTTTATTTTGCATATATTGATTCAATTTCATATTTTTTGTAAATTTGTTTTGAAATGGACCAGGCAACTTTAATCTTCAGATCTGCTCGTGAAGATAATTTTGTCTAGCTAGAACAGATATACTTAAACTTCTTCTTTGGAACATTAAATGAAATATTTTAATAGAATATTGTAATTAGCAATGTCATTTAGAATACTATAAGAATTTTCACATGATTATGAATTTTAAGTTTCTTTATATTTTCTACTCCATATGAAGAACTGGTATACTGTTAGTATGAAATAAATTGCATTAAAATTTAACTTTGTACGTAGTCATATAATATTTATAATACCAAGCGAAATGCAGGTTTTAATAAAAAATTCTTAATACAGCGTCATTTTTCATCTCTTATAGTTTGTTGCAACGTCAAATATTAATAACACTAGACAATATTTCGAGTCACAATATATTAAATATGATACTGCAAAACGGAAAATATGTTTATTCCTTACAAACAACTAAGCCATAAAATGTATAGTTTTTATGTAGATAAAGAATCTTTCAATTCGCATTCGACTGCATAATAAACAAATATTTATAAATACATTTTTTCTGAACAAACAACACGAACTTTATCAATTAAAACGATGTGTTGTTCTATATATTATAAAGGGAAAAAAACTCAATTCCGCCGCTTCGTATGGTTTCCCTCATTCTCCAGTTAATCCTCATAAACGCTACTATTTATTTAAATATTTATCATGCAATCTGATTTTAAACTATGTTACCTTTGTTGTTTCATTGCAGCAATTTATAATAAGTTTTTGGAATGTTTGCTAAACTCGGTAATTATGGCCGCATTAAAAGCGATTATTGTAATTTTGATGTTAACTGCAATTTCTTTGTTAAAAATTACTTTTTCCTTAAGTTTATTTTGAAACAGATGGGGTCATTCTTATTTTCTTATTTACTCCCGATATTATTCGAGAAAATTGTAATGTTCTTAGTAATTTATCTAACAGGTTCTCTCCAGTGGCCGATTAGCAATATAAGTAGCATTACGTTAATCCTTATTCTTGGATTCTCAACTACAATAATGATTTTCGTGACATCATTGCTTTTATGACGTCATGAATGGATTATAATTTAAATTGGGGCTCCTATAGCACAAGATGGCCTATGGCCGTTATGTTGAATCACAATGAGGAATGCCTTGACGATAGGGACTGAGAACCACGCCCACTTTCCTTTCTGACCTCAGTGAACTGCACCTGTTTCCCTTCTTTACTATACTGATACTTCCCTTTCATAGCTACTATTGTTCAAAACTTATTTCGCCTATATTTACGACTTCACCGGGGTTCTTGTATAGATGGAAATTGAATAAAAATGTCTTTACAAGGAATTCTTCTAAATCTCCTTCGGGGGCGCTTTTTTTTTAGGATGCCCTGAAACTTTTATTTTATCATAGTAAATTCGTCACTGTTTCGTTTAAAGAATGGAGAGTTCGATAGCACCTGAATCGAATATTCGTAGAAGAGTTCTGTTCGGACAGAATTTAAGAGAAGATATTTCAGAATTTTATCTCCTCAATATTCCATGCTATTTTCATGCGCTATTTACAATTAACATAATGCACATACTCACGTACCACTCTGTAGGAATTGGTGTTGATGGTCCCGAGCCAGACTTGAACTCGAGATCAAGAGCTTACAAAACCGACATTATAAGGTTAGACCAAAAGCTAGCTTCGAATCCGAACTTATAATTGTGATAGATTTCTAGCATCTTCGATCGATGTTTTTGGCAGGAGCAGAGTCGGCTGCTGCCGTAACTCTTAAGTTCTATTGACAGTGTGACGCATACATAAGATGCATTTGTGGCCTCCCCACAAGGAGAAAGTTTTTAGAGGCAGCTATTCCTAATGCGTGAAAATAGGGTTGTCTATCTTTGACGACTTTTCGGGACATGGGTGCCCAATTTGGCGAAAAATCTCCAATTTGACGATTTTTGAGAGTTTCCGAATCTAATAGAACCTTTTCGAAATAAGGAATATTCTTGGAGATACTAGACTCTTCTGAAGTTTCTATGGAGATTATATAAAAAAAGTCATCGCTCCGTTGGAGAGTGGGTTGCTGTTGTTGTTGAGACCCAGACCGTCCGACCTACCAGAAAGGTGTAAGGTAACTGTTTGGGTTGCAGTGTGGGTGTCGTAATACAAGCCACATTAAATTATGAGATAAGATAATGTTTTGAGAATAGTATTAGTTATTTTGTGAATTAGTTGAGCTGTTATTGTTATTTTATTGTACATGATAGCTCTTTAGTGAACTTGTACAGCAGTTATCAATCTGTGTATTGTTCCTGTTTACTCTCATTAGTAATCTATATAAGTAAAATTAAAAATATATCTGTCTGTCTGTTCGTTTGTCCCATCATGACGAGAGAACGGCGGAACCGAATTAGATGAAATTTTGTGGGTAGCCTTAAAATATCCCCACTTAAATTTAGTTCAAATGTTGAGTTCCTAAGATGAGGGATTGTTGTGATATTAATAAAAAACGAAACTTTTTCCTAGGAGTTTTACTCTGTAACTCCTTGGTTTCTCCAATCGAAAAGGTTGGAAATTGTTTGTTTAAAACGTGAAAGTGAATTAAAACTTTATCTCTGAGTTTAGAGGGAGATTTTTGCACTAATTAGTCATTTTCTAAAATCATGAATTGTTTAAAAACATGAATTTAAATGGAAAATCTATCACCATGGTTTATTTTTCACAAGCTTTTACTCAACAATGAAAAAGTCTTAAGAAATAAAAATGGTTATTTAATTATTCGCATTTTATGAGGAGGATTCTATCTTATATCGTATTGATCGGCAACGAAATTAAATTAAATGTGTTTGTTAATATTTATTATTATTTTTTCGATTTGAATAATAAATAAATGGATATAGAAATATATCTTATAAATGAACGGTTCGATTTTTCTTTTAATTATATTAATTGCGGACTGCGTACATCACTTTCATTTATTTTGTCAAAGAGTTTTCAAACTTATATATTGTGTTTTGCTAATAAACTCATATATTTTGTTTAGGTAATAAACTCATATATTGTGTTTAGCCAATAAATATATATATTCATTTAGCCGATGTTGAAACAGAAAGAGAGTAGAACGGGTATATCTCTAATACAATTTTAGTGTTTTCAATTAGTATATACAACGGGATCAGGATGCTTTATTCAGATCTGCAAATTCAGAGCTACGAATTTGGCGGGATATCGCTAACTTGGCAACTTTTCCTAAACGTTGCCAAATTGACGGAAATGTCGCCAAAGTGTTAAAAACGACGCTAAATCAATGAAATTAATTTTGTGTTGTTAGAAGAGAGTACTGAAATGATGTTTCGCTAGCATTTGCCTGTCAGTCCAACCGTCCTACTTAGTAACATATTTAGCGAATTTTAAAATGTCACCAAATTGATAAAAATTATTGTAAATCCATAAAAATATCTTGAAACTGATCAAATTGATCTAAATAAATTAAATGAATTGTGTTTTTATTTTAGGGGAGGGATAGTGTTGGGATGATGTTTCGTCAATTTGCCGCCAAGTGGGACTGTCAGTTCTCTAGTCCCACATGGCGGTGAATTTGGCGATTTTGTAAAATGTCGTTAAATTGACGAAAATATCGCCAAACCTTCCAAAGAGATAGCATTATTCAGATGATATTTTTTTCACCAATTTATTTAAAGGAAATAATATCATGTCGCTTTGCAACGGATTTAAATCCAATATATTTATGCAGCAGACGATTTTTATTAAATATTTTCGATTTTTTATTGAAACTTTCGATTTGAATAATGAATATATGTTTATAAAATTAATTTCATTGCCATTGCAATTTCGACTGGATAATATCAATTACGGTCTTCAAGTTTAAACATTATTGTTATTGATATTTTCGGGGATTATTGATTCAGAGATTATCGATATTTTCAAGTTTTTATGCCATTGTTTTTGTTGCGACAAAAATTATTAAAACTCATATATTGTACGTTGCAAGAGTAATCTTCTACAAATGCACGGATATATCTTCTAATCTACGTGAATATAAGTAGTACAGGTGTATTGACATATATTTTGACATATATTGGAATCAATTATGACCCTCTGGTATGAAGGTTACGGGAATTATTGATATTTTCAATTTATTACGTCATCTGTTTTATTTTGACAAAGATTTTTGGGACTCATATTGTAATACGGGTAATCTAGTAACACTCGGGCATATCTTCTAATCCATTAATCTACGACATAAGTAGAACGGGTATACTTCCCATATAATTTTCGCACTTTCATTTTTGGCATATATTGGAATAAATTACTGCTTTCAGGTTTAAAGATTACGGGTTTACTGATTATTTCAATTTATACATGTAATCTACTAATACAAGTAATATCTTCTAATCTTCGTGTATATAAGTAGTACGGGTTCCATACAATTTTAGCGTTTTTATTTTGCATGTATTGATTCGATTCCATATTTTTTGTAAGTTTACTTACAAAAGGGGCCAAGATGTTTTATTCTTCAGATCTGCCCGTGAAGATAATTTTGCATAGCGAGAACATAGATTCTTAAACTTCTTTTTAAGAGCATTGTATTAAATATTTTAACAGAATATTTCGATTAAAAATGCCATTTTGTATACTATAGGAATTTGCACATGATGGTGAATTTTAAGCTTCTTTATATTATGTACGCCGTACGAGGAACGGGTATGCTGCTAGTTTTGAATGAAAACGTTAGTTGTCCAGAAATTTGAACTTATTTTTGTATCCTGAAAGTATACCCACAATTCAGGCGGTATTTCATGGACAATGCTATTTATGGATTCTAAATTTTAACTTTGTATGTGTGGCCAATTTAATACGCCAAATATTCTCAAAGTCCAGTGTTGCTTAAACGGCATTTTATGAGAATCACTAAATATTTGTAAAACTTTTATGAAATCTCCTTATTTCTTTTCGTTTATCATAGTCTATAAAGTACTCTAAAAATATGTGGACAGCACATGACTTTCCTTACATAAAGCACTGGTATCACTTCTATCACAATAAACAACGGTGTAGAAAATCCATTACACACTGCTTTTGGCATTGAATTATTATCACTTAAATTGAAATCGGACGCTTTTGTTAACTTATGAATCCAAACAGAAGGGCTTAGGCATACTCGCATGCAAAATCTTCATCTAAATTCAATAATTTAATCCTCATTGTCATTTAATATCCCGTGAAATCAATGAGGGGGAATTATTTGGCCCCAAAATCCAAAATTGTTACAAAATTTTCCCACTGTGTGAATGAGGCGAAGCAAGAATAGCGAGGATGATACCTGATTTATTGCATATTACTGCAAACCTTACATAAAATTAAGAATTTGTATTTGAAAAGGGAACAATGTCTCCAGAATAATTCGTGTTACCAATCTAAAAAAATCAGATGTGGGCAGCACATGACTTTCCTTATATAATGCAATGAATTTACTAATTTTACAGTAAAAAAAAAAGATTATTTTTTGCAGAAGTTATTTGTATTATTTCCAAGATATTGAATTTTTGTCAATGAGTCGTCATTTTCCATTTCGTCATCATCAATGAGTCGTCATTGATTTAGCGTCATTTTTATCCATTTGGGGAGTTTTTCGTTAATTTAGCAACATTTAAAAAGTCACCAAGTTGGCGACTTTCCACCAAATTCGTCGCCAAAATCTCGCCAAGCGTTATGGACGAAGAAATAAGTTATTCTTACAGCAGATAAATGACTATTGGCGCTCAAATACAAAAGTATTACTCAAAGTATATTTTTTCATTTTTTTTATAAATGTGCAATATCTCGAGAACGGTTCATATTAGCGTTCTAAAATTTATGTCAATCGTTTTCAAATGAAAAATTACATAGTAAATGTCTATTTGCGTAACTATATTAATGGTTTTGATTTTTTGACGATTTTTTCAAAATTTCACTCGAAAATTTAGGAGGTTCTGAACATTCGATTGCGTATGAAAACAATATACTTCCAGTGTTTATGGATTGTGATTTTTGCACCAAATTTCGTTCTAATCGGTCCATTCGTTCGTCAGTTATCGTCTGCACAGACTCACTGACGCACACACACACACACACACACACAGACATCACTTCAAACGTTCACTGAAACGTTCACACGAAAACGTTCGTTAAAAATATAAACGAAGTGGAATGATAGAAAAAATATGATTCGCGATGGAATTGAAACTTCAAATTTGGTGTATAATTAGATAGTTCAAAAGAAAGAAAGTGTGCAATACACAATTTCCAATATTTGGAATTTGGGGGGGGGGGGGTCCGCACACCAAAACGTACGAAAAGTGAAATGATAGAAAAACATGCGTTGCGATGAGATAGAAACTTCAAATATGGTGTCTGGGTAAAGCGTTCTAAAGGAAGAAAGTGTGCTATTTCAGATTTCCAATATTTTCTACTTAAGGGGGTGTTGCACACCAAAATATTCGATTTGTCGAATAAATGTGAAACACCAATTAATCAATAATTTACATTATTCGGGGGTTGCTTATTGTTACACCGTTGATGTTCAACGGGTATTCGGCTAGTCGTTTACATAATAGTGTAAATGATATATATATATATATATATATATATATATATATATATATATATTTGAAATGTAATAATAAGAATTATGTAAAAATAAAAAAAAAAAATAAAAATACAATTCAAGTAAAATTAACATCACCATAGAAGCAAATTCACGGCTTATACATATATACATATATATATATATATATATTATATGAAACATTTTAAAAGTTAAAAGTTCTCTACCTATTCGCGATTTTTGCATAATTATTTTAAGCAGTTTTCGCATTTGTCTAGTACTTTGATAAGTAGATGTTTAAAGCAAAGAGTCTTCTAACGGAATGACATAAAATCATTAATTAAAGGAAAATTGTCATTATATTTAATGAGGAAAAAACATATAATTTCTCGTTTCTTATGTTTGTTTCAGTCACTAATGAATCTCCCTAAACATTATTTCTTATTTAAATATTTATAAAGCAATTTGTTTCAAATCGGTGCATTCCAAATTGTGTAAATTGAAGCAACATTTTTAATCGGTATAGCTTTTGGAATCATCCCAACTCTCAGTAATTAAAGCCGCACTGAAAGAGATTATTGTGAGTTAAATGTTAACTGCAAATTCACCCGTTAAAACTGTCTTCTCTTCAAGTTACTTGTGGGAAAAAAAGTGATGTAAAAGACTTCGTCACGGTCTCAAGTGCTGCTAAAGAATATTTTACTTCTCATAGAATTTAAAAATGATTGTGAGATAGATACTTACTTGTTCAGATTGACGTTAAGCATAACCTCGGTAACATAACCTTTGTGTAATCTTAAGATTAGGGTTTATTTACTGGTTGCGGCCAATTAATATTTTGAGGTTAAAGTAAATATCATATTAATCGATTTGACGTGCAAGGAACTATTGGGATAGTAGTACAGTCTGATCCGCTTTAAACGGAATTTCAGAGGACCGGAAAATTTTTCCGTCCTGAAAATGTTTCCCTTTCATGCAGGTTATTTCAAGAAAAGCGAAATTTAAGGTTTATCTGGAAATGCAGATGGCCCATATTTAAGTGTTTATGTATACATCAATATTTAGATATTCAGAAAATTGTATTTAGATGCATATGATTAATACTATATATTATACCATAATAGCTAATTTTATTATTTTAAATTAGTATACAGGGTGCCCCAAAATATTGAAAAGCGCTTTAATTCTTTACCTGTTAGAGATATGTGGGCATTGTAAATTGCAACAAGAAAGATCAATCATGAATAAAGCATTGATTATGAAACACTTTCCAACTTCAATGCAAATTTATACAAATATCCCTAAAATGCGATACATTCGTCGGTAATATTTTCAAAAAGATCACAATACTACATTAATTTATTATATTTGAAAACTTCACCGAAGAAAATGAACTCCATTCATATAACAGCATTGAAACATAAATTGCCTGGTTTAAACATATCTAAAATGCGATACATTCCTCGGTAATACTTTTAAAATTATCATAACACTGCAATAATTTATTATATTTGTAAACTTCATCGAAAACAAATGAACTTTATTCAAATGGCGTTATCGAAATATAAATCGCCTCTATATAAAAGCAGCATTTCATTCATAACCATTTTTCTAATCGCTTCATTCATCACAATACTATAATAATTTATTTTATTTAAAAATTTGAAAAATTGTTATCTACTATATTTATTTTTAAATGTGAAACCTTACTCATATGTAAAATAATTAAACGCTTGGAAAGAAATTTATTATATAATATATATCTTTTTTCTTTCTGGAGGATATAACGAGAGTCAGAATTTAATTGAATTGTTTTTCTCCCTATATTAAATAATTTTTATTTAAAAAACTACCTAACATATTTTACTGAATTTTTTTTATATATTTTATGGGATAATTTGAATATTTCCTAAAATTTTCGAAGCAATTTGTGAATTTTAAATTTGCTTAAAAAATGTTTGAAAAATTAGGTCCCTTAGGGTTCAATGTATTTCATATATTCAACCCGGGTTCAATTAAAAACTAATTGGGTAATATTATTCACTTATATTTCCATAGGTCCTACAGACCGTCTGAAAAACATATTAAAATTTCTTCTTGATAAAGCCATTTTTAAGGCAGTTACCGCGCTAGCGGACAGACAGACAGAATGAACAAAGTCATAAACACTTTCAACTATGTTGTAAAGTGTTAAAAATGTTGAAAGTGAAATAGGAAATAAGACTATGTTAATGAAATAATCCTCCCATTAATTTTCAAAAAGTTACACTTTTTAAAAATTTATACGCCCCCTTAGACCAATTTGGTCAATCAGAATTTTTTTTATTTAATGCAACAAGATCATTAAAAAAACCCGCATATATGTATCTTTAAAATTGAGCGAGTTATATTTAATTGAAAATTGAACATTCTGAATGGGGACTATATATCAAATTAGAAAAGTAAATTTGTGACATATCACAGAAAAGATAAAACTGTATGGTAATACATAGGAGACATTTTTGCGAATTCCTCGTAGGCTCACGGTGCAATCATGGTTTTAAAAAGTTTAACTTTTTGAAAATTAATGGAAAGACTATTTCATTAACGTAGTCTTATTCCCTATCTTACTTTCAACATTTTTGCAATTTATATTGCCCACTTATCTCCAACAGGTAAAGAATTAAAGCTCGTTTCAATCTTTTTGGGACACTCTGTTTATTATATCATAATAGCTCATTTTATTTTAAATATGTATATACACACAGTATTCCATACTGCGAGCACATGTTATATATGTAAATAAAAAATAGTGTACCCCACTCCTTCACTGTTAGCTTTCTACCATACCATAAAACCTAAATCTCACCCGGAAATATGAATGCTTACCATGAATTTAGAAGAAGCACGGTATTGTTTATTGAGATGAACTTTTTAAATAATCCAACGTGGGTTTTGGGGCATATGTCGTACTAATGATGCTACTTTCAGTTAAAAATCGTGCATTGAATAATATTTCTAGCATTTCAGAATCTCACTGATTAAGTGAAAATTTCGAAAAAGCTATCAGAAAATCGTCTTACGATTTATCAGAAAATTCTTTGAAAAATGGTTCTCTTGGAAATGGATAGCTGAAATAGTAGGATGATTTTCCTTTTTTTGTTCGTTACAACAGACAATGTTTCTTTTAGAACTGTTTCGCCGGGGGGGGGGGGGGGGGGAGGGGAGTGAATGAAACTTTAGCGGAAGGGGGCAAGCTTTCTATTCGCCCTATATAAATATATATTTAGTGCTATCACATAGATAAAAACTAGGTTAACATGGAATGTTTTCGGGGGGGGGGGCGAATAATCGTCTCCTGGGGCTTGGCGCCCCGGATGCATGCCTGAAAGAAACACTGACAACAGGTAATTTATTAACAAATGATTTTCAATTGGTCACCCATATCCACGTTGTGTAGGTTTGTTTTCGTGCACTGGAAATAATATAAATTTCCTATATTTTTAGGCAGGGCTAAAAATATTTACAGCTTATTTCAGCAGATTCCGTTTCAAACAGGTTTGACTGTATTTAGTTTAGTTTTATGTTATAAAAGACAGAGATAAATAAAATTTTAATAGTTAATCGTCTGGCAAATTATTATCACTCTCTTTAATTAAAAACTTAAATACTCTAAATTCTGTTATCGTCAATAGACTTGATTACGAATAAAGAATTGATTACGAAACACCTTCCAACTGAAATGCAATTTTATTTAAACGCATAAAATACGATACATTCAGCGGCGATATTTTTTAATTAACAAAATACTACACAATAATTTTTTATAGTTGAAAACTTAAAACTTCATCGAAAAAATGAACTTTATTCAAATGACGCCATCGAAATATAAGTCGGCTGGCTCTCTATATAAAAGCCGTGAATATTTCATTCATACACTTTTTTCCAGACTCCATAGTTATATAATTTTGCATGAACAAATTTGAGCAATTCTTACACAACTCATCTTACAACCGGTTGTTTACATTCTGCATTTAGTAAAATTATCCTTCGTTGTAGAAATAATCAAAGTTTGAAAATCATTTAAAATAAAAAAAATTGTAATTGCGTTGGCACAGCATACAGATGCACTGAAAATAAACAAAAATAAATCTGTTTTTGGACGGATGCAACACTAAATATAAATTTAAATGAACTTTAAAAATCTGGATTTTGACTCCAGTAAAGAAGATGGATGCCGTATTTTATTTTGAAAGCGGGTCACATGATCTCTTTATATTATATTTGTGAAATTATTATTTTAATTTTTATTTGAAAAATTGCTGAACATATTTTGCTAAATTTCTTTCATATACAAGTATTTTATGGAATAATTTTTGTATTTCCTAAAATTTTCGAAGCAATTTGTAAATTTTCACTGTCCCACAGACCGTCTCAACAACATACTAAAATTTCATTTTGATAAAGTCATTTCCACGGCAGTTATCGTGCGAAGAGACAGACAGACAGAATGAACAAAGTCATAAGCTCTTTTCAACCATGCTGTAAAGCGTTAAAAACAGGTAAATGTGCTTAGGTAATTCATATATAAATTGAAAAATACGTTAATTTTGATATTATCAAACTTCCCCAAATCTCGTGTATTACTTGAATCTCCTCTAATATTTTCGAACGTTCGAATGAAAAGTTGGCAAATAATCTTTAAGTAGAAAAAAGAAAAATATATATATTAGAGTACAGTCTTTACAGTTTTCTACTGACTTTTTATGAATTAGATATTCAAACAAACACTGTTTGTGAATAAATGACGTAAAATTATGAGTTTTAATGAATTGTTCATAATAATGAATGAGAAAAAAAAATTACAAATTATTACTTCTAGTGATTTCATTGATTTGTTAACAAGCCATACTAAACGTTAGTTCTAAGTTAAATACTCTTAAAATAATTTGCTTTGAAATTGCATTTATTTTATTTAAACCACAATTTGTAATCTGTCTAACTTTCTTAAATAGTTCCTAATCTCAGCTAGTAAATGCTACCTAACCTCAGTTGATCTCAGTAATTGTTCTAAATTACAATAATCTTATTAAAAGAGATTATTGTAATTTAGTAGCTAACTGCATTTCGATAGTTATAACTGCAATTGTCTGAAGTTTACATTGAAAGTGGTATAAACTATATTCCCATTCTTACCTTTGCAATGTTACTGTATAATTCTCACTTCTGATAAAATTAAAAAAAAGAGGTTGTAAGATAAATGAAAGTAATTTCATACTGGAACTAAAAGGCGTTGTTGTTGTGATTTATCCCCCGTGGTGAGGAGCGCCTACCACCACGTCCACTAGACCTCTGGTCCCATGGTGAGGGGGAGAATATGCAGCTTCACTTTTATTGAGGCTTCCAAAGGGCAGAGGTCTGACTTTGCCTCGACTACACAACAACCAGACGGAAACGCATGCCCCTGACCGCTCGACCACCGGATCGGCCTAAAAGGCGCAACTGGTAGCATAACTTGGCATGATCTAGGAGGTCAAACTTTGATTAATATAGCTAAATAATAGTTACTTTGTTGCAACTTTATGCCATCAAGATTATTTGTTCTCCAACTTATTGGACATAACTTTATGTATGTCATTAAGATGGTTTGTTCTTTAAAACTCTGTTAAATGTTATACTTCTTCTTCTTTGACACAGATCGTTCGACCTACCCGAAGGTGTAAGTTGTGTGTTTGGACTACCTGGAAATGCCAGCTAATTTTGACCAGAACCCAGTGGGGAAGGCATTCACAGGGACCGTACCCCTTTCCCTTGTCACCAACTTCTCGTAATGACTTACAGACCAACATATTTAACGTGATCGTACTCCGCGTGAACGCGGCGACATTTTGGGCAGAGGCGGGAATAGAACTCAGGTCATCCGAGTGCAATCTCCGCTCGCTAACCACCGGACTGTCGTGCCCAAATACCATACTTCTTCTTCCGCCCAGACCGTCCGACCTACCATAAAGGTGTAAACTATCTGTTTGGACGGACAAGAAGTGTCACCCAATATAGACCGGAACCCAGTGGGCGAGACATCCACCCTTTCTCTATCACTAACCTCTCGAAAGGACTTACGGACCCGCATATTTAACGTGATCGTACGTCGCGTGAACACGACGGCAGTTTTGGCATCGGAGGAAATCGAACCCGGGGCTTCCAAGTGCAGTTCCCACGCGCTAACCACTGGGCTATCGTGCCCCACAAACTTAATGGTCGTAAGCGCTACAATTTATAGCTGCGGGTATACTATCTACAGTGCTGTTCGTTAGCCAAAGAAAGGCGTATAAGTGTATATACTATCGAATACATGCGAATGTTTAGTATTATGAAATACACAACTTTGCAGAGAACAATATATTTGTATCTGTATATAACGGTATGTGATAACCAATGCGATGATTTTAAGCAGTCATTGTGTTTCATTCCGTATAGGATTGCATAATTCGTGAGATATTAAAAAAAGATAAAAATAAGATGTTTTTATATAGGACATTTTTGAATCACTTCTAATCATTATATTGTAGAGGCATGTTCGGATAGCGTAATATAAATGACATTTCCATTAACTGGAAGGATAGGATGAACTTCTTCTGTTTATATTTTCGTGACATAAGTGAATCTGGGCAGTATTTTTTAGACACTTGTTCTTAAATTTGTTAAACACACACACACACACACACACACACACATATATATATATATATATATATATATATATATAATTTAATTGAAGGATTCTTAGGGTGTCCCAAACACATTGACCTCGGCTTTTATTCTTTAAATATTGATCTTAGAATCTTAGACATATATAATAAATTATAAAGTTGCGTAAATATGGTGCAGAATTTTATAAATCGATTAAAATTTTCAAGTGAATTAAATGCTAAGAAATACAGAATTTAAATTTTTATACGACCCCCGTACAAAAACAATTCCAATGAGTAAAATGTGTCCCATACGCTAATAAAGCGGTGTAAAAAATTTCAGCATTTTATCAAAAAAAAGTCCCAGAGATATGAAAAGACAGAAATGCTGACTTAAACCACTTTTCGATGCATCGACATAGGTTCTCAGAGGGGAAAACTCATGTTGACAGAACTCGTTTTAGGGGTCATACACAAATTACGAAAGAAAACAATGATTACATAAATAAATAATAATGTTGCTATTTATTAGTACAAGCGTATCTACACTGTGTAGAAATAATAACTTTACACAAAGATTACAAAGATTGTTCAAAATGCTTTCTATCCTTGCCAAAGATATGTTAAAGATAAGAGGCAGATATTATTTGTCTATGATGCACTTCTGCGTTGCGTCATTTGCACTCTTGCTGTAAATATTTACATTTTAATTTGTGATTAATCCCTCACCAACTTTGTTTAAACATATTTCTGGGACGTTTTATGATAAAACGCTGAAATTTTTGGACATTACCTTATTAGTGTATGGGTCACATTTTACTCATTGGAAATATTTTTGTACGGGGGCCGTATAAAAATGTAAATTTTGTATTTCTTCAAATTTAATCCCCTGGAAATTTTAATCGATTTCATAAAATTAAGTACCTTTAATTAAGCAACTTTGTAATTTATTATATGTGTTTAAGATCAATATTTAAGGAATAAAAGCCTTAAATATTTATCTTAGACACATATCAGACACACATAGTCACACACAAGTCAATGTTTTTGGAGCAGCCTGTGTATATATATATATATATATAATCTTTGTCAGAATATATATATATATATATGATATTTACAATGTATGTTGAGTTTCTGTTTGGATGTTGTAAAATCGTTGTTTAGGTTTAGGTGTAAAGTCAGTATTGGTCTTTCAACTTTTATACATTTTTAGTTTTAGTATATGTACTAGGTTTGCGACATTGTATCCGCTTCCGGGAGTGTTGTCATGACATGAAGCTGGCTAAACTGGGAAGTGGGGGTAACAATCCCCCCTCGACGAAATGTTGATACATTGTCATTCTTCAATTTTCTATTTCTTTTGCAGTATATAAATGTACTTGTTTGAGCAGCCTAGCGCCTTTGGGTATATTTTCAGTAGATTGTTTTAGATGAAGTTAATAGTTATATCTATATGTATAATCTTTATCAGAATACAAAGTACTTTATTTTTAAACCAAAAGTTATTTTTAAAATACACTATATTCTGCATCTCTGTATTTTTTAACTCACTCACTATGAAAAACTGTACAGATACAGAATAATAATTGTAAATATGGCAATTATAAAAACTTGGTATCATTAACCTTACACCTTATGAACATTAACAAAACAATATGTTATTATATCATGTCCCAATCGGGATTCGCACTACGCAATTCTACATGGGCAATCCATCCAAACATCTACTGGGATGATTGGCTTTCTCAGCAGTTAAAATATACCCTACATTCTTTTACTTGAGATTGCAGCCAGATGTGGAACTTCCTATCTTTACAACTTCTTGATATGTCTCTTTCTTTGATACAAATTTCATCTTGTTCCTGGTAAAATCGTAATTGGCTTAGAAAATCGAAACTTAATACTTTTACGACTAATGACACATCGATCAGCATGCCTAAGGACCGTTTGAGGCACCAATTTTTACTTTCCCTGCAATACATGGTAATGTATAGGGAAAGTATTGGCCTCATGTCGAAAATCGCAACTCGAGTTTTCGACGGATCTACACGTTTCGAGACCTCTAGAATATGAAAAAACCATTTTCAGTGTGACGTCTGTGTGTGTGTCTGTGTGTCTGTCTGTGTGTCTGTGTGTCTGTCTGTCTGTGTGTCTGTCTGTCTGTGTGTCTGTCTGTCTGTGCAGATTTTGTATCCACTCTAACTAAAAAACTAATGGACCGAATTTCACTAAATTTTGTAAGTCACTTGTGGGCGGGGCTGGTGCTGATTAGTTTCGGGTACGATTCGGAATAAAAGAACCCGCCTTTTTTTGCGAAATGGCCCGCAAAAGCTTATATCCACTCTAGCTGAAAAACTAATGAACCGAATTTCACAAAATTCGGTAGATGAGTCACGTATAGGTCACCCTGGTGCTGATTAGATTTTGGAACGATTCAGAAAAAAATAACCTGCCTTTTTTTGCAGAATGGCCCGCAAAAATTGTCAAAATCTAAACTAAAAAGCTACGTGTGCTCAAATATATCCATTAAATGCCTGTTTAATGCGTAATTTTTAACGAAGAAAAGAATAAAACCAACCCCATTACACTAGGACTAGCCGTTCTCAAGATATTATAGTTTTTCGTACTTTCCCTACACCACCTTTGAAAATAAGCCCGATTACCGAATGAGAACGAAAATTGAATAAAAGTGAAATAAATTTAATTAAAATAAAGAGAACATTAATATAAGTTTGCAGGGAAAGTCATGTGCTGCTCACATCAGATTTTTACTTTCCCTGCAATATATGGTAATGTATAGGGAAAGTATTGGAATCATGTCGAAAATCGCAACTAGAGTTTTCGACGGATCTACACATTTCGAGACCTCTAGAATACGAAAAACTATTTTTAGCGTGACGTCTGTGTGTGTGTCTGTGCGTCTGTCTGTGCAGATTTTGTATCCACTCTAACTAAAAAACTAATTGACCGAATTTCATAAAATTTAGTGGGCAATTCACTTGTAGGAGAATCTGGTGCTGATTAGTTTTGGGTACGATTCGGGATAAAAGAATCCGCCTTTTTTTGCAAAATGGCCCGCAAAAGCTTGTATCCACTCCAGCTGAAAATCTAATGGACCAAATTTTACAAAATTTAGTAGATAAGTCGCTTGTGAATCACGCTGGTGCTGATTAGATTTTGGTATGATTTGGAAAAAAATAACCTACCTTTTTTTTCAAAATGGCCAGCAAAAATCGCCAAAATCTAAAATAAAAAACTGCGTATGCAGAAAGATATCCATTAAATGCTTATTTAATACGTAATTTTTAACGAAGAAAAGAATAAGACCAACCCCATTACACTAGGACTAGCCGTTCTTGAGATATTTTCGTTTTTTCGTTTTTTCTCTACGTCACCTTTGAAAATGAGTCCAGTTACAAAATGAGAACGAAAATTGAATTAATAGTGAATTAAACTTAATTAAAATAAAGAGAATACGTGTATAAGTCTGCAGGGAAAGTCATGTGCTGCCCACATCAGATTTTTAATTCACCTATTCATAACCCAATTAGATAACGAAACGCCACTTGGCCAGCAGACGTTTTGATCATTGCGAGTACACGCTTCTCCTACATATTAGAAATAAATCCTATAAGTGGTTGAAATGCTGAACAAAAAAACGATCATAAATTTTTTTTATCACAAAATAGAACATTAAGTATGAATTACAATAATTTCACAGCACATGCTGTTTTGTAAATGATTTTATTGATCTGTGCGCCCATTTTATAAATCTTGAACATCCGCATTATGTTCTGTAGATGAGAAAATCTATGCTAATTCTCACGGCGTAGTAATCCTCAACTCCAATTTCATTTGGCATTAGGGCGAGCTAACAGGGTCGAATTATGAAAATTGAGACGGATTCTTGAATTTACCAGCGTAACTTTGACGCCCGATATTAATAGTATTAAATTTCATATTCCATATTAGCCAATTTCCTATACCAAACAGAGAATTATATGCATACTCATTTCATGGAACAATGTAAATTGTATTTATGTAAATTACGCAACTTACTCAACTAACAGTTTAATATGTTGTCACAATGAAGATTATCTCGATTAGTTTGAACTATAAATCTAAACCGTTTCGTTGAAATAATTGTTACATTAGAACCAACACGTAAAGAATAGATTACTAATTTTAAATTGATTTTATTAGTTTTGGCAATCAATATATAATTATTTTAATAGTCATTCACCAATAAAACAATTTAAATAATACATGGCATTCTTACTCGTATTTTCTGGAAATACTGCAAATTTTCTAGCGGAATGTTATGTTTTCACGTTTTGGCGAGAGTAATGTGGTAACACTGACATATTCTGGCTATTAAATTTGTCAATTTTTAACACTTTCCAATATAGTTGAAAAGTGCATATGACGTTGGTCATTCTGTCTGTCTGTCTGTCCGGTCGCACGATAACTGCCGTAAAAATGACTTTGTCAAAATGAAATTTTAGTATATTGTTCATACGGTCTGTGGAACAAATGGGAATGTAAATTAATAATATCACCCAATTAGTTTTGGATTGAACCCGAGTTGAAAATGTGAAATGCGTTGAATCCTATAAGACCAAATGTTTCAAACATTTTTTAAGCAAAGTTTAAATTCCTAAATTGCTTTGAAAATTTTAGAAAACATTCAAATTATCCCATAAAATATATAAAAAAATGAGCAAAATATGTTTAGTAGTTTTTTAAATAAACATTAAAATAATAATTACATCCATATTATGTGAAGAGATCACGTGACCCACTTCAAAATAAAATATGGCATCCATCTTTTTTCCAGTGTCAAAATCGTGATTTTTAAAGTTATTTTTATATTTTGTGTTGCATCCGTCTTAAATTCGCTTTATTTTTGTGTAATTTCTGTGCATCTATATTCTGCGCCAACGCAATTACAATATTTTTCAGTTTAAATGATCATCACTCTTTGATTATTTCTACAATGAAGCCTAATTTTAATGGACGAAAATGTAAACAAGTGATTGTAAGATGAGTAGTATAAGAATTGTTGATTTTTTTAATTCAAAATTATTTAACTCTGGAGTCTGGAATATAGGTGATATGAATGAAATATTCATTGATTTTACATAGAGAAGCAGACGATTCTAAAGAATTGCCCTTTTCGATGAAATTTTAATTAATTTTAATTTAATTTTCCATGATTTTAAGTTTTTAAGTGAAACAAATCATTGTAGTTATGTGATCATTTTAAAAATATCACAGCTGAATGTATCGCATTTTAGAGATATTTAAATAAAATTGCATTGCGGATGGAAAATGTTTCATAATCAATGCTTTATGCATGATTGATCTTTCCTGTTTCTGAATTGTCATTAATATTATGTGATGCCAACAATACTGTAAAAGTAGTGAAAATAGAAGATACATTTTCGTTGCTTTATATAAAGTTTATTTTGAATCACTAAAGGAAGAATATACCAGAATAGACAGATTTTCGGAACTTGGCTTGAGAATAATTGAATTTTAAAGTATTATTCTCAATATTATACGATAAAATGAAGCTATATATCTTTGGGAGTTTTTCAATTGGGTGCGAAGATACTGTGTATAATCAATTATGCTTTACGATTATACTTTAATCTGCCATAAAAGTGTTCTTTCATAACAGCATAAAATTTTAAATAGTACACGTTGAAAATGATTTATTTTATGTACTGCATTTTTCCATACTATATGCCAAACTTAAGAGTTACTTAAATATTCAAGCTTGTATATTATATGCATATACTTGTATATACATTCTTAATTTTCAATATATATTTTGGGACAAACGTTCATTATACTTTCAAAATATTATACATTCTGCCGACTGATTAATTGCGTGCATTGTGGTGGATATTTTTACCACAGATTTATGATAATTATAAAACTGTTTTTTATCTCAAAAGATAAATAGTATGTGTATATTTTTAAACTCGAAATAAATGCCATTAAAAATTTACATGGCATATAATTAGATATTTTATATTTCACCAAGCGAGGTACTCAGAGTAATAAATATTTAAAATAAAAATTGCCAAAGGTTACATTTTGCTAGATCGGATAATAGCCCTTGGTCGTTATACACGTCAAATTATATTGAAAATTTTAGTGAGGAATGTGAAATATTTTAATTTTGGAAAATTCATTATCTTCAAACATCTGAATTAAAAAAAATAGTACGTTCTTTTTGTCCTGTAGAAAATAATTTAACGGATTTCCTTATCCATTATAAAGATAATATTCACGCTTGTATTTTACTTTAAAATACATACGTTTAAAGAAATGCTGTCACCGAGTAAACGGCAATATATGATCAATTGAAACGAAATGTTGATTATATTTACAATAAGAAAAAAAATATAATTTCTCCATTGTCTTCTATTTTATTTGCTTTGCTATTAAATCTTTCTGAAAGCTATTTCTTATTTAAATATGTAGAATGCAATTTGTCTTAAAGTGGTTCTTTCTTCATTGTTCAAATTCCCGCTAATCATCATAACTTTCATAATGTTTTCTTAATTTCGATAATTATAACCGCATTCAAGCCCATTACTGTATATTAGATGTTAATTACACTTCCATCTTTTAAACTGCTTTTTGTTTTAATAATTTTAAAACTGGTGTAAATAATATATTCACGTTGTTTGTTTAGGAGTAATTCCAGGCTGTTGTTATTCTAAGTAAAGAAAATGGGATAAAACTTCGTGTTAGGAAAGCGCAAAAATTGTTTTAGACAATAATTAAAATGACCCTGGAGGTAAGGTATGCTCCATTGCATTGAATGCATTTCTATGGCAAAATGTCATCATGCATAAAATAATGTTTATTTAAAATGTTCATTTCACAATAATTAATTATCAGTGCAATGTAAATTATAACTTATTCAATAAAGAATATTCCAACGTAATCAAGATTATTTTCCCTTCCAATTCATTTTTGTCTCCATATATTCGATAATTTTCTTACAAACAGAAATAAAACATTTGCTAACTCATTTTCAGAGAATTATATTTTGAAAATGTTCAAAAATTCATATATTAAACACTAAACTTTCCCGTTGTATCAAAAAAGAACAGATGGGACATTCTGAACGCAGATATAATTCTTAAACAATTATGTTCTTTCAACGTTTATCATGCATAGGGGATTTATCTCCTTTTTAACATCATGGTTTGTTTTACCTCTCTCATGCAGAAGTAAAATAAAAATTGTAATGTATATATCTCCAAGAAACAGAAACTCATCTTGTTTACACATATCTAAACTTATTTCTGACTTTTATTCATTTTTTATTTATCATGAAAGTCCTAAGGATGGTTGACTTACCCGTTGCAGATATATACGCCATACAGACACACACATTAATGTGATGCTAGACAAAGATATAAAAATTTTGCAATAGCTGTAGAAATTATTGTGTTGTAGAATAGTTGTAGAAATAGTTGTACAATAACTGTAGATTCTATTGGGCTCAAATTGTTTAAATCCATTGCACTTAATTTCCAATTTTCCACAATATTGCTAACACTGTTTTTCCTGTGTAGTATAGGGGCGCAAAGAATAATTGTGCAACTATATTAAGCATAATAGCGTTTGGTGCAAGTCAGCAACCCATCGGATATAGCCAGACTATATTACTTTCCCTGCAATACATGGTAATGTATAGGGAAAGTATTGGAATCATGCCGAAAATCACAACTCGAGTATTCGACGGATCTACACGTTTCGAGACCTCTAGAATACGAAAAAACTATTTTTAGCGTGACGTCTGTGTGTGTGTGTGTCTGTCTGTCTGTGCAGATATTGTATCCACTCCAACTAAAAAAAGTAATTGACCAAATTTCATAATATTTGGTAGGTAAGTCACTTGTAGGCGAATCTGGTGCTGATTAGTTTTGGGTATGATTCGGGATAAAATAATCCGTCTTTTTTTTTTGCGAAATGGCCCGCAAAAGCTTGTATCCACTCTAGCTCAAAATCTAATGGTCCGAATTTCACAAAATTTGGTAGATAAGTCGATTGTGGGTAACCCTGGTGCTAATTAGATTTTGGTATGATTCAGAAAAAATAACCTGCCTTTTTTTGCAAAATGGCCCGCAAAATTCGACAAACCCTAAAATAAAAAACTACGTATGCTGAAATATATCCATTAAATGCTTGTTTTATGCGTAATTTTCAACGAAGAAAAGAATAAGACCAACCCCATTACACTAGGACTAGCCGTTTTCGATATATTTTTGTTTTTTTTTTGTTTTTTCTCTACTCCACCTTTGAAAATGAGAAGTTACCTACCAGTTACCAAATGAGAACGAAAATTGAATTAGTAGTGAATTAAATTTAATTAAAGTAAGAGAATGTGTATATAAGTCTGCAGGGAAATTTATTTGCTGCCCACATCAGATTTTTTGTAATGCTTCCTTTATTGGAAAGTTTTAAAACCTTTCAATGTTAAAGCATAAGCTTCCCGTCTCCGCACCTCGGCAACTCGATATTTCTACACTTACCGTTAATGAATGCATTCCGTGTTAACTGCAGTATGGAATTCCAAAACCTACCTAAAAGAGAATTCCTAAAGGTAAATGTCATTTTCGGAGCCAGGGGCTTTCTTTTGTTTGCAACCGTGTAATTCTTACTGTGCCAGTCGTCATAGATTTGACATATTTCAATTTACAACAAGATTTCATGTTGTTAATCTCCTGATGTACCCCCCCCCCCCTTTTCATTGCTGATGAGCTTTTCAAAATAGAAACAATATATATACGCGTCAAAAGTGAAATTGCAACACCATGAGGGAGTGAATGTAGCAATAGGAAAATCCCTGTATCGGTCGAAGAAAGAGGTATATGCAAATGATTAAGTTTCCGTACGTATTGGGTCACGTGACACCCAGTTTTGAGTGATAAAGACCAACAGACGGCTCGTCGTATAAATGCTATCAGCAACGATTTGCAGCTGCTGAACTTACGAAAACCTGAAGGAGCGATGCCTCGAAGACGTCAGCGAAATGTACACCAGCACTTAGCGGCTGGGGAACGAGACCGCATCTTGGATCTGCATGAAGTGGGTTTGTCGATGCATGCAATTGCCACGCGTGTTGGGCACAATGTGAGTACTATCCAGCTGTGTGTGGCACGATAGACGCAGGAATATTGGAGGAATATGCCGAAGAGAGAGTGGATCGAACAAGCACACGACAGAGCGCACAGATTGGTAGATTCCTCGAACGGCTCCTTGAGACCCTTTCGCAACGGCAAATGGCATCCAAAACAGCCTATCATCATTAACAGTTGTATCTGCGTGCACCCAAATCATTCGCAACACGTTGCATGAAATACAGCTACGGGCACGGCGGCCAGCCACTGGGGTGCTATTAAGTGATCGACACAGGGATGCACGTCTGCGATGCACCCGTTGCTATGTCGTGGTGTCGTTGACATCACAACGGGACAAATGAATGGCATTGGGTATTCTTTACGGATGAATCTTGCTTCTGCCTGTAGAGAAATGACAGCTGTGGATGGGTTGTTGATTGAAACCCAGACCGTCCGACCTACCAGAAAGGTGTAAGGTAACTGTTTGGACGGTCGGGAAGTGCCACCCAATTTAGATCGGAACCCAGTGGGGGAGGCATCCACAGGGACCGTACCCTCCTTCCCCTACCACCAACCTCTCGGAAGGACTTTCGGACCCACATGTTTAACGTGATCGTACTCCGCATGAACACGGCGGCAGTTTTGGCAGTGGCTGGAATCGAACCCGGGCCTACCGAGTGCAACTCCAGCGCGCTAACCAATGGGCTACCGCGCCCCAGCTGTGGATGGGTGTAGCAGTTTACAGTCGACATTTAAAAAATGAGAACTCTTCGCGTGTTTAGAACGTCACTAATATTTATATTGCTATACACAATAATTGGCTGATTATCTCATCTTCATAACTTACCAGAAGTTTTATTGAATATCACACTCTGCTACAATCGAAACATTATGTTTCTGCTGCATTTCGTTCATTAATTATGAATTGTTATGCAAAATTTCATAAATTTTCAAAATAATTCCAATACCATACGG
This sequence comes from Amaurobius ferox, assembly GCA_951213105.1. Lineage (NCBI taxonomy): Eukaryota > Metazoa > Arthropoda > Arachnida > Araneae > Amaurobiidae > Amaurobius > Amaurobius ferox. Next base: position 150,833,078 of record OX578138.1, read on the forward strand.
AACGATGGAATAAACGGGTTTTTCCCCTTTCCTTAAACGCTCCTTTGGCGGGGTTAAGCATTGGTATTTCGATGCGACGTCATCAGTAGAACTGATGTCATTTGTTTAGGGATTTATTTAAAATGCCAGTTGGTACTAGAATTGTAAATATCATTCTCAGAGATTGAAAGAATTTTCAATTTTAAAACGTGCTGCCGATTTTATTCTAAGAAGATTATACAGTGAATTGAAGGAGCATATATAGAGTGCATCAAAATAGCATATTTAAACCGTATTACCCCACACAGGCGTCCCTAGTAGCATTTAATATTGGTCCAATATTGGACCAATGTTGTATATCTTGGCATGACATTGGAAATATTTCCAATGTAATCCCAATTTTGGGCAAATATTAGGGTTACATTGGCCTCCACTATTGGCTAAATTTTTCATTACAATATTACGCCAATATTAGTGTTACATTGGAAATATTGCCGAAAAACTGCACCAATATTGTTGCAATATTTTAGTCAATATTGTGCCAATTCCGTTAAAATGTCCACTTTTTCATATTGGTCCAATATTGAACGTAATAATAAACCCATATTGGGCCAATATTGGATTGCTACTAGACGTAATACGCTTTAAATATGCTCTTTTGATACACTCTATATAGAACTCTTTTCGCGTATTTATAACCTCATTGATATTACTTTCCTTAAATACATAATGTATAAGGAAAGTATTGTGACGGGGTCGAAAATTCGAATTCGAGTTTTCGACAGGAGAGCACGTTTCACGTTTCAAGCATCCCTGATGACGAATTGAACATTTTTGAAGTGATGTCTGTGTGTGTGTGTGTGTGTGTGTGTGTGTGCGTGTGTGTGTGTGTCAGTGAGCCTGCGGAGACGATATCTCACGAAATAATAGAGCGATTCGAATGAAATTTGGTACAAAAATCACAATTCGTGAATACTGGAAGCCTATTGTTTTTAAACGTAATCGAATGTTCAGAACCCTCCTAAATTTTCGAGTGAAATTTTGAAAAAATCATCAAAAAATCAAAACCTTTAATAAAGTTACTCAAATAGACATTTCTTATGTAATTTTTCCTTGGAAAACAATTGTCATAAACTTTAGAATGCTAACATGAATCTTTCTCGAGATATTGCACATTTTTTGAATAAATTTATCAAAAAATCCCATAAATTAAAAAAAATATATATTAACTGTTGAGAAACATGTTCACTTCTCATATGTAATATCATGCGATAAATTTCGTGACATCATTCTTGTGGCTCTAACTCGTTCCATTCATGAGAAAAGATACTTTGAGTAATACTTTTGTATTTGAACGCCAATAGTTATCCATCTGCTATAAGAATAACTTATTTCTAAGTCCATAACGCTTGGCAATATTTTGGCAACGAATTTGGCGGAATATCGCCAACTTGGCGATTTTTAGAAATGTTGCCAAATTAACGAAAATCTCGCCAAATGGATAAAAATGACACTAAATCAATGAAAATAACGACTAATTGACGAAAATTCAATATCTTGGAAAGAATATAAATATCTACTATAAGAAAAATCTATTTTTTTATTGTAAAAGTAGTAAATCCATTGCATTATATAAGGAAAGTCGTGTGCTGCCGACTTCAGATTTTTTATATTGTGATACAAAATAATTGGCTGACAATCTCATCTTCATATTATCATGAAGACCATCACGCCCCAATACGCGTGAAAGGCGTATTTGGGTGAACCAAAGGGGAATATTTATGCCGTATCGAAAGAGCATTTTTAGGGCGTATGAAAAGAAATAATTTAGGGTTAAAAGCCAGTGAAGCTAAACATCGGGGGATGGTGAGCGTAACTGTACAAGGTACGGAACCCAAACAAGCATATTACTTCTGCGCAGTATGAGGATCGAAAAAGCTCGCGAAACGAGCTCCGGAGGTTAGCGAACAAGGAGTACAGCCCCATAATTGTTTAAATATATCAATAGCTGGATATAAATACTGTTTTAATTTTATAGCAAAATTACTTTAAACTTTTAATTTATTTATATTTTAATAGTTTTATTGTAATCCCAAGTAATTTATAATAATATTTTAAGCAATATTTTCCCGAACTTTTTAGGTCATTAAATATTTATGTATTTTATTTATGTTCGGAACAAATATTGCATCGTGATATTCTTTTTCTAACCGTTTATTTGAATAAAATATGCTGCTTCTATACCTCTTTAGAAAACATTCCAGTCATACATTTTAAATACATATTCCGAACTAGTATTGAAAATTCATTTACACTGTAAGGAATTTATGCACAGGCACACAAACATTTCGTATTGCACCTGGCTGCACCAGTTCAAATTTTTTCATCAATGAATAATTCATGAATATATAATATATATATAATACGTGTATTTCCAAATAAATGGGTAAAAGTACACCGTTTATTTCATTAGCAGAATAAAAACTTTGACATTGAAATTACTGTACCAAATAAAATAGAAAGGATGACTGAAAGCAGGAAATAAGATTAAAAGATCAAAGTTTTTCTATTTAACGTTATCTTCTCTGTGATATGTTTATTTTTGTTTCTTGAAAAATCTTGGCGTGCTCTATTGATTCTGTTTCTGTCATGGTTTCACAGAAGGTTTCGGGAAATGTACTTGCTTTTTATTTAATAACCGATTTTATTTATTTATTTTTTTTTTGCATATGTCTTGTTCGTGATTTAATTTCCAGAATTTCTAAGTTAAACACAAAGGCGTGAAATATCTCAGCATATGAATAAGATAAAATAAATGTTGGGAAAATTCGTATTCAGCTTGTACTAAACAGAAGAGTGATTACATATGTTTTATTTGTACTTGATGCATAAATAATTGAACATTCGTGCATTATTAAACATTAGCATTATTAAATGATTGAACAGTCGTGCATTATTAAACAGTAGCATTATTAAATGATTGAACATTCGTGCATTATTAAACATTAGCATTATTAAATGATTGAACATTCGTGCATTATTAAACATTAGCATTATTAAAGGATTGAACATTCGTGCATTATTAAACATTAGCATTATTAAATGATTGAACATTCGTGCATCATTAAACATTAGCATTATTAAATGATTGAACATTCGTGCATTATTAAACATTAGCATTATTAAATGATTGAACATTCTTGCATTATTAAACATTAGCATTATTAAATGATTGAACATTCGTGCATTATTAAACATTAGCATTATTAAATGATTGAACATTCGTGCATTATTAAACATTAGCATTATTAAATGATTGAACATTCGTGCATTATTAAACATTAGCATTATTAAATGATTGAACATCTATATTTAAGATTAATATTCTGTTTATATCATTTCTAGATATCGATACCATCGCTGTATGCCAGAATTCGGAATGAGTAGGTTTACAGTTCTATTTCAATCGTACATTAAATTTTAAATTTCCAGTGCCAACTGTGATTCTATCTAACACACCATCTTATATAATAAAACAAGATGTTTGTGTGTGTGTCTATCTGTGAGTGTCAGCGTGTGTGAGTCTAAAGCGAAATATCTAAGTCATCAAATTTGGTATACAGGTACTTAAGAACCCTAAAAGGGTCACCTCGCCGTTATTTTTTTTTTTTAATCCGAATTATTTTTTTACTTATTTTGTTTCAGCATGATTTTCATACAAATCAGTACTTTAGCAACAGAAAATATTTTCACAGAACCTCTATCCAAACATCATCAGAAAGAACAACTTATATAATAGAATGACAAATCAACAGATTACAAAAGTCATTTTATTAAAGCCATTCTTCAGACATACATACAATCTTTGAAAAAGCCAGAGCGCTTTCGGGTATCACCATACCCTTCCTCAGAGGCGTTAAAATAAGCAAGACTGTCAACATGTTTAAAAAATCTGATGTGGGCAGCACACGACTTTCCCTGCAGACTTATATTCACGTTCAATTTATTTAAATTAAACTTAATTCACTTTTAATTCAATTTTCGTTCTCATTTGAAAACTGGACTTATTTTCAAAAATGGTGTAGGAAAAATACGAAAAACTAAAATATCTCGAGAACGCCTTGTCCTAGTGTAATGGGGTTGGTCTTATTCTTTTCTTCGCTAAATATTACGTATTAAACAAGCATTTAATGGCTATATTTGAGCATACGTAGTTCTTAAGTTTAGATTTTGATGATTTTTGCGGGTCATTTTGCAAAAAAGGCAGGTTATTTTTCTTCGAATTATACCAAAATCTAATCAGCACCAAGGTGGCTTACAAGCGACTTATCTACCAAATTTTGTGAAATTTGGTCCATTAGTTTTTCAGTTAGAGTGGATACAAGCTTTTGCGGGCCATTTCGCTAAAAAAGGCGGGTTCTTTTAACCCGAGTCATACCCAAAACTAATCAGCGCCAGACTCGTGCACAAGTGACTTACCTACCAAATTTTATGAAATTCGGTCAATTAGTTTTTTAGTTAGAGTGGATACAAAATCTGCACAGACAGACAGACAGACACACAGACAGACACACAGGCAGACACACAGACAGACAGACACACAGACACACACACAGACGTCACGCTAAAAATAGTTTTTTCGTATTCTAGAGGTCTCGAAACGTGTAGATCCGTCGAAAACTAGAGTTGTGATTTTCGGCATGATTCCAATACTTTCCCTATACATTGCCATGTATTGCAGGGAAAGTAATAATATCTACTGCCAGCAAGCTGAATTTGCATATCCTGAAATTGGCATTATCACAAAACATTAGGTAGTAGATTGTATTTAAGCATATTGGCAATTTTTCTTATTTTAACGCTACTAAGGAAGGGTATGATGATACCCGAAATCGCTCTGGCTTTTTTAAAGATTGTATGTACGTTTGAAGGATGTTTTTAATAAAATGACTTTGTGATCTATTGGCTTGCCATTCTGTTATATAAGTTGATCGATTTGAGGATTTGACGTGTAGCCGCCATTTATCTTTAACCGAAATTTATCTTTAGCAAACTTTAAACGGGAACCATGTGATTAATAGATGACGTTTAGTGAATTTTTAAGAAATTTATACTTTTTGTGTATTTAAAATGCCTCCGATATTTATATTGCGGTATAAAAAATATTGACTGGCACTCCAATATTTATAACATGACAACAGTTTTTTTTTAAATATTACACACTGCTCCAAAATAAAAATAAAAGTTCCAGACGTCCTCCATTCATTAATTTTATAAGATATAAATGTCTCCCTAAATTTGTGACTTAGGTCGTAAATCTTGTCAAAAAATAAGGCTCTTCCTCAGTTACATTCCCGCATGCACATAATGGATGTGTTTTTAGCATTAGAACAGAAACGTCCTGAGGATATCTAAGTGCGTAATCGAGAGTGGGGGAGGTCGGAGCCGTTTCGTCGCATTCGCAGTTCATGAGCGGTAAAATGGAGTATTGGAAATATGAAAATTGCGCTGTTTGCGTAATATATAAATATAAAAAAATATAAATTTATATATAAATAATATATACATTGGTCTGATTGTGCTAAGATTGTTGAAATTAAAATCGTATCTTTCGGTAGACGTTAAGGTGGAGTCACCGCCAATGACGGTTTGGTTTTGTTGAGGGGGCAGGGTTTGTATAACGCTCTTTGCGTTTATGTACAAGGACTGCATTTAACTTTCATTCATATCTATAAGAATAACATTTATTTTGTTATTTTATATCACCGCTCAACTTTAACTTTAGCGAAACGCCAGATACATTTTAGTCAAATAATATAATTTCCAGTTTGAGTAATGAAATAATTCCAGAGACCAATGTGATTAGTCTCTTTCAGGTGGGGACTAACAAAGAAACTCCTCACTTTTATATGTCTAACCCCTTCTAATCCTCGTCATTGGTTTATCTCTCTCTCTCTCAGAGAGGGCGAAACTATTGAGGTGGGTTTAGCAACCATGTACTATAATGCCCTAATCCCTCCTGAATGCTATTTGATGTGTGATTTCAGTATATTTAAACTCCTTGGGATACATCATATGCAATATTTTCCCATTATGTTACACGAGTACCCACTAGTTTAGAAAAACAGAAAGTAAACTAAGTTTCATAATGTAAATAAACTACATTTCTTATTTTGGAAAAGATTTATCCATTTTAGCCAGTATAATCTTTAATTCAGTTCTATAAATAGAAGTTTCAATTTTTTCATTGTAGTAGAGTTGTTAATGTAAGAGGTATATAGTAGAGTTGTAGTCATGGAGGTAAAAGTAAGGAGTTAAATCTTCATATTAAGAAAACGCCAATGCCGTTTGAGACAATAATTCAGGTGGCGCTGGGATAAGAAAAGTAGTCCTGTATTGTATACATTTCTATGGCGAAAGACCTAAAATATTTATTTAAACTGTCAATTTTGTAAAAATTAATTATTAGTACTGCGCAAAGAATAACTGAAGCAATAAAGAATATTCCTACGTATTCAAAATTATTTTACTTTCCAATTCATTTTTATCTCCACATATTTTGTACTCTACCCTACAACTATGGAAAAATACTGGTTAATTATACTCATAATTGAGGAATCCTTAATTAAAAACTTTTTTTAAATGCATGTACTAAATACTACGCCTTTCTATAGTGTCAACTAACAATACCAACTACTTTACAAACACTAGCGACACCTAGATATAATTCTCAAAGCATTATGGCATTTTCAAGCGTTTCATCCATAGGAGTTTTATCTCCTCCTTTCTAACTCCATGGTTGCAGTAATGTTCATCACAGTTGGTTGGTTGGTACTTATCCCATTTATCTAGAACAATGCCGACATAAGACATAAGTCCATGGTAAATTGGGGGGAGATGAAAGCTTATATTTGCCCAAAGATACCACACAAAACATGGTAGAAGTCTGACTTAACGTCCCCTGCGCAACCGATTTTAGTGCTGTTAGCAAATGAGGAGCATTATTATCCTTCAATACATGAAGGTCACGTACCTTTTCCTGCTAATAATATTGATACTTGTCCCATTCTGTATCAAAATACAATTGCTATACTACACCTTACAAGACACAATTAATTTACAAAACCGACGACACTCTAAAAAACATACCTGTCCCACGAACGGTGAAACTCGCTATTTCGAATAAAGAGTGTTACATTTATAATTCTCACAACTCAACGCAGATTATTAATAAAAATAATGAACTTAATTTTTAAGATATTGTAACAATCATAGATTTGGATTTTTTTTTCTCACATTTGGCGTCACTTTCGTAAATTCGATGACGATTTCCACAATTTTGCGAGAAAGATCCATTTAATATAGTTAACCAGTTGATGATATAATATTGAAATTTACTGCCTTGACTATATATATACTATACATGAACGTTTTCCGGATGATTCTTGGCTCCATGTCTATACTGATGGTTCGGCTGAGGGGACCATTATAAATGCTGGAGCTGGCGCTTACTCTATAGACCTTACATTGTCTTGAGCCGTTGGAAAACATATTGACAACTTTGATGACAAAATAGACACCATTTCTTTAGCCTTAGACAAAATGGAGCAGTGTAAAAAGGAAAATTTTGTCTTTTTTGTTGATTCCAGGGCGGCAATTATGACCTTAACAACTGTCAATCACTGGGAATGTGAGATTTCCAAGAATTGGGTAGAAAAAATAGATAAACTGCTGAACATCAAGAGCCGCATTGCCCTGCTGTGGATTCCAAGCCACTGCGGGATATATGGAAATGATCGGGCAGATGCATTGGCTAAGAATGGGCCTCAAATGATGCAACCGGATCCTCCCTTGCCTGTGCGGCATATAAAACGATGCATATCCTTCTCTATTAAAGCTAACCGCTTCAGTCTGTACAGGGAGAGAGCTTCTGGGAAAAAGTGAAACTCCCTGTTAAATAAGTCGGCAAGAATACCCAGTTCCTTGCATAGAGCAGTTGGCGTAGCTTGCTTTAAACTTGCCACGGGTCGTAATTACTTACAAAGTCACCTGTATCGAATGCTCCTGACAGATACAGATGTCTGCCCTCTTTGCGACCATGGCGTTCCCAAGACTGGAGAGCACCTCAACATATGCCCTGCTGTTCTTGACTGTATTCCTTTCTCTGTTATTGACAGGGCTTTTAGTGACAATTTTAACCATTCTACTTTATATTGGGCTGCTCGTCGACCTATGATCGAGAGGTCGGAGACGGGCATGGGATAAAAAAACAATATAATATATATAATGTAATGATATCACCAACTTGGGCAACTTTTGAAAAATCTTGCAGAACTGTCCACATTTTTCAGAAGTTCACATAGTTGGTTATCAGATATTATGACAGTTTTTACTTGATTTCTCATCAATAGTTACATCCAGTCAGTGACAAGGGCTTTTCTTACATATTATAATTGTTAAGAATATATTTTTATAAAAAAAATTTTTTAGTCAGTTTAATAATTTGAAATTGCAAATATGCAAAATCATGACCAAACCTATATATAGACAGCCAGGCCTATCTTTATACGACCTGACCTATATGTAAACAGCCAGCCAGATATAATACACGTTGATTTAAAAGAGTTTCAAGTATATATAGGACTCCCTAACTTTGAAATGGAACAACTCTGAAACGGTGATCGATAGAAGACTGAAACAAGTGATATGTTTATTGGAAAAGCATTAAAATCTGATACAAATGTTTCAAAATTAGTTACAAATATTGCTGACAGATGGCGCTGTACGCTGTAGTCGCAGTACGGAGTCCAATAAATAGACTAGAGTGGTGAGACTGTCCTTAGTTAAGCGGTAGTTGCAATCACGTCAAAATCAATTCAAAATGTGCACTTTGAACATTATTTATAGTCTATTTCTCAGACTAAGGACTGCGACTACAGCGAACAGCGCCATCTCTCAGCAACATTTGTAACTAATTTTGAGAGTTTTCTAGCAGACTTTTACGGGTTTCCCAATAAACATGCCACTTGTTTCAGTCTTCTACCTATCACCATTTACGAGTTGTTTCATTTCAAATTTAGGGAGTCCTTTGTTGAAACACCCTGTATTTATTCTATGCTAAAAAACTTTCAATATACATACCATAATATCCTTTCATCTTAAAATTAATTTTGGTATTTATTTAACTGTTTATCCTATGCTAAAATACTTTTAATATAAATACCATAATGTCATTTTATCTTAAAATTCAGTTTAGAGATAATTTCATTCACCTGCGCTTCAACCTTTCTAACAAAAATACACTATACTGTTATTCAATTACAAGAACATATTGGCACCAAGTTCCCGAAATATAATATATTGATAAATTTAAGAATTTAATGGAAGATTTTGCTAAACTCCATTTTATATTAACTTTCCCTTAAAACCATTTAAAAGAAGAAAATTTATGGAATCGTGTTTCAACAAAATCTTTCTTTTGCACCTGATTCCGATATCTAAAAATTTTGCTAGAAATTCGCCCTGGATATTAGTTAGTTCCGCAAATAAACGAAATCAGATATACAGATATATAAATAAACTGAAAACCTTAGCAACAAAATCATAAATCGAATGAAATGGGAACTCTGACAGGAAAAAGGAAATAACACAGGAAAGATTAAAAAGTATTTCTTGCTATGTATAAGCCTTATCTGTCTTCCTTAACTATGATAAATTTTGTTTTCCTAAGATTTTAGAAGCCTGATTGTTTTTTGTACTGTTGGTTTCAAATATATTTGCTATTTTTGTCATTTATTTATTTATTTCAACGTGACAAACAAAGAGTTTCTGTAAAATACAATTAAAAGTTAATTCTGGAATTCATGACGTTGTTTAAATTTAATATTTTACTAGTATTGGAATGAAGACTTAGTTTAATGAAATATATACGATAATAACGAGATTTAATGTTGATTGATTAAAATTGAAATGTTAATTGAATAAAGTCGAAATTTTTGCTGGATTTCAAAACTGTACATGCCCACTGTGTAAAAATATTTTTTGTAGATATGAATAAAATAGATCTGGCGCTAAAAATTTACAATGCGTTTGCTCTCGAAATTAATTTTTACTTTCTTATACGATCCCTAGTAACAATTCGATATTGACTCAAATTGTCAGCCAATATTGGAAATATTGCACCAATATGGAAAAGTGAATATTTTGGCGGATTTGGTCCAATATTTGCCTAAAATATTCGAACAATATTACACCAATATTGGTGTTTTATTGAACATATTTCCAATGTAACACTCATATTGACATAATATTGTAATGAAAATATTTAGGCAATAATGGAGGTCAATGTAACCCCAATGTTCGCCCAGTATTGGGATTATGCTCGAAATATTTCTAATGTAATGCCAAGATATACAATGTTGGTCAAACATTAGACCAATAGTAATTGCTACTAGGGATAGATTGTGAGATAGTATTGTTTCCATAAAAATTTTCGATTTCGAGATTTTGATGGCAATATATGTTTTAGAACCACCTGATCAGGATTGATTATTTTTAGTGTAATGTCCATCTCTCTGTCTAATGAAAAATCTATAATTTTTTTAATTCGAGCGAAAAGTGTGATATTTACACGAAATTTTATATTTCCTTTACATAGCAGCATAGGACAAAACTGGGATAATTAATCATAAATCGGTAATTTATAGATCCAATGATGGTTAAACTTAAAGTTTCAATGATTGTAGTGAAAAACAGGCCTTATCCCATTTTCTTGCAATATTTGCTAAAAAAGAAAAATCACACCCTACATAAAAATGCATTCTAGTGTGATAAAGCTCTGGTACGAGAAGTTAAGCCACATTCCAACTATTTTAATAAGATAACACTTTCAGAAATCATTAATTTCTTGCATTTCGCCAAAATATTGACATTCAGAACTGTGATGAGATAAAAAAATTCGACTCTCAAATTTTGATATGTTCACACGCTTGGCGTATCAATGAATACATATCAACCACTTTGGAATGATGTCTAAAAATCTGTCCGCGATATTTTGTTTTATAAAATTAACAAATCAAATGAAATATGTTATATTATCTCAATGTATGAATGTCAGAAACCCATATTAGTCTTCGAGGTGAACATATTGGAATTTTTTTACCCTTTTCCCTTTCAACAAAAATGTGAAAACTTTTTAAAAACATCTTTATGTTAAAAAAAAATTTACGAAAACCGATATTTTAGAATTAATATTTTATTTAAAATGCATACATTGTTTAAAGCACGCTAACGTTTACCCTTCTTATGATAAGCTGCTCAACATCGAAAATGCAACAGAATATAACTGTTGCATTTTCTATGTTGCATACATTATTTAAAGCACACTAACGTTTACCCTTCTTATAATAGCCTGCTGCTCAACATAGAAAATGCAACAGTGTGTAATTGTTGCATATATTGTTTAAAGCACAATAACATTTATCCTTCTCATAATAGGTTGCTCAGCATAGAATATGCAACATAACGTAACTATTTTATTACGTTATTTGTTGCATACATTATTTAAAACAAGCTAACATTTACCCCTCTTCCAATGAACTGCTCAACATAGAAAATATAGAGTGCAACATTTTATATGTCTAGAAGCGTATGAAGTAAATGAAACAAAATTTAAGCACGCTTATATCATCCAGATAATTTATTTAAAAAAATGTATGTTTCATTTCAGCATTTTGCTACATTTAATATTTATCGTAATGTAAATATATATTTTTAAAAATAATACTCTAAATCAATAAAATTATTTGTTTCTGACTCACGAGATAGCACGAAATGCTTTGATAATTGAATTAGCTTTAAATATTCATTCAAAACTGCTATAATTCTTTGTGCTCAGTACAGTAAAAATTACACATTTTTAACAAAGTTAATTAATATTCATTGATTTATGTTCATATTTCGTGAAAAATGGTATTTGCTTAAGAAATTAAAAGATTAACTTCATTTCCATGAAACGTTGTTTCTGTGAATATTAGCAAATATAATGCCATATATTTTTAGGAAAACAATTGATTTGTAACTTTTATAAATATTTCATTGCTACAAATAGGTTTTCTCATGCTAGTTATAAAGGGTGTTTAAAAAAATGAACAGCTAAAATTGTTTTGATGTGTTGATTGTTAACACGTAATTCCGATTTCAATAATACTATAAATAAAGATATATATATATATATATATACACAGGGTGTCCCAAAAACATTGACCTCGGCTTTTATTCCTTCAATATTGATCTTAGACATATATAATAAATTACAAAGTTGCGTAAAAAAAAGGTGCAGAATTTTAGGAAATCGATAAAAATTTTCAGGGGATAAAATTTGAAGAAATACAAAATTTAAACTTTTATACGGTCCCCGTATAAAAACATTTCCAATGAGTAAAATGTGCTCCATGCACTAATAAGGTGATGTACAAAATTTTAGCATTTTATCGTAAAAAGTCCCAGAGATATGTTTAAACAAATTTGGTGAGGGATTAATCGCAAATTAAAAAGTAAATGTTTACAGCAAGAGTGCAAATGACGCAATGCAGAAATGCATCATAGACAAATAATATGTGCCTCTTATCTTTAATTGATCTTTGGCATGGATGGAAAACATTTTGAACACGATTTGTAATCTTTGTGTAAATTTATTATTTCTACACAGTGTAGATTCTTTTGTACCAATAAATAGCAAAATTATTATTTATTTATGTAATGATTGTTTTCTTTCGTAATTTGTGTATGACCCCTGAAACGAGTTCTGTCAACATGAGTTTTCCCCTCTGTGAACCCATGTCGATGCATCGAAAAGTGGTTTAAGTCAGAATTTTTGTCTTCTCATATATCTGGGACGTTTTGTGATAAAATGCTGAAATTTTATACATCACCTTATTATTGAATGAGGCACATTTTACTTATTGGAAATGTTTTTGTATGGGGCCCGTATAAAAATTTAAATTTTGTATTTCTTAAAATTTAATTCCCTTGCAAATTTTAATCGATCTCATAAAATTCTGTACCTTTTTTTAAGTAACTTTGTAATTTATTATATATATCTATGATCAATATTTTGGGAACAACCCGCATATATATGTATATATATATAACATATATAGTATGTATATATATATATATATATATACATATATAGCATAGTAAACATATAAAATTAAAATTAATTCCACAGTTATCCCAGTCGCATTGTGTTATTTGAAAATATTTTATTTGATGGCACCAGCTATTTTCAACAGGTTAAGGGTATTCCGATGGGAGGGGGTTGTTCATCCCTGCTCGCCGATCTATACTTGAGTAAATTTGAAAATGGCACTCATATACTACATGAAATGCCATACTTTCGTTATGTTGACGATGTCCTTGTTGGGCAATATAAGAATACACCCCAATTTGATTTTGCTTTTTATCCAAAAGAACTGCAATTGATTGAGAATAAAAGTAAGGAGGATGATAGTGTTGATTTTCTAGATATCACACTAAAACATGACAGTAGATATAGTACTTATACCGTCTTATATGACAAGAGAAACAATTTCAATATGGAAATCAATCATATTATAGATTGGAGTTCCAATTTGACCAAAAACATCTTCAGAAATGTCGTCATAGGTCATCTCAAACGAAATCAACGCATTAATACTTTCAAGTCAGATTGCATCATGCATAATAGGAATATTAAGAAGGAGGCAATAAAACGGAATTATCCAATTGGCTTCCTGACATGTTATTATAATTCCCTGTTTAATACAAAAAAGGGATAAAATGCTTACTTAAAGGATGTGGCAGAGGTATAGAACGATGAAAGTAAAAATAACGTATTACGCATGCGTAAACTGCTTTTATATATAAGGCACTCTGGCATTTGCTGCATTTCCATTCTTTTCCTTCCCTTGCAATCCTGGTTGATTCCTATTTGTTTACTCTGCACTTTTTCGAGTGTTTTTGACTTGACACATATACGAAAGTATGACTTCTGCATGGCATTGGTACCTTGAGTGTTGCCCGGGCATAAAAGCAGTCTTTTAAACGGGAAAGAGGGGTCGCCATCCCCCTCTACCATTTTATGCCTTGCATTTGGTCATTTCCCTTATTTTTTCATATGAATCTTGTATATATATATATATATATATATATATATCAACATAAATAAACTGTCAGTTACAAAACCGAACGCATGGGAATAAAACACCCAAAATACGTCATTTTGCATTGTGAAGGTGGAATTTTGGACTCACGTTTATCGATCTTATATTAATGGTTATTATATTTTTGCGTTGTCACGTATTAAAAGGATGCGCACCAGGGAAAGAAAATGTAGGCGATTGTTTGTTGTAAATAGCTGATTTGCGCAAGATGGAATGTTTTGAAATGCAATAAAAATTTTGGAAAAACGGCTTCGAGACGCATCAGATTAGGTCTAGATGCTGCTGTGTTCAAAACTTCAGACCAGTAAGCGCGGTAGATATTGCTCAGCATCGTGGACAAGTAGGCAGATTCTTCCTTTTATTAATAGAGATAACGTGATATGATTTAAAGTCTTCCAAAAAACATTTATTTTTACATTTGGAAGATCCTATATTAGGTTATTTTACATATATACTACGTTTCTGCTTGCAAAAATATGATGTCGGTCATAAGAAGTCTTTAGTTAGATATCTTTGATCTAGAATGAAGACAACATTGTTGGAAATATTATTGTGTAATGAGAAAAAAAAACATTATCACTGAATGGAATAAATCATGTAAAATACACATGATTAACAGCAAAAAATATTATTGATTTTCAGCAGCAAGATCGAGTTATAGGAAAGCTATAATTTGTGCTGTTATTTTCCCAATATAAACAAATTTCTTAACCTGTTGTGAATATCATGTATTGGACGCATTGGATGTTTTTAATTATTTATAAACGTTAAGGATTTACATATATTTTTACTTTTACTTTACTGCATAAATTTAATGAGAAAAAAAGGTAAAATTTTATTTCAGTCAAAAGTATAAATATTGTTTAGATGTTCAAAAAATTTAAAAAGTGTTGATAAAAGAATTATCAGAATCCGAATTTTAAGAGAATTTATTTGTACTGTACATTTTATGCAAGAGTTTTCTCCTACACCTGGTCCCAATAACACAAAGTATAGATATTTTGTGCATATATACAGCCTCAGACAAATATCTAAAGTTGTATAATACATTTTATTGGCAAAAGCCTCCTATAATAAAATAGCTATATCAAATGAAAAGACAACACTGCCTGAAAGAAAGAAATAAGATTAAAAGATCAAATAGTGTTTTCCCCATTGATTGTTATCTCC
Source organism: Amaurobius ferox (assembly GCA_951213105.1). NCBI lineage: Eukaryota > Metazoa > Arthropoda > Arachnida > Araneae > Amaurobiidae > Amaurobius > Amaurobius ferox. The sequence continues at coordinate 150,848,431 of OX578138.1, forward strand.
TCTGAAATATGATTATTTTTCTCTTTCTTTTTACTCAACTCGATGTATTTTATTGATTTTCATTTTCTTTCGCAAGGTTTCACAAAATGTTTCTACACTTATTTCTTTTTTGTTCCTTAACAGACTTAATTTTTCTTTCATATTCCATAATCGTAATTAGATGTACTGCAATTTTAAATACAGAAAAAAGATGGTAATATGGAAATCGCTATATTTACATGCTGCTGCCATGTAACGGTGAATCTGTCACACAATTTGTTGAATAGTCTTGTGAAGAGAGAAAATAATTTACTTTCGCAGGTATCAAAATTTTTAAGGAAGCATTTTTGATCTTTTTATGTACTGATCACGAAAGATAGTTGAATTTTACCTAGAGTCTTAAATAACACATCGATAGTTTTTTTAAAATGAGTTTCTCAAATACTCAAAATATTTTAGGTTATGCACAAATATGACTTTTCCATATTACCACCACAAAAATTGCATTAATTTTTATTTAAATGCTTTTTGATTTACTTACTTTTATGGTTTGGTACTTTACATAACGACAAAAACTTACACAATACAATAGTATCATTTGCCAAGTTATTATAGGTATTCGGTAATATGTTTTACTTTCAGACGAAGAAAAAATACCTCCCCATATTACCATTGTCTCCTCTATAAAAATATATTAACTGTGAAAAACTTAAAATTAAATATTGGAAGAGGAACAGCTGTTGCTTATTGGATGCAAAAAATTTTCCATACTATTGTTCTTAAAACTATTTTTCTTTAAAACATATATTTAGCAGGATCTGCTCACAGATAATAATTAGATGATAACTTATAAGGGACAGGATTCAGATTTCCGCTTCTTTTTTCATTTCCGGGTAAAAACGTGAATTGCACTTAACACATCTATTTCTCAAGATTAACTATAGACATAGCTTAGATGATAACTTATATGAAATTAACATCAAATTTTGAAGGTGATTCAATAAGAATTTTTACTTCCGTTTCCTCTTTCACCTCCGTTTAAAAAAAATACTTTTTTTACCAAAACACCTGTTTCTCAGGATTGAGTATAGATATTTTATATCTATATCAGGATAGATATTTTATATTTTATATCAGGATTGAGTATAGATATTTTATATCTATATCAGGATAGATATTTTATATTTTAAATCAGGATAGATATATATTTTAATAAGGAGTGATATGAATTCAGCATCGAATTTTAAAGATAGTAGATATGTTTACAAATAGTTTCTATTTTCGGATTTCCCGAATTCCGTATTAATTGTAAAAAATAAGTGTACAAAATAGTATATAAACGCTTAACAGTTCCGTCAAAACTTAAATGTACTCACCCGTTGCTACCACATGAAGGCTCCATTATAAATTTATGTATTGTACTGTTTCAGTGTGTTTATGACTCATAAAGATACAAATAAAATACCACACTGCATCTTCTCTTTAAAATCGAATGTAACAATTTATTACTTTAAAGCAAACTGGATCAACGTATATAAACATACATAAAATGACACTGCAACATACGGCTGTTTGGAGGACACGTTGGATCCCCTTCGTCAGTGCAAGAGAACCAACAAACACAAAGTCCGAAAGAGGCATTAGTGCAAAAAGAATTTACAAAAAGGGATTATATACTCTTGCAAAGAAAAAAACGAAGCACCGTAAAGAATATGACTGTTTTTATGGAAATTAAATATGCGTACAGCTCATACACAGTTAATGAAATGATTACAGAATCAAGGCCGCAGGGACCATCAGTGGTTAATAATTGCGCATTGAATTTTCAAATCAGTAATTGGTGAAACCCCTCTTGGTGGCAATGCATGCTTGTATACGTCTAGGTAAGGATTGATTAAGTTTCCTAATGTCATCCTGCGATACATCCTGCTATGTATTCCTCAAGTGTTGCTCCAGATCTTCTACATTTCGGGATGCCCGAATCTGCCGGCCTAGCATGTCCCATACATGCTCGAATTGGCGAAAAGTCTGGTGACCTTGCTGGCCAGAGAACAGTATCAACAGCACGGAAATAGTCCACAAAAACTGGAGCCGTATGTAGCGAAACATTATCTTGTTGGAATCTAGCTCCAGAATGACTCGCTATGAAGGGTAACGCAAACGGCTGCAGGATTTCATCAACATATCGTTAAGCTGTTAAATTTGTACGCAAAATGACTAGGGGCGATATGCTGGCGTAAGAGATAGCACCTCACGCCATCACACCAGAAATAATGGCTATGTGCCTGTCGAAAACCCAGACCACTCGACTCAGAGGCATGAGCAGCTGTTTGAATGGTCGGGCTGTGTGCCTGTGTAAAACAAAGGCTGGCGCCTCCACACATGTACCCGATGGTCATCTGCTGAGAAACTGAAGCATGATTCATCACTGATGCTCGGCTACGACACCACTGCAAACGACTCTGTCGTTGTTGTGGGGTTATGGGCAGACGTCTTAAAGGCGACTGTGAGCGTAACCCCACTGCAATCAAGCGTCGTGAGACGGTGGAAGGTACCAAGGGAGGTATAGAAGAGGTTGTAGCACTTTGAATGGCGGACAATGATGCTTTTGAGCCAGTTCGGGCCTGTCGCACGCTCATCCGGTCTTGCCTCACATTCGTGCACGTTGGCCTTCTAGAGCCTTCATTTCGCCGATGAGTCCCTTGCAGCACCTTTGCATAGCACCTTTGCACCTTGCACAGCACCTTTGCACCTTTGCCAGCAACTTTGCACAGCAGTGTGTTTTCAGTGCAGATGGCGGCCTATTGCTTGGTATGACCAGCCAGCTTCACGTATCTCGAATATAGGACACGTTCGAATTCGTTTAATGGCTTATGAGGTCTTCGGCAGCATCGTAACGGCATTATTGATTGTTTCTCCGCAGAACTGAAATGCCGATAAAGAGTAAAGGTAAACCGTCTACATTTTAAACCAGTTTTATAAGATGCTAATTGAGCAGTAGAAATGTGAGCTATGACCCAAGTCAACACTCATTAGCCTTGAAAATTTAATCATCTGCACACTTGGCATGAAGGAATTTTCACGCGAAATTTCGAGATGATCGGATTATATTTTAGGGATACTTCGGGTTTTTTTTCCCTTTTTTTTTCAAACGAGTGTATAATCAAGACCTGGAATAAGAGATAGCCAATCAGAAAGCAGCATGAAGCAGTTCAGCCAATCCGAAGCGAGAAACAACAGACGAGATTAACGTGCGCCAAGACACAACAGAAATGTCCCGACAAGAGGAGTCAAGACCAAAAAAGTATTAATTGGGCCTTCAAGACGAAAAATAGGTTAAAACGACACATAAGAATCCCAAAGGAATAGAACGAAGAACGGGGAGGGGGGGGGGGGTTACAATGCAACTCCGCAAGGCGGCGGATAAAAATGGAGTTACATGACTTATAAAGAAAATGAGTAGTTGAAAGAAAGATATGAAAGTTAATGGATTGTATTAATTTAAACAAGAATCTCTATTGTAGTTGATCCACAATATAAAAATATAGATATGATTTAAGTAAAAAAAAAACCCTTTGGTATTCCACGCTTATTATTTGAAACATATTTAATGTTTTAAACAATAAACTAAATATAATAGAGAAGGTCATACAATAAAAAAAGTTTTTACATTTTTAAAATAATTTTGTGTACATAAAAATTAAATATACAGAAATGTTCTGCCTCTTTAAGATTTCTCACCTAGAGTGTAAACTAATTAAATTAATTACACTCACTTAATACATAAGTAATAAGTTAGTGGTTAAGGGGCAGTTGTTATGTAAAAATGAATGTTTGCGTAACTTGTATTGGGGTTTCTGAAGCACCACTAGCCTCCCCCTCCCCCCTCGTATCGCTGCTTATGTCTGTTTTATATGAGAACCTAATTCTTAAAAATCTTAGCTCTCTCGTCTTGTGGTGACAATGCTAATGTCTTTGTTTTTGTCTCACCGAGCTTATTCTACTCTTGACAACAGCCTTAATGGCTTTGTTTTTGAATTCCAAGCTACATCGCCTCTATTCGGAGGTCCATGACTGCTCAAGAATTAAACAACATTTTTAAGATTATTTTCTGGGGTTTTTTGAGTTTCTTACACTTTTATTTTATAGGCCCAACCGTATATTTTATATACCTTTGGAACACTCTTTATGGAAAACATAACTAACATAGCAAATAATTAAAGGCTTAGGTGTGAAAAATTCATCTTTCATCAGGACAAATGAGACAAAGCAATCACAGAACAACGTCAGGTGAGCATAGCTTTGCTGGAGGAATTACCGTCTCATTTGTCCAGGTTAAGTCACCGAAAACGATAAATGGCGTTGCTTATTACTTCCGCTGTATATACAGGGTGTCCCAGAAACATTGACTTCGGCTTTTATTCCTTAAATATTGAGCTTAGACATATATAATAAATTACAAAGTTGCGTAAAAAAAGGTACAGACTTTTATGAAACCGATAAAAAATTTCAGCGTTTAAATTTGGAGAAATACGAAATTAAAATTTTTATACAGCCCCCGCACAAAAACATTTCCAAGGAGTAAAATGTGCCCCATACACTAATAAGGTGATGTACAAAATTTCAGCATTTTATCATAAAAAGTCCCAGAGATGTATTTAAACAATTCGATGAGGGAAAATGTAAATGTTTACAGCTAGAGTTCAAATAACGCAACGCGGAAATGCCTCATAGGCAAATAATATCAGGCTCTTATCTTTAAAGGATCTTTGTCATGGATGGAGAACATTCTGAACAAGCTTTGTAATCTTTGTGTAAAGTTATTATTTCTACACTGTGTAAATATTTTTGTACCAATAAATAGCAAAATTATTATTTATTTATGTAATCATTACTTTCTTTCGTAATTTGTGTATGACCCCTGAAGCGCGTTCTGCCGACATGATTTTTCCCTCTAAGAACCCATGTCGATGCATTGAAAAGTTGTTTAAGTCAGCATGTTTGTCTTTTCCTATATCTGGAATTTTTTATGATAAAATGCTGAAATTTGTACATCACATTATTAGTGTATGGGGCACATTTTACTCATTGGAAATATTTTTCTACGTGGGAAGTATAAAAATTTAAATTTTGTATTTCTCCAAATTTAAACCGCTAAATTTTTTAAATTTTATATTTCATAAAATTTAATTCCCTTGAAAATTTTAATCGATTTCACGAAATTCTGTACCCTTTTTTACGCGTTACACACACTTTGCTACCATAAACCCTTGGGTTGGTCGTGTGGTCTGGGCCTTCAACGCAACTTTGTAATGTATTATACATGTCTTCAGATCAATATTTAAGGAATAAAAGTCGAGGTCAATGTTTATGGTACACCCTGTATAATTTAATATATAGAGAAAGTATTAAAATTAGAATTTGAGTTTTCGACAAAATGGCACATTTAAAGCATCTCTGAACTCGAATCAAACGATTTGGAAATTATGTCTGTGTGTGTGTGTTTATGAATGTTAGTGTGTGTTCGTGAGTTTGAGAAAGCGATGTCTCACGTACGAAAGGAACGTTTCGACCAAAATTTGGTACGATTAATACAATCAGTGAATGCTGGAACCCTTATTGACTTTAAATGCATACCCCAAATTTTAAAATGAAATTTTGAAAAAAAAAATCACTAAAATATCAAAACCTTCAATGATACTACATACACAATCATTTTTATCAAAAACTTCATTAGAAAACGAATGAAATAAACCTTTGAACGCTAGCATGAACCGTTCTTGGGCTTATTGCAATGTTTTCAAATTACTTAAAGTTATATAAAATAAAAAGCATGTATTAACTGTCCTGAAATACGTTCACTTTTTATCTGCAATATTATGCGACAAATTTGTTAACACCACTATCGTGGATCTATGTCGTTCCATTTTACAAGAGAAGCTACTTTGTGTAATAGTTCTGTATTTTGATACTCAATAATTCGCCAAGAGGCATTTTTTATGTATAAGAAAAACAATCGTATCAGTCTGTTTGTAATGCTTGGTGATAAGCTGGAGACAAATTTGATGGAATATCACTAATTGAGTTTTTAATTTCCCTGCAATACATGGTAATATATAGGGAAAGTATTGGAATCATGTCAAATATCGCAACTCGAGTTTTCGACGGATCTACACGTTTCGAGACCTCCAGAATACGAAAAAACTATTTTAAGCGTGGCGTCTGTGGTATGTCTGTCTGTCTATGCAGATGTTATATCCACTCTAACTCAAAAACTAATTGACATAATTTCATAAAATTTGGTAGGTAAGTTCCTTATGGCCGAATCTGGTGCTGATTAGTTTTGGGTAAGACTCAGGATAAAAGAACCCGCCTTTTCTTGCGAAATGGCCTCCAAAAGTTTTTATCCACTCAAGTTGAAAAACTAATGGATCAAATTTCAAACAATTCGGTAAATAAGTTACTTTTGGGACACCCTGGTGCTGATTAGATTTTGGTACGATTCGGAAAAAAATAACCTGCCTTTTTTTGCAAAATGGCCCGCAAAAATCGCCAAAATCTAAAATAAAAAACTACGTATGCTCAAATATATCCATTAAATGCTTGTTTAATACGTAATTTTTAACGTGAAAAAGAATAAGACAAACTCCATTACACTAGGGCTAGCCGTTCTCGAGATATTTTAGTTTTTTCGAATTTTCTTTACGGCACCTTTGAAAATAATTCCAGTTATCAAATGAGAACGAAAATTGAATTGAAAGTGAATAAAATTAAATTAAAATAAAGAGAACGTGGATATAAGTCTGCAGGGAAAGTCATGTGCTGCCCACATCAGATTTTGTTTTTTGCTGTGAAAGAAGTAAATTCATGGCATTATGTAGGGGAAGTCAGTTGTTGCCTACATAAAAGTTTATTAAATGCTGTATTAAAATGAAGTATTTGCTTTACAGTTATTTTTTTCATAAGCTTGAAAAATTTATTTTGAATTTATACTTAGAAGATATTGATAAATCTTTGTATGTAGGAAAAACCACATGCACCCCCGCATCATAATTTTCAAAATATATTTGCATGTGTACACAACATCGATCAGATTCAAAATGTATATCGCACATGCATTGTAAAGCAAATATTTTTATGAAGATATTTCAATACATTTCCGCGCAGAACATTTGAAATGAAATATTTAGTGAAAGTGTGTTTAAACTTGAATTTTCTGTTGCACCTGGGTCCAATATCTCAGATTTTGAGAGAGATTTGGGCATATGGATATCGAAGGAATTCTTTAAATAAAAGCCATTCCAAATAAATATATTTATTTCTTTAAAATGTTCAAAAATAAAACCGTAATCGAACGAAAATAAGATTCTGTCAAGAAGCCTGAAATAAAAATGAAATATTAACGATGGTGGTTTCTTATGTGTATAGTTCGATTCCTCTATAATATTTTCTCGAATAGCAATTTCCTTTATATTTTTACTCTTTCGTATAGCACACAATTGTTTTGTGTTCCGAAAACTTTCGAAACGGAGATTTGGCGGGAAAACTATTGAGACCTCCAAACACATTTCGAATACCTTTGAAAAGATGTGCACTTGTATTTGCATCAGTATCTGAAATTGTCTGCAAAAGGTGTATCAAGGTTCTGTTGTATAAGGTTGCGCTATGAGCCCGGCAACCAATCAAAAACTTGTCAGCCTGACGTCACGGGAGTAGCATTTCGTCATTAGTGACGTCACGGACCGGGAGAGTTGTTGTCGAAACACAGAAAGTTTCCCCTTAATTACAATTAAAAATTGTTTGTTATTTTTGTCAGCCTGACGTCGACGAGAGAAGTATTTCGTCATTCGTGAAATCACGGACCAGGAAAGTTGTTGCCGAAACACAGAAAGTTTCCCCTTAATTACAATTAAAAATTGTTTGTTATTTTTGTCAGCCTGACGTCGACGACAGAAGTATTTCGTCATTCGTGACATCACGGACCAGGAAAGTTGTTGTCGAAACACAGAAAGTTTTCCCTTAATTACAATAAAAAATTGTTTGTTAATTTTGTCAGCCTGACGTCACGAGAGTAGCATTTCGACATTTGTGACGTTACAGATCAAAAGAGTTGTCGAAACACAGAAAAAGTTTTCCCTTAATTACAATTAAAAATTGTTTGTTAATTTTGAAGTGACAATATCTAGACGCAAACAACTTACGCAGAGAGTTTCAATTGGGCTGTTCACACCTTCCTCAGTGACGTCCAAAGAGATTATCGGTCTCTTCAGAGAGCCAGAGGACAAAATGCGCGCTTATTCTACACTTCTGACATCATATGCGCAGAGCCAGAATAAAAAAAAGAAAGATCAATCATGCATAAAGCATTGATTATGAAACACTTCCAAACTGCAATGCCATTTTATTTAAACATCTCTAAAATGCGATGCATTCAGGTGGTAATATTTCTAAAAGTATCACAATACTACATTAATTTATTATATTTGAAAACTTAAAACTTCATCGAAAAAAATGAACGTCAAATGACGTCATTGAAATATAAATCGCCTGACTCTTTATGTATAAGTAGTAAATATTTAATTCCTACACTTTTATTCCATTCTTTGCATTTATCACAGTACTGCAATAATTTATTTTACTTAAAAACTTAAAACCATGGAAGTAAAAGTAATTTAACTCTATACTTAAAACTTCATCAAAAAAGTCTGCTAGAAAATCGTCTGCTTCTCTATGTAAAATCAATGACTGTTTCATTCATATCAGCTATATTGCAGTCTCCAGAGCTAAATAATTTTGCATTAAAGATATTCAGCAATTCTTATACAACTCATCTCACAGTTTGATGTATTTACATTCTCCATAAGTGAAAATTAGGCTTCGTTGTAGAGATAATCAAAGTGTGATGGTCATTTAAACTCCTTTGTTTCAGTGCCTTGTTCAGAATATAGATGTACAGAAATTAAGGGGTTTAAGGGGTTTAAGGGGTTTAAGATAAAGGGGTTTAAGAACGGAAAAAAAACTAAATATAAATTAAAAAAAACTTTAAAAATCACGATTTTGGCACAAAATGGATGGCATTGGTAATTTAAAATCAAATATATTGTAATTGCGTTGTTTCAGAACATAGATGCACATAAATTAAGCAAAAATAAAGCTGTTTCAGGACGGATACAACACTAAATATATATTAAAAATACCTTTAAATATTAAGATTGTAACACAAGATGGATGCCATATTTTATTTTGAAGTAGGTCACGTGATCTCTTCATATAATATGGATGTAATTATTATTCATATTTTTATTTAAAAAACTACCCCGAATATATTTTGCTGAAATTTTTTTCATAATTTTTATGGGATAATTTAAATATTTCCAAACACTTTCGAAGCATTTTTTTGTGCATTTTTAATTCACTTAAAAAATGTTTGAAAAATTAGGTCCCATAGAGTTTAATGTATTTCATTTTTTTAACCCGGGTTCAATCCAAAACTAATTTGGTGATATTATTCATTTATATTCCCATATGTCCCACAGACCGTCTGAACAACATACTAAACCTTCATTCTGGTAAAGTCATTTCTACAGCAGTTATCGTGCGAACGGACAGACAGACAGAATGAACAAAGTCATAAACACTTTTCAACTATGTTGTAAAATGTTGAAGATGAAGTTAGTTATGCTCGGCATAGAACACCCGGCGGTGCATGTCTGTAAATTGTTCATACGATAAGGAAAGTAAGAATGTAGAAATCCCTTTTGTTACGTCATATCCTTTAGATTTCAAAAGATTCACGTTGTTGTTACCCAGACCGTCCGACCTACCAGAAATGTGTAAGGTAACAGTTTGGACGGCCGGGAAGTGTCACCCAATTTAGACCGGAACCCAGTGGGGGAGGCATCCACAGGGACCTTACCCTCCTTCCCCTACCACCAACCTCTCGGAAGGACTTACGGACCCACATGTTTAACGTGATCGTACTCCGCGTGAACACGGCGGCAGTTTTTGGCAGTGGCTGGAATCGAACCCGGGCCTACCGAGTGCAACTCCAACGCGCTAACCAATGGGCTACCGCGCCCGTCAAAAGATTCACGTGTCATTTTTTTTCAATCTTCCATGAGGTAGCTTTCTTGAGTCCATTTAATGTCTTTAGGGACAACTTACTGGTTCTACGAAATTACGTATATATTTTATTAATTTAAATATATTATTTAAATTATCTGGTAATTATTGAGAAACCTGACTAATCGCCGTTATTAATGTATAAGTTTGCAATCGAATCGAAGAATTGCTATTGTATATGTTTGTAAAAAATTGTATGGCAATTGTATGTATTGTAAAAAAAATGTATGGCAATTTTGTGTATTGTAAAAAATTGTATGGCATTGTATAAATTATTTATACGAAATTTGAAAATTGAATATCTTTCATTCTTCTTGGTATTTAATCTAAATAAGTTCCATTGTGATTCCGAAAATCATTTAAAAAAAAAAGATCGTGCTTACCGAAAAAATTAAAATGCAATTAAAATAATTAAATTGCATGTAAAAATACTAATAAGCTCGTAATTTCCTTTGAAGTTTTCAATATTGGGCATTTTAACATGTAAAATAGTTGAACATTAGAAATATTTTGTTTTATTTTTTAACGTTTTACTCAAATAATTAAATTTTTTATACGAACAAATCTTCGTGTTTTGTCATACTCTCGTACATCTTTGTTAGTAGCATATCAAATTATTGAAAACAACGATCTATATTAGAATGTAAACATTTTATATCTCTCGTCAAGTTTATTTTAATGCATTATGACCATGATCAATAGGACTACAAATACAAAACAGAGAGTATCCTTAGACACATGCAATTTCTTCAAAATTGAACGAGGCTAGACAATATTGTCGAACATTGAGGTCTAGTTAGTCTAATCTAATGTCTAGACATTTCAAATAAGAAAACTGTTTTGGCTTTGATAAGAAATTTCGAAATGTTTCTTAAAACTGGACTTATCAGGTTGTATGACTTATAAAGATTGTTTCCGTGACAGTATGAAATCCAGCAATTCAGTTTAAAATTGGTCATTTGTGGTTTTAGTTTTAATTACATATTGTGAATACATATGTTGTAACCTGGATGTAATTTTGCATCGCATTGGCCATAAATTTTGCACGTTACGGTGTAAAACATCTTCCGGTGTCATTTTGTACTTTATTTTTTTCTACACATGTTTGCACTTAAAGAGCTAACCACTAACCTTTAACGTTTAAATGATCTATAACTGCAACATTACTCTTCTACTCATAGAGTGCAAAATTGTTGTAATAGTTTTGCATCATCAGGTGTAGGTATTGGACACACTAAAATAGTTTAGATGTGTACTTGCTAGTCTCACCCGTAACTGAGCAAAAACAATCATCAGCCTTTTCAGGGAAACGTGATACGAAATCAGCAGTGAGAATAGACGCCTTGTTATTGTCAGGAAACTTCTTATCTGGGGAAAACTAACCATCAACAAAATCGTATGCACGATATTCGCCTTGGATGACAGTACTAGATGTGCTGGTTGAATTTTCTATATATAATACCGTAAGTTTCAGTTTTAATGTGTGACTTAAAACTTTCGTATAACACTAGATGTGTAAATTACGACATACACCTTTTTTGTTTTACTCCTTTAACAATAGAATCCGGAACATAAAATATCTGTCTTAATTTACACATTGCGTTCCGCTGGTATGCCTGCAATCCGCGCAAAGTTCTTCTTCCATAAGCGTAACCCAACTTTGAACATAAATTATAACGTAACTTTACATAAACTTGATGCACAGCGGATCTCAAATTATTGTGAATTTATTATTGTGCAGCAGTATTTATTTGATTACCACAATACTGCTGAATAGAAAATGGCGAAATTCCTCTGAAAAGGTAAAAAATTAAAAATATATATAAGAGTATAAAAACTGAATTCCCACTCTGTACGCTAGTATCCGGAATTTCGAAAAGTTAAGTGGAACTGAAAATATTTTTCGAAAGTTTATTATAAAAGGAGTACAAACCCTTACTATTTAATGATTGCAATCTACTACAAAACACAACCCTATATTTATTTAAATATAACATTGAAGTTAAAATTTAATATTTTGATTTGAGAAACTTTTAAATTGGATTCCAAACTAAATATAAGCAGTGCAATATTCAAGCTTGCCTTGAAGAAGACAGGCATTGTGATGTCAGGACTTTATAGGCGTATACCTGGGATCCTCCTCCATTTTTCTCCCCATATGTCACATGTAACCCTTATGCAAAAGACAAAGAGAAAATCACATTCAAGAATGAAAAATACTGTCCGTAACTCTGATATGAGAGGATTAAAATTTCATTAGAAGTTTCATTTAAAAATTAATTTCAGGAATAGAGTAAGTAATTTTTTAATTAGAATGCAAACATATCACTCCATATTCATAACAAAAATTAGAATTGTGCGAATTTTCAATTTGCCTTTGCGCAAAAATAAAAAAAGGAAATTTCATTAAATGATGGATATTTTGTTAAATTTTTAAGTAAAAAAGAATATGAAAGACCAGTCAGGCTTTCATTTAAAGTTTGTTGGCAAAAATGTTCTTCAATCTTTGCCATGATGCCAAGAAATACTGTGCTAATATTTTCGATTGCTGAAGAACCGATTCATGGGAAATCATTCACAAATTGCGCGTTTTAACATAAAATTACTGAATAACTTCTTTAGTTAAAAAAATATCGCTCCAACGTGTCTTCGGACCTAAACTAAAGTGTCAGTTAACAAAAATTCCATAGCAATGGGTGGCTTAAATTTTTCGCTGTTTGACCGACCAAGCGAACGAATAAGCAAGCATATTTTTATCATGTTAGACTAGAAAATGTACTCAGCGTTGCTCTGTATTTAAAGCATTGATTAATTGTATTCATTCATTTAATTTTTCAAGAGCTTATACATTAGTTGCCTGCTGCTTGAATGCACGTGCTGCTGTGCCATCCCCACCCCGGTACGCAGGCTCAGGTAATATGCAGTGATTCTTTCAGACATACTTCCGCAGGGGAGCAGCTCCCCCGGAGACGAGTATTCGCCCCCACCGAGGCATTTTATGTTAACCTGGTTTCTATTTATTTCACACAGCATTTAGACATATTTATACAGAGCAAATAGAAAACTTGTCCCCCAAAAATTTCATTACCCCCCTCCCCCCGGGCGAAAAAGTTCCGAAAGAAACCCTTGTAATATGCCCTAAATAAATGCCCAAACCCGCCCTCCTCCGCTAATTCAGGAACATAAGTTTGCACTTCAATTTCATACAAAAATCATACAAATTTAAAACATTTTTGAAATTTTGAATATCGCAATATTACGTTGCTTTCAGAAAAATTCAACAAAGTTAAAAATTTAGCACGATTCAAATTAATTGTACATTTCAAACATAAATAAACAAATAATTTTCGAATGCAATTTAGCAAACTTATTCGTTCTCTATAACACGGAAAAGTAAAATGCAAACTACAGAAACTCACAACGACGTCTTGAAAATCAAAGAACGCTTTATATGACCGTTTAGAGCAAAGGAAATACCATGTTGTGACATCACAACTTAACGTCTTGAAGAAACCCGTAAACTAACAGCCTCCCAGTTGCAACGTTATAATGTGGGATACTTATTTCTCTCTAAGAAATGAAATGAGCAAAGAAAAAATCTCCCCGTTAAATGTCAAAAAATAGGGTTCCAATATGGGTTAGTTTCGAACTTATTCAACATTTTATTGCACATGTAATTAAAATTTAGCAAATACAGTCACTTGATATTTGTTTATTAGAATACGAAGATATTACTCAATATTCATGCCAGAAATTGAAATTGTTCGAATCTTCAATTTTACATTTCAATAATGTTAATCGAAAATTTTATAAATTATGCACATTTAAATGAATTTTCAAAATATTTGTTAAAATATTAAGAAACTATCCTTAAATAGATAATTATAAGTATACGTTAACGTAAAATATTTTTGATAATTAATGCTATTTAGATATTTCTGGTAAATATAAACGTGCAATTTAAAATGCCATTATATGAAAAAAAATTGTACTCGTAGTATTTAATCTCATTACCGAAAATTAAGTTATGTATTATACCTTGTTTAAACACGAGTACCAAACAAATATCTTCACTTTAGTGCCGTACATAAAACATCAAAGTACTCCATACATGAGACATCAAAGTATGAAAAACAAAACAAAGTAATATAAAAGTTCAAGCACTCCGAAGAGATAATAAAATACTGCAATGGAGAAAAATGAAAAACAACAGAATTTCTCTTTCAGGATGATGGGTTGTATGTTTTTTTAAGAAAAGAAAAATTTTATTACAAGGACTTTCATTTCTAAGAGGAACTATGTGACGTTCCAGAGAGAAAAATTTTATGTGTTGTGCACACAGTACATATTTATATGTTATTCTAACATTATATTCAAGACATATTTATTGACAATGTACATCAATGACGATCAATCACAAGATCTTTATTGTACTTTATAAACATGAAATGCAAAATTAAATATAAAAATCTGATGTGGACAGCAGATGACTTTCCCTGCAATAGTCATGTTCTCTTTATTTCTTTAATAATTCATTAAATTGAGTTTAATTACACAAAATTCAAAATTGAATAAAGGAGTTCAAATTTTATTATCAAAATGTACGTGAATTGAGAACGAAAACAAACGAGTTTTATGTCAATACCTTAACACGGGACTTTGATATCATTTGCCTAACTGAAACATGGTTGAATGGTGATATTGGTAGTTGTGAAATCTTCGACAAGGACTATAATGTTTTTAGGTGTGATAGAGATCCGGTTACAACTGGGCTATATCGGGCGGAGGTGTACTTATTGCCGTAAAAAAGCCTTTGATTCTGTTGAACTAACTGATGTGTCATTTGAAAATGAGTGCTTATGGATTCGTGTCTGCGCTTCTCATATCTCCAAATTCTGTATTTGTGTCATATACTTTGTGCCTAATACTACTGTTGATAAATACGAAAGTTTCTTTAAAAGCGCTGAAAAAAAATTCTGTACTTCGCCGGATCATATATTTATATTTGGAGACTTTAATCTTCCATCTGTAAATTTCAACCATTCCATTGCTGTTACCCTATCTGGCCACACCCAAGTTGAGTATGCTATTTCTAACTTTATGCAGTTCCTAAATCTTGATCAATTAAACACTGTTTGTAATAAATATGGCAAAATTCTTGATCTTGTCTTAACTAACTATAAACAGATCATTATTGAACATGCTACCTTCAGTTTCGTTAAAGAGGATCCATACCATCCTGCTCTGAAGGGAACTATATTGATTAAGAAGGGGAGTAGAAATCATCGAATTAATAATAATATGAAATATAACTTTAGAAAGGCCAACTATACTATGCTATATGACTACTTTTATGATACAGACTGGAACGTTCTAAATACATATACAAATGTTAATGATGCTATATCGAGTTTTTATGAGTTTGTCTATTTGACTTATGTATACCGAAATATATTCCTACTAAGCGGAGATATAAATCGTGGTATTCTTCTAGCACTATCCATAATATTAAATTAAAAAAAATATCGTAAAATATCTATTAGAGGTGGTGATATAAGTGATCTACAGGAATTTCATAGACTACGCAAATCTGTGAAAGATGGAATCAAAACTGATTTTACCAATCATGTTGCTATCATGGAACAAGAACTCAATAAAAACCCTAAGGCTTTCTGGAATTTTTGTAAAGGTGATTCGCCTGGTAGTCATGGGAGCTCAACAATGAGTTATAATAATACTGATTATTCTACTGTTAGTGATATTGCAAACTGCTTTGCTGATTTCTTTGAATCTGTTTATATCCAAAATAGCCAATCTGCTGATTTTGAACTGCTAACCAAGTATTGTGAACTCAATAACATTAACTTAATTAAGGTTAAATATATTACTGAAAATGATGTTGCCAAAGCCTTAAAGAAGTTAAAATCCAGCCAGTCTTTAAGCTGTGATGATGTTCCTTCTTTCATTATCAAAGGTTGTGCTGACTCTATAACTTACCTTTTGCTCATTTTGTTTAATCTTTCGATTAAAACTATGGATTTTCCCAATGACTGGAAATATGGTCAAGTTATTCCTGTACATAAAAAGAACAACAAGCATGATATTTCGAACTACAGGCCTATTACCATTCTTTCCCCTTTTTCAAAAGTTTTTGAATGTGTTATGCATGAAAGGATCTTTTCCCAAATTAAGCAATGGATTTCTCCGTACCAGCATGGGTTTATGTCAAGACGATCAACTGTAACTAATTTAGCTTGCCTTACCAGTGACATTGTTGATGCTATTAAAACCAAGAGACAACTTGATGTTATTTATACTGACTTTAGTAAAGCTTTTGATCACATCGATCTGGGGTTATTATACTGACTGATGACCCGTAAACTGATTACTAGCGGTTTTAGTGTTGATTTGTCGACTTGGTTATACTCAGATAGACTGCATTCAGATAGACTGCATTCTGTAAAGTACGGTGGTGTAAACTCTAGACTATACACTAATTCCTCTGGTGTTCCTCAGGGTTCTAATCTGGGCCCACTCCTTTTTTTAATTTTTATTAATGAAATTCCCCGGATTTTTAAAACAGCTAAATGTCTTATGTTTGCAGACGATTTGAAGCTTTATATGAAAATCAACTCATTAACTGATTGTGAACTGATGCAGAGAGATCTAGATGAACTGTATAACTGGTCTGTACTAAATAAACTTCATTTAAATATTTCTAAATGCTATGTTATGAGCATTGCTAGGATCCATAATATTCTTAATTACAATTATATTTTAAATAATTCATCTCTATCTCGATGTACTCATATTATTGATTTAGGTGTCACTTTCGATGATACTTTTAACTTTCAGAGACATATCGATAATATTATTAAAAGAGCCTACCAAAGACTTGGTTTCACCTTAAGACGATCTCGTGTTTTTGCCAGTTCTGATACGATTATTTGTATTTATAATACCCTTGTTAAACCAATCTTGGAATATTGTGCAATGATTTGGGACCCTGTTTACAATCTGCATTCTCAACGGATAGAAATCGTGCAAAATAAACTATTACGTACTATTGATTACAGATTGACTGGCTATTATCCTTATGATATGCATACAAGGGAACTCAGACAGAAATATAGTTTAATGTCTCTTAAAAAAAGAAGAAGCTGGTCCTGCCTCTTGTTTTATTATAAGGTTTTAAATAATACTATTGATTGCCCTAATTTACTTTCTTGCCGGAATTCCACATACCTGTCAATAATACCAGGAAAAAAATTCTTTTTCACAATACTACTGTTAAACACAACTACATTAAATGCTATTCTATCTATAAATTTGGTGATCTATATAATACTTATTGTGCTGATATTGATATATTTAACTTGACTCCTGCCTGTTTTAAAAAAGCCTGTTTCAATGCGCTTGACATGTTTACTAATTAGTATTGTTGTATCCTATGTTCTGCACTTTTTAATTTCTTGTGTGGATACTGTAACTCGATTTCATCTGTAGTTGCCACGTAAATTGAATTGAATTGAAAAAAAATAAAAGTCATTAAAATAAAAGTCATATTTTAATTACACTGACTTTGCACTTTTAATTCAATTTTTCGTATTATAGAGGTCCCAAAACGTGTCGAAAACTGGAGTTGTGATTTACAGCATAATCCCAATACTTTATCTATACAATACCATGTAGTGCAAGGAAAGTAAAAATCTGATGTGGGCAGTACATGACTTTCCCTGCAGACTTATATTTACGTTATATTTATTTTAATTAAATGTCATTCACTTTTAATTCAATTTTCGTTCTCATTTGGTAACTGGACTTATTTTCAAAGACGTGCATAGCGAAAATGCAAAAAACTTAAATATCTTGAAAACGGCTAATCGTAGAGTACTGTGGTTGATCTTATTATTTTTTTTGTTAAAATTGCGTATAAAATAAACATTTAAATGATGTATTTGAGCATGCGCAGTCTTTTAATTTTAGATATAACAGTTTTTGCGGACTATTTCGAAAAAGAAAAGAGGCAGGTTCTTTTTTTCCGAATCGTACCAAAATTCAATCAGCACCAGAATAACCTACAAATGATTTATTTACCAAATTGTGTGTAATTTAGTCTATTAGTTTTTAAAATTAGAGTGAGTACAAGCAATTTTTGCGGAACACTTGGTAAAAAAGGCAGGTTCTTTTATCTTGAATCGTACCAAAATCTAATCAGCACCAGGGTCATCCAGAAGGGACTTACCTACCAAAAATTATGAAATTTGATCAATTAGTTCTTCCGTTAGAGTAGATATAAAATCTGTACAGATACACACACAAACACAGACTTCACGTTAAACATAGATATTTCATGTTCTAGAGGTCCAAATCCGTCGAAAACTCGAGTTGCGTTTGTTAGCACGATTTCAATACTTTTCCTATACATTACCATGTATTGTAGGGAAAGTTACAGAGATTTTATTGCTAGCTGTTGCATTTTTCGCCCTTTGCATTTTTCGAACACCAGAAGACAGCAAAGCATTCATTTAAAACACTGTACAATTATTTATGAACATATGAGACAACATAATTTAGTTGTACAAGAAAAACTTGTATTTAAACAAAAACATAGAAAATTATGATTTCAAAAATACTAGGAGAATCATTTTTAGCATAAGTTGTACCTTCCCTAATACCTTGATCCTCAACAGATTACAGATATTTTATTGCTAGCTTTTGCATTTCTCGCACTTTCCATTTTTCGAACATCAGAAGACAGCAAAATATTCGTTTAAAACACTGTAAAATTATTTATTTCCACTGAAAAAGGAGAGGTAAGTCTCTTTATAGTCTCGCCATAGAAACTTCTGGAAATTTCTATCTCAATGAATAACCTTTCTATCGAGGGTTACTGCACTTTCCTTAATACCTTGATCCTCAACAGATTACAGAGATTTTATTGCTAGCTTTTGCATTTCTCGCACTTTCCATTTTTTGAACACCAGAAGACAGCAAAATATTCGTTTAAAACACTGTAAAATTATTTATTTCCACTGCAAAGGAGGGGTAAGTCTCTTTATAGTCTCGCCATAGAAACTTCTGGAAATCTCTATCTCAATGAATAACCTTTCTATCAAGAAGTTTCTGAAGCATTCCAGAAGTCACCAAATCTGGCAACCTTCCTTCTAACTGGAAATCCTGGAAACCCTGGGCTCACGTCATGCTGATGTCATGGACTGTGTTTTCTCTGCCTGGCCTTCGAAACAGACGAAAGCGGAGACGCTGCAGAAAATATTGCGCATTCGTAACAATAGATATAAGTGTGCCATTAAGGCTGATTCTACTCAGTATTTTCTCCTTGGAGATGACCAATGAGGCACTTCTCTGCTGCATGTGATAACCATTGCATGTTCATTATTTGGAATTTTAGTAGTTGTGTCACAGTTGCAATGTCTTTGAATTCTGTTCAGACAGTTTGATAATTAAGAAATGCGTTCAGTGATCGGTGTTGAAATTCAAATATTCGGTAACCTTTATATTTGTGCTTTGTATTTCATAAATTTCTGATTAAATGGGGAACTGTAATACTTATCATCCTTAGAATAAGTCAACCTCAATTATTTGTCGTTGGCTATACTCAATCCCTGCACAGATGCACTCTGTATATATGCAAGTTGTCCCAACAACATGGACCTCGGCTTTTATTCCTTAAATATTGATCTTAGACGTATATGATAAATTACAAAGTTCAGTGAAAAAAAGGTACAGAATTTTATGGAATCGCTTAAAATTTCAAGGAAATCAAATTTTAAGAAATACAAAATTTAAATGTTTATACGGCTCCCGTACAAAAGCATTTCCAATGAGTAAAATATGCCCCATACACTAATAAGGTGATGTACAAAATTTCAGCATTTTATCATAAAAAGTCCCAGAGATATGAAATGGCAAAAATGCTGACTTAAATCACTTTTCGGTGCATCGACATGGATTCTTAGAAGGGAAAAATCATATCGGCAGATCACATTTCAGGGGTAATACACAAATTACGAAAGGAAACAATGATTACATAAATAAATACTAATTTTGCTATTTATTGGTACAAAAGTATCTACACTGTGTAGAAATAATAATTTTATACAAAGATTACAAAGCTTGTTCAAAATGTTTTCCATCCATGCCAATACAGAGCTGTATTCGCCTGATAACACTTTTGCGCACTCGATCAAGTCCTTGTTAGGTGATGTCACGACAACCATCTTGAATGCGGTATTGGTGTTGCAACTCTGCTTTATTTAAGGAGGTGACAGTAAACAATTGTACGTAAACGACTCCACAAATAAAAATGCATATACGTTAAATCAGTCGATCTAGGGGGGAAATTTGACTGGTCCATTCAAGCCAATCCACTTGTCTGGAAACTCGTTATATAATCAGTGTTTCATAACTGTAGTATGGTGAGCTGGAGATCCGTCTTGTTGAAACCATACATGTGGAAGTATGTTAGGGGCAGTTCATCCATAAAATCAGGAATAACCGCATTCAGAATATCATTAACATATCTGTCATCCGTCAACGTATCATTCTACAGTATGGGTCCAAGCAAACAGTTTCTGAAAATACTACACTATACATTCACAGAATATTGCTTCTGATGATGAATATCACACATGGATTTGTGTCAGACCAGAAATGCCCGTTTTGAGGATTTATGCATCCATCTTGTTTAAAAAAGTATTCGTCAGTCCAAATTACGTTTTTCTGGAAAGAGGGATTTGCATCTTCCTGATTTAGAGCCCAATTGCAAAAATCTAGACGATGTTGATAATCTGTTGGCTCCTGTTCTTGCACACTATGAAAGTTAAACGGATGCCATTGATTCCTCCTCAGTATTCTCCACACTGTTGCACGTGGTGCGTTCATTTCTGAAGCAGCGGTACGAACACTACTATGTGGATGACTGCAAAGTAAGTCAAAATATCAATTTCTACATCAGTTGAGTGAAGTCTGGGCCTACTTAGGCCACCTACACGATGTACGCTTCCTCTTTCATGAACTCATTTCACCAATCGGGAAATAAATCTCCCAGAAGTATGTCGAGAATTGTGAAAACTACGTTGATATTCCCTTGAAGTTTCGTTAGCATTGCCATTGCATAAACTGTACAGGGTAAGCATTTCACAAAGTTCTTCGTTGCTGTATTGCTACATACTGTCGGTAAAGGTAACTACACTTTCAAAATGTAGAAAAAATGTGATATACTTAAGGTTCGCTCAAACTGCCAGGCTGCACGGGGTACGCTGGCTTATGCGACGCGATTAATCAATGGCAGAGCAAAAACAACGTTCTCGTGTGGTGATGCGATTGCGTGACGCACCAATCAGAGGCAGCTATTTGCATATGCATACATTTCTAAGCTGTTTTAATGTTCATTTTGATTGCGCCATTTCCAAGTTTTATTCTGTAATTAATCATATAAAATTTTAAGGTATTTTTCAGGAAGCATATTTTTGAAACATTGTAAATAAATCTAAAGATAAGGGGCAGATATTATTTGCCTATGGTGCATTTCTGCGTTGCGTCATTTACCCTCTTGCTGTAAACATTTGCATTTTAATTTGTGATTAATCCCTCACTAATTTTGTTTAAACATATCTCTAGGACATTTTATGATAAAATGCTGAAAATTTGTACATCCCTTTATTAGTGTATGCGACGCATTTTACTTTCTGGAAATGTTTTTGTAAGGAGACCGTATAAAAATTTAAATTTTGTATTTCTTCAAATTCAATCCCCTGAAAATTTTTATCGATTTCATGAAATTTTGTACCTTTTTTACGCAACTTTGTAATTTATTATATATGTCTAAGTTCAATATTTAAGGAATAAAAACCGAGGTCAATGTTTTGGGGACACCCTGTGTATTTCCTAATTACTTTGATCTTGCACAAATTCAGCGTGGTTTTTAGTTATATTTTAAATATATATAACGGCTGCCTGTTCTTTAAACAAAAATTTTTAAAACATTTTGAACAGTAAAATTATTAAAATAACATAGACAACAAAGCCAATGCAAGTTTGCTTCTTAACTGCTCAAAATATTAATGAATCATCAGCTAAAATTCTTATAAAAGAATATATTTTTAATGCTCTGATAAAACTTTAGTCTTCAGACATGTAATAAATTGTTTAACACTTTTTCTCGGTGTATGACCCCTCCTTTTATGAAGGCTTATAATATGATTCCCTTCCTATAATATTAAGATATGAATAATGAATCCACCATGCCGTTTGAATATATTTACTTACATATGCATTTCAAAGACTTGTTATGGAATAATGCGATTTATATTGTATTTCAGATAAAACCATATTTGTTTGTATTAAGAGAAAAGGATAATGCAGTGTATATATATTATATTATTTCAATATATTTATACATCGCTAAAACCAATTTATCTCTTCCAATTTGCGTATTTGCATATTAAAATTATATTAAATTTTGATTCTGAACGTCGTCCATATTTACATAAAAATTAAAAATATTGCAGGTAAATTAATCATAGTTAAAGGTAAAGTTATTTATATTAATAATATGCATTAAAGTTTACAGTATATATTTTCTCCGTCTGGCTTTTCAATTATGCTGAATATCCCTTATTCTTTAAAATGAGTTTGTTCGATCTTATCACATTCTTAAATAATAATATAATTATAAATTTATATATTTGCATATTTTAATACATTATACGAACTTTATCGTTTGATTTTTACTTTTGCGAGTTTGGGGAATGTATTATATCTGTTGTATTAGTTTAATACGTATATCATGTTATAATAAACGCGTAGAATTATTTTTTAAATAAAATAGCTGAACTTTTTTGAATGTTTATCGCGGAATTGAATATTGTAAAGAGTTACCATTTATTGAGTTCATTGTGGATATTTTTAATTCAGGCTTTTGTGATGTTAAATGGAGGATGGATGATTCTACAGATATAAATAAATTATAAAACTTCATACGAATAAATTAAAAATCTGCCAATGCTTTTGACAGAACCTAAATTTATATTATTAATAATAATTAATCTTCTTTAATTAAATGAAAAATGAGCTCTGTATAAACATAACATTACATTTCATCTGTATCAAAATGGCATAATTTTTATTAATGCTTCTGTATCAAAATTATAAATTAATGGTACTAGTATCAAGAGTATGTAGGAGTAAGAAATTCAATGAGTCTTGAAAGTTTCCATATTTAAAGTCTAGAAATTTACTGTGATAAAGACAGAATATGGGGAATTTCTAATGGAATGTAGTTGATGTGGACGATCTGAACAAACAAGTCGGAACATGAATGTGTTCACGTGATTTGATGGATCATGGTGTCTCAAGGGTTCGCGTCTTACGCTTTATAAATTCGCTAAAATTAAAACTATAGAAACTTCGTTTAAAGCAATAAATTGCATAAAATTAATAGCTTCGATCAGTTTAAAAACCAGAAACAACCTTCTTTGTCAGGAAATCACTCGTCATAACTTTACTCGTTATACCAAGATCGGTATCTCACTCGTCAGAGCAAGATCGGCATCAGTGCAAGACAGTTACCTATCTTTCTCCGACGTATGAATTGTTGTTATTGTTGGGACCCAGACCGTCCGACCTACCAGAAAGGTTTAAGGTAACTGCCGACGAATGAGTTGTCGATTTTGCTCTGACGAGTGAGTTGTTGATCTTGGTATGAAGCGTGAAGTTTGCACTTCTTATTTGTCCTGATAAAGAAGGCTGTTTCCTGCTTTTTAAACCCGTCGACACTATATGTGCTGCATTGTATGCATGTTGCTCTAAACGAAGTTTTTTAGTTTTATTATATTAGCAGCAGCTTGAGTGCACATATAGGAATTTACTGTTAAAACTAGTCTATCGGGATTTTCAATGTAATGTAGTATGTGTAGACTAGTTTAACAAACAGTTTGGAGTATACAGCGACTTAATCTCTCAGATGCATATATAAAGAAACATAAAAGTGAATCAGTTAACAAAGACATTTTTGCAAAAAACTATCATTCTGCAAGAATATTTCAGATACAAGTTTCATGAGAGTGTATTAGAAACATATTATCCAATATTCCAATACCAAGTTTGTTGAGCTACTTAGGAATCGTAGAGTTAATGAACTAGTAAGATGTTTTTGTGATCTTGCAAATATACACAGCAGGAAATGGACTATCTTTAAAGTTGCATCAAGTTGCATCGAAGTTGCTTCAAAGTTGCATCGAAGTGGTGGAGGTCATTAACGAATCATTGTTAATAATAATGTGTAAAGTACTATTTTACCTTCTACCCAACATCGTGACTTTTATGTTGAACCTGTGGTGCACAAAAAAGGAAACTTAAAGATTTTTAGATTTGATTACTGCGTTGATTACTTATTAATACCGCATATTTGAAAATAAAACATTGAAGTTTATTTATTCTTAGTTGCGTTAATTATTTACTAATACCGTTTTAACCATCATATGAGAATTATGCAAAACAGAATATTAAATTGAATTATCTAAACATGGCCTTAATATCGTAACTCATTGATCGCTATAACATTTAAACATTAAACACATTGCTTTGTTTGCCGCTATTAAAACCCACCATTATTTTCTTTAGTGCGAGTTCCTGGAATAGAATATTTATTAGCATATTACTACTGAATTAATTGCACCATTGTTAACTTTACAAATAAAATAATTTATTCAGAACATTATCTTAATTATTAAATTCATTACAACAATTAGTATATAGTATTTGCGGAGGAGAGTTGACGTGTGAGACCAATTACATAAAAAAGATCTAAACTGCATTAATGACCGTCTATAATACTTGACTGCCACATACCTGTTGGTTGTTTTTAGACCACAGCTCGTACTTTGCTTCTGTTGCATCTCAGACTCTGTCGTTGAAGTTATTTTAGAACATGGACGTTCCGTTTCTGTTTCACTCGTCGAAGTGTATCTCAGGGAATTTCAGTGGAATATCTACAAAATCATCATGGCATTCTGCTTTCTTGCTGGAACTGTGGCTCTGCAGCTCTTAATTCAATCTCGCTCACTGCTCACACATTGTGCTCTCTCCCATATATATAGAACCTCCATGCATAAGTCACCTCCATGCATAAGTCATCTCCATGGCTTTATCTGCCGCAGCCCCTCGAGTGTCGAGAGTTTGAACTATATTTTTTTTTCATGCCACACAAAATCCCCCACCACGGTGAATATTAATCTGCAAACCGCATGTCTCTCCGATCCATAGATATTTTTTATAGCGTTTTACTTTTGCTCCGAACTTTTGAATCACCCGGTACATGTACTGATTGATAAAATAATTTTTACCTAACTCGACTAAAATAACCATGAAATTATTACAAGTTTTGATTTTGGATTTTATAACAACGATACAGATACCTAATGTCAATGTGGAAAGAAAGATAAAAAGTTTTCTATCTGTCAGTTTGTATGTTTGTCTGTTTGTTTGTTCTATCTGTATATTTAATTTTTTAAAAATTGTAGCATTTGACCGGGTACTGACTAGTCTGGAATGGCGAATTTCTAATATGAAATCATTTTATTAAATCAAATGCAGTGGTTTTCTATACTTTCGTCTTGAACCCAAAATTGTGAAGCACATTTTCTTTGCGGCCTAATCTATGTATATATAGCATTTGTGAGTCTCACGTTTGGGTCACGACCGTATATGAAAATGTTCTATTATATGGGTTATAAGTAAATGAATATCATATTGATTAAACTAAATATAATGTCACATTGCTTTTACATTTATGTCACTTTTCTATTTCAGGTAAGAAGATTTCTCACCATCGGGTATTTTTAAACAGGTAGCATGCATTTTATTTTTAATTTTTAATATTGATCGTAGTAAATTAATTTTTGCAGTTCTGCAACAACTGTGCATCATAAATGGTTTTCAAAACAATAACAAAAATAATAAATATCGTAGGAAAAATAAAGTCATTGGAATGGCAATTATTTTTTTTTTGTGTATAGGTTCAGAAATAGCCATCAAAATTTACAAAACTAAGTTTTATTGTATATCCAGTAATAGTTCATCGATAGCATTTTATGGACTGATTTAATTAACTCACGCCAGTGAAATGGGACTCGCTGAATATTTTCTAGATATAAAAAATGCAACGTGCGAATTTTGCTTGAGAGATCACGCAATCTAATGCATTTTAACTGTCAACTGCAAAATAATTTAAACACAACATCTGCGGATTTTGAATTTAAAAAAACTTTGTAATACATGCAAGGAAGCTTTACTTACTCCATCAGGGGCAGATTAAATAATGGGATTTAAATGTTACAGTCCATGTGCTTCCGTCAGCTAGAGAGCCCTCTAGAGAGATTGAGTGAAAAGTTATTTCTTTTGTGAATGATGAATCAAACTATAACTGATCTATGTGCAGTGAAAAACTGCATTAAAGCCGTTTCCGTATTTCTTACGATATAAAATCTTAGCAATTCCTTTTTGGGTTCAATTCAATGTTGATATATGGTGTATCTCTTCCTTAAAATTGAAACAGTAAAAATATATACAAGGTAGGATCAAAAAGTTCGGAAACTGTGCTGATATCTCCAACCCTGATTGGAGGAGAGGGGAACTATCTTACCATGGCGTAGACGCACATGTGACGCGAGTTGTAAAAAGGTAGAAACAGGTGCTTTCCCAGATAATACGTATCAGGGAACTGTAGTCGTTCGCGTTCGTCGAGAAAGGAAATGGTGTTTGAAGAACAACGTGCGAATATCAAATTCTGTCAGCGTTTGGGGAAATTGACAACAAAAATATTGCACCTGCACTCACATGCATTGTTTGGAAAAACACCTGCTTCTTCCTTTTCACATCTCACGTCACATGTGCCTCTACGCCACTGTAAAATAGTTCCACTCTCCTCCAATCAGGGTTGAAGATATCAGCACAGTCTCCGAACTTTTTGATCCTATCTTGTATATATTGGTAGTTAAAAGATAATCAGATGCTAAATAGTCTGCAGGAATCAATGTTTCCCGGCACCTGCTTACAAAATAGGCTTACAAAATCATAAATAAGATTAAAAAATCATAATCCGGCACTGTCTGCCAAGAACCAAAATTATACTGTACACCCTCAAAGCGAGTTCTATGCCTCTAACCTACGAAGGTGGTGATGAGAATGGTATATCCGTACTTTTATTTTATTTGAAGCATAAATTTGATCACGGCCACAACCAATAAACAAAATTACTCCTCTCAATTTTTTTCAGTTTTTTGTCATTTTGTACCAGAGTACAAGAAATAACCCACCGCTATAAGCAGCGTTGGGAAGCCAGATGTAAAGCAAGTTTATCTATTAGAGTTAAACTCGTCTTCTCCATTTTTAAAACAAATACAGACGCCAAGAATTTGCATCGATGTGGATCCTTACATTGTCACAAGATATTGACCAAAGGATGAAAATTCAGAGCCTAATAGGACCAAAATTGTCGAAGAAAGCAAGATATAATGGAGTGATACTCCCCCTCCCCGTGTTGTTGACCCTCATCGCTTTTTACAATTTAATTTAGAATTTAATACATTCATAATCTGCGGGAATTCAATTCTATTCTTCTTCAATTTCTAGATAAGTGCTGACTTAAAGCATTCATATCAAGTTGGAGACTTGCACTCTTTGAATAGATTGATTAAGATATAATGAAGTGAAATGCAAGTAGTATTCATATGCTCAAAACATCAACCATATTGAACAATAATACAATGTTTTTTAAGGAAATATAATCGTTTTTAATTTTCAAAAACCAATTTTCAAATTTAATTAAAACAAGAAAGATCAATCATGCTTAAAGCATTGATTATGAAACACTTTCCAACTTCAATGCAATTTTATTTAAAAAAGTCGAAAATGTAATACATTCCTCGGTAATATTTTAAAACTTATCACAATACTACATTGATTTATTATATTTGAAAACTTAAACCTTCATTGAAAAAAATGAATTTCATTCAAATGACGGCATTGAAATATAAATTGCGTGGTTTAAATATCTCTAAAATGCAATACATTCCACGGTAATATTTTTAAATCTATCATAATACTACGATAATTTTTATATTTGAAAACTTCATCGAAAACAACTGAAATTAATTCAAATGACGTCATAGAAAAAATAACACGCCTGGATCTCTCTACAAAAGCAGGATTTCATTCATAACTTTCTCCATTTCATTCATCACAATACTATAATAATTTATTTTATTTAAAAATTGAGACCATGGAGCTACAATTCATAAACTTTATGCTTAAAACTTCATCGAAAAAAATCGTCCTTCTGTTTATAAAATCAATTAATATTTCATTCATATCAGCCATGCAGACTCCATGGACTGAATTATTTTGTGTTAAAGAAATACAGTAATTCTAATACAACTCATTCTACATATTTTGCTGTTTACATTTTACATAGGTGAAAAATAGGATTACTTGTAGAAATAATCAAATTTGAACGAGAATTTAAACTCAAATATATTGTCATTGTGTTGTTTTAGTATGTAAATGCACAGAATTTAAGCAGAAATAAAGTAGTTTTAGGAAAGATACAACAATCAATATGAATTAAAAAGAACTTTAAAAAATCACGAATTTGAAACAAGATGGATGCCATATATCATTTTGAAGTGGGTCATGTGATCGTTTCATATCATGGTCACGTGATCGTTTCATATAAGATGTGTAATTATTATTTTAAATTTTATTTAAAAAACTACTGAATATATTTAGCTGAATATTTTTTTATATATTTTATGGAACAATTTGACTATTACCTAAAATTTTCGAAGCAATTTGTGAATTTTAAATCCGCTTAAAAAATGTTAGAAAAATTATGTCCCATAGGGCTCAATGTATTTCATTTTTTCAACCCGGGTTCAATCCAAAACTAATTGTGTGATATTATTCATTTATATTCCCATAGGTCCTACAGACCGTCTGAACAACATACTAAAATTTCATTTTGATTAAGTCATTTTTACGGCAGTTATCGTGCTAACGGACAGACAGACAGACAGAATGAACAAAGTCATAAACACTTTTCAACTTTGTTGTAAAGTGTTAAAAAAACCTGATGTGGGCAACACATGACTTTCCTTATATAATGCAATGAATTTACTACTTTTACAGTAAAAAAATAGGTTTTTCTTATAGTAGATACTTATATTCTTTCCAAGATAATGAATTTATCCATTTGGCAAAATTTTCGTTAATTCGGCAACATTTTTTTAAAAAGTCGCCGAGTTGGCGACATGCCGCCAAATTCGTCGCCAAAATCTCGCCAAGCATTATGGATGAAAATATAAGTTATTCTTACAGCAGATAAATGGCTATTGGAGACCGAATAAAAAATATTACTCAAAGTATATTTTCTCATGAATGGAACGAGCAAGATCCACCTGAATGACGTCACTAAATTTATCGCATGGTATTCCATATGAAAATTGTATTACATATGAAAAGTGAACATGTTTCTCAATAGAAAATATATATTTTTTTAACACTTTACAACAAAGTTGAAAAGTGTTTATGATTTTGTTCATTCTGTCTGTCTGTCTGTCAGTCCGTTAGCACGATAACTGCCGTAAAAATGACTTAATCAAAATGAAATTTTAGTATGTTGTTCAGACGGTCTGTAGAACCTATGGGAATATAAATGAATAATATTACCCAATTAGTTTTGGATTGAACCCGGGTCGAAAAAATGAAATACATTGAGCCCTATGGGACCTAATTTTTCAAACATTTTTTAAGCGGATTTAAAATTCACAAATTGCTTCGAAAATTTTAGGTAATATTTAAATTGTTCCATAAAATGTATAAAAAAAAATTCAGCGACATATATTCAGTAGTTTTTTAAATAAAAATTAAAATAATAATTACACCTCTTATATGAAACGATCACGTGACCATGATATGAAACGATCACATGACCATGATATAAAACGATCACATGACCCACTTCAAAATGATATATGGCATCCATTTTGTTTCAAAATCGTGATTTTTTTAAGTTCTTTTTAATTCATATTGAGCGTTGTATCCGTCCTAAAACTACTTTATTTTTGCTTAAATTCTGTGCATCTACATACTGAAACAACGCAATGACAATATATTTGAGTTTAAATGCTCATCTAAATTTGATTATTTCTACAACTAAGCCTATTTTTCACCTATGTAAAATGTAAACAGCAAAATATATAGAATGAGTTGTATTAGAATTCCTGTATTTTTTTAACACAAAATAATTTAGTCCATGGAGTCTGCATGGCTGATATGAATGAAATATTAATTGATTTCATATAGAGAAGGACGATTTTTTTCGATGAAGTTTCAAGCATAGAGTTTAATTTTTTGTAGCTCCATGGTCTTAAACAAAATGTTTAAATAAAATAAATTATTATAGTATTGTGATGAATGAAATGAATGGGAGAAAGTTCTGAATGAAATCCTGTTTTTATAGAGAGATCCAGGCGTGTTATTTTTTCTATGACGTCATTTGAATTAATTTCAGTTGTTTTCGATGAAGTTTTCAAATATAATAAATTATTGTAGTATTATGATAATTCGAAAATTATTACCGAGGAATGTATCACATTTTAGAGATGTTTAAACCAGGCAATTTATATTTCAATGCCGTCATTTGAATGAAGTTCATTTTTTTGATGAAGGTTTAAGTTTTCAAATATAATAAATTAATGCAGTATTGTGATAAACTTCAAAATATTACCGAGGAATGTATTGCATTTTAGACTTGTTTAAATAAAATTGCATTGAAGTTGGAAAGTGTTTCATAATCAATGCTTTAAGCATGATTGACCTTTCTTGTTATTTTATGACTTTTTAATAATTTTTTGAAAAATGAGCAATATCTCGAGAACGGTTCATATTAGCTTTCTAAAATTCATGTGAATCGTTTTCTAATGAAAAATTACATAAGAAATGTCAATTTGCGTAACTTTATCAGCAGTATTGATTTTTTGACGACCTTTTCAAAATTTCACTTGAAAATTAAGGGGTTGTTCTGTAAAAGCGTTTTCTAAGTGTTAAAAGACTTTTCTGCTTTAACATTCAAATGTATAAAGTTAGTTGATATAAAACATGTATAACACAATAACGTAATAGTGGTAAGTACTAAACTCCAGAGTTCAGATCCGTCTCCCTGGTGAGAAGCGAAACTACAACTCAATGGCTGGAAGTAATAAATGACAAGTAAAATAGCACGTGAAAAGAAGACTCTATATATTTCATTATAGTAAAGGAACATTCTTTAATTTTCTTTATGAAGCACAGATAAGACATTATTCGTAATTTAAATTCAATTTTCCAAAAATGGCAATTATAACTCCTTCATTCATGAGTTAGGTTTCTAACATTTGTTTCAGAACAATATATCTAGCTTGAAAATCTTTTAGTATAGATATTACCATAATTAAATAACCTTTTCAACAATATAATATACCAGGGGAGATTGATACAGATCTATTACTTTTAAGCTGGCTTTTTACATTTAAAAATTCCATAGACTTACAACCAGCAATTCAATTTTACAATCTCCCAATTAAAGGAAAATAGTATACGAACCCAGATTTCGGTTCGGAGGGGCTCTGTCGGTCGGATACCATACTGAGAGCAATTTTACACAAGTTAATTTTATAAATTTAAAATAGTTTCATTATTAAACTATAACAAAATCTATATGCGACCGACAGCCCTCTCGTCCATGGTAAGCTCTGTATTTCATCCAAGCGCGTCCCTCTACATTTACCTCGCTGACGTCACAACAACATATACATATCACACGTACCAAAACCGAGCATTGGAAAATAATCAACAAAATAAAATTACACTCAACGGCTTTTTTTCTTTCTCCGCTGACTGGCAGGCGAGCCTATTCAAGGTCGCACACACACTCCACGGTTTGCTCTAATTCCGACAGAAAATCGTCTGAGAGCTTCTACATTTACATGACAAGAAAAAGAGCATTTTTAAAACAGAAATACGCATCGCAGATTTCGATGCCACAAATATCTTCCCCCTCCGGCAAAAAATTTTTCAACCGCAGGGCAGGAAAATTTTCTCCAAGAGAATCCTGTAGAAGCATCACCTCCAGCAGGGCGATCGCAGAAACAGCAACTGCCGCAGGCAATTTTGCACAAAAATTTTGAGGGTGAGCAATGTACGTCTACACTACCACCACACTCAAGGAGTCCAGAGACTTGCGCAGGGTCCCCGTTGTCCAAGAGTCAAAACATCAAAACATGGCCAAAAGAGAGGACACAATGCTGTCCAAAAACTGCTATAGGATCCTTTCAAAGAAAACACACAGTTAAAACATATGCAAATATACTGAAATACACAAAATATGCTCTTATCAAACTTTCTCAAATTCTTCAAATAAAAAAAAATACACCTGTAAAATACACTAAAGATTCCTGCTGTGTAACTGTACAGAAAAATATGTTTCCAGAAGGAGTAAAATCAGCGGGGAACTATACGGGTTGCCATCAAAATAAAATGGGTGTGTATGAAAATGAGAAAAAAAAATATCCCGCGTGCTGGGCTTCTGGTGCATCCAGACGAAAACAGGACAGCCACGGTCCAAAGCACTTGTCAATTCAGCAAAGATGAGAAACCCAACTCCAAAGCGATGAGTTCTCCATCACGACATCACTCCTCCGACACACAGGGGTTCCAGAAGATACGCTTCTCGCCTCCGCACTGGAAACAACGGCGAGATCTGTCCAGCCTCGACCAGGTGCAGCAAAAAGCCGGGATTTTAAAATGCTTCATTCACTTCCCCCTCGAAACACAGGGTGTAGCTTGTTTGTGTAAACACCTGCAATTTACTCAAAAAAGAAAAAACATATGCAACATTGAACTCAAGGGACAATGGTGACTGACGAAACTACTGTACTCATTGTACCAGTAGGGAAGTGGACTTGTAAAAATGTAAACATGAAATTGCAGATCAAATAAAAAATATATGTAAAGCAGGAACAGAAAAACACATGAAATAAATTTTCAAAAACAGAAATATTCAAAATTTTTTCAAAATCAGGTAAGTTGTCAGAAGTGTCAACTCATGCACTTCACAACAGTTTTTCATGTCAGGTATTCAAAATTCTGCACATCTGAAATTAAAATTTTCATCACCACATGATATTAAATTACTTGAAATTATTGTAAATATTGAAACTTATTGCAGAAGAGGTTCCATCACAACCTCAAATAGATGAACTTGATCAAACACAGTCATCAATCAGAAAAGTTTTTCGAAGAGCTTCAAAACAAATCACAAAAACTCACAGTTCAAAATTACGAAAAGTTTCAAATTTCCAGATTTGAAAAGTTTATCCAAAGATAATCAAAAGTTTTTGTAGAGTGAAAAGTTTCTGTCGATAACACACACATCACAAAATTAAAATTGCATATAAATTCAAAACAGTAAAATTAATAAAAATTTTTTTATTTTCACAGATGAAGCATGTTTCACAGATGAAATAACCTTCCATTACAATGGGTCAGAGATGTGTGTAAATAAAATATTTAGAATAAACAATAATAAATTTCAATAATCAGATTCAATACTTTCAGAAAAATTATGCACAACAATCAATTAAGCTTAAATTTCAAAATTCCAAAATTTTAACAAGCTGCATTAACAATTACTGTATCACTCTTTCTTAAACAAATTTTGTAAACACTGGAATTTTTCATCACAGAAGAAGAAGATTTTGAACATTGTTGTGCACAGATGAAAAACTGGATTAATTAAATTGTCTAAGAGAATATCGACTGTTCACTCTAGGACGCTGCTGGTTTAAAGCTCTATTGTAGACCACTCTGGTATGACGGTTATCACAGTTTGTGTGACTGGAAGGAGAAGGTTGTTTGTTTACACTATTTGGATCCCTGGAAAATGGAACACTGGAATCTGGAGCACTGGAAACAGGTTGTTTGTTTGCACGGCTCTGAGAACTGGAAATTGGAGCACTGGAATTTGGTCGCTGGAAAACACTCGAGGTTGATGAGGACACAGTTTGTTTATCACGACCAAGTGCACTATCTTTTGGAAGAGTTTGAAGCTCAACTCTTCTAGGTGGTAGTAATGTAAGTCTGTTGACATGGACTCTCTGCTCGTTCTTCGGATTTAGAACATGTTGTATTATAAAGTTAACTGGAGAGATTTTCTTGATCACCTTAAATGGACCTCTATTATATGAAGAAAGTTTTTTGGACTGGTCGCGTGGTAAATATGGTGTGTAAAGGTACACATGGTCATTTACTTTAATCACAGGTTGTTTTGCACCTTTATGTTGTTGTTGCATTTGACTCTGTTGTGCTTTATCCAGATTAACTTTAACAATTTCATAGATTTTCTTTAATCTATATTCCAAATCTTGACCATAATCATGCACAGAATCATATTTTGTGCTTTTAAATCCTGTTAAAAGGGTATTTGGTACTGTTAAATCTCTGCCATACATGAGGTATGCAGGAGTTTCTCCAGTTGATGCATGAACAGCATTTCTGTGGGCCAGAAGGGCAAAAGGAACTGAACGATCCCAGTCGTCTTTCTCTTTATATGCAAGATTCTTCAAATTTCTGAGCAAAGATTTATTTTCTCTCTCACAGAGGCCATCAGATTGGGGATGATAGCTAGTGGTACTATGTTTGATGATTCCCAACTTCTTGTATAGGCTCTGAGCAGCTTTTGAAAGAAAATTCGACCCTTTATCTGTAATCAGGTGGTGGGGAATACCGTGAGACGATATGAATTTCTCAAAACATTCCAAAATTTTCTCTGAAGTAATAGATGACAATGGGTAAGCTTCTGCCCATCTTGTGAAATAGTCTGTAATGACCAAAATATACCTTTTCCCAGAATTGGAAACTGGAAAAGGGCCTATACAATCCATTGCCACTCTTTGGAAGGGAAAATCAGATGTATCAAACTTCTGTACTGGTGCTTTAAAATTTCTGAACCCATGGTTCATGACACAAACATCACAAGAACTGACATAATTCTGTGTTTGAGTGTACATGTCTTGCCAATAATACTTTCTGCTGATACTAGACAGAGTTCTGCGAAACCCACAGTGAGCAAATGCAGGACAGTCATGGTGCAGCCACAAAATTTCAGATACCAATGACTGAGGTACTACCAATCTTTCATTAAATTCGTGTCTTCTTTTGGGGTGCTTATGTGTGCACCACAATGCATTTTCTCTCTCGAAAAAGGTTAATCTTTGTGGATATGGAGCCACATTTTTTTCTAAGAAATTCTTAATTTTGTTGCATCTGCTATCAGATTTTTGAGCGTCAACTATTCTAGTAAACAAAGTTGGTTCCACTGTCAATTGCTCTAAATTTTCACTCTGAATATTTTCTTCATCATTTACATTTGTATTAATTACATTCACCTGTTGAATTTCTGAACTTTTTGAAGATTTCTGATTTTTTGCAAAATTTACTTTCTTTGGTTTTTGGGCATTAGCCGAATTTTTAGCACTTGCAGAATTCTTTGATAATGGATTTTCCTTGTCACCGACACATCTTGATAAGTAATCAGCCACAATATTCGCCTTTCCTGGCTTATGAATGATCTCATAGTCAAACTGGGAAAGAGAAGCTATCCAACGTGAAAGTCTGGATGTTGGATCCTTGAATTTGAAAATAAATGAGAGGGAGTGCTGATCACAATAAATTGTGAAATGAGCTCCAATTAAATAGTGTTTGAAAAAATTTGTTGCCCAGACTACAGCTAAAGCTTCACGCTCAACAACACTGTATCTGGTTTCAGCATCATTTAGCTTCCTGCTGGCATATGAAATAGGGTGTAAAAAACCATTTTCATCTTGCTGTGAAATATATGCTCCAAGTGCATATTTAGATGCATCTGTGTGCAATATGAATTTCTTTTTAAAATCAGGTAAAATCAAAATTGGTTCTTTTAAAAGTTCTTTCCTCAAAATGTCAAAAGATTCTTGAGCTGCTTCATTCCACTTAAATTTTTCACCTTGTTTTGTTTTTAAAAGTTGTGTGAGGGGCAAAGCAACATCTGCAAAATTCTTCACAAATTTTCTATAAAATCCTGTGAGACCCAGAAATTGCCTCACATTCTTTATGGACTTTGGCGTCTTAAATTTCTGAATTGTTTCTAGATTGTGTGGATCAGGTTGCACTTTCCCATCTGAGACCAAAAATCCCAGATATTTAATTGTTCTTCGAAAGAAGTAACACTTTGAAGGTTTTAGTTTTAAGTGATGTTCTTGCAATTTTAAAAATACTTCTTCCAATTTCTGTATATGTTCTTCAAAGGATTTTGAAGCCACAACTATGTCATCAATGTAAACATTCGAAACACCTGCCAAGACCAATGACATTAATCTCTGGAAAGATGCAGGGGCATTTTTGAGTCCAAAAGGAGTGCGACACCACTCGAAATGGCCTTTGTTGGTTGAAAAAGCTGTCTTTTCACAGTCATTCGGGTCCAAACAAAGTTGGTAAAACCCAGAAGTAAGGTCCAGAGTAGAAAAATAAGTTGCTCCAGCCAAATTGTCGATGAGCTCACTGATATTAGGTATTGGATATGGTTCGTCAATCATGACTTCATTTAACTGCCTAAAATCGCAGACCAAACGATATGACCCATCTGCTTTCTTGACAAATAGGACAGGTGTATTATAAGGCGAAGTACTGGGCCTAATAATACCCGCACCAAGTAATTCAGTCACCTGTTTATTTAATTCTTCTTGAAGGTGATGAGGCACTCTGTAATTTTTCTTTTTTATCGGTATGTTAGTTCTTAAATTTATTGTATGGAAAATTGTATCACAACCCTCAATTTCTGAAACCGACTTTGCAAAAACTCTACGATGCTTTTTAAGAAGTTCCAATAACTTCCTCTTCTTCTCTCCATATAAGTGACTTAAGTCAAAGTCACCACCCCATGCTTCAAATTTTTCATTATTTTCAATGGGTGTGTGGTCAGTTACTGTATTTACTGGCAATGCTTGTACTTCTTTAATACTTTGTAATTTTGCAATTTTCATCTTCTTGTTCAAATTAATTGTATTTTCAGAAGGATTGGCAATTTTCACATATAAATAATCTTTCTGAGGTGTCTTATACACTGCTCTTGCCACAAAAAATTATTTTTCTCCCTCAAGCGGTTCAATCAAAATAGTATCATTATCTTGAAATTTATGATTTACTCTAATTTTTACAAAAGATTCAGTAAGTGGATTAAGTTTACTTTTTTGAAATACAGTTGCAACAATAAATTTATTTTCTTTAATTTCATTAATAATATTGATTCTTTCTTCCTTTTCATTATAAGTGTTTTTGTACAAAGGTGGTCCCAAAACTGAGTTATTCGGGCTGGTCAGAAAGTAAGGAATTTCCTTCCGATTTGCATTGTTTACATTCGTGAATGTCTGTCTGTCATGTACCTTTTCATTTCTATTTCCAAAATTCTGATCAAAATTTCTAAATAAACTTCGTCTTTCCAAACAACTATCTTCTTGTAAGCTACAGACATTTGCCAGTGAAAATTCCTGACTGGAAAAATTTTCTCTGCTTTTAAATGGAATATTTTGTCCACACATGATCATGTTATTGTTTTCAAAATCGATTACAGCTTTATTTTCTGTTAAAAATGAGTTTCCAATGATAGCTTTGTAATTTGATGGAGCAGGAGAATTCAAAACCCAGAACTCAAGAATAAAGTTTTCATCCTGTATGGTTAATTTAATTGAAATTTTATAATTCACAATTGTATCTCCTCCGTTAAATCCACGCAGTACAGCAGGTTTTCTATGCACTGTATACTGTTTATCGAATAAATTTAAAATTTCTTCATATGTGATATTTATGCTGGACCCTGTGTCAATTAGCATATTCATGGAATTTCCTGCAAGTTTAGCAGAAATAACAGGCAAGTTTGTTGCATTTTGAGATGCGTTCTGTACGATGGTGCTGATTTCATAACTATTACCAAAATTTCCAAAGCTCTTTCTTGAATTTTGGTTCAAATTTCCAAAATGTACTTGATTGGCTGATCTGTCTTTTCTAAAATTTCTTCTATTAAAGTTACTTTTGTAGCCGAAATTTGTGTTATTACTATGATTTGTTCTAAAATTTGGACTTTTGTAAATATCGAAAGTATTTCCTCTATTGTTGTTGTTTCCTCTAGCTCTTGGAGTAGCCGGAATAAAATTATTTCTTTCACCAGGTTTCCTGTAACTACAAAATCCTCTCTGTTGATTTACTTCTCTACGGAAGTTATTTCTGCTTTCTTCTCTCCTCGGGGTAACCGGAATTCTTCTTTCAAATTTTCTTCTATTTCTGCTTCCCGGGGATATGTACGTCTTCATATTTGATCGAAAATTTCTTAATTTCGGTGTTCTAGGGGATTTCTGTGTTACGTCATTATCTTCCCATATTTCTTCTTCGTCTTCCCAATTTTCTTCCTGTCTGTCCCTTTTTTCTAATTCATTCTTAAGTTCATCTAATTGATTACTTTGAATTTTAAGTAGTTTTTCTAGTTTTGTTATTTTCTCATCTTCTAAATTTTTCTTTTCAACCGAATTTACTTTTAGATGTTCTT
This sequence comes from Amaurobius ferox, assembly GCA_951213105.1. Lineage (NCBI taxonomy): Eukaryota > Metazoa > Arthropoda > Arachnida > Araneae > Amaurobiidae > Amaurobius > Amaurobius ferox. The sequence continues at coordinate 150,887,225 of OX578138.1, forward strand.
CATTTTCGTTTTTACACTGCTCTTCAAGCACCGCTAACTCTTTAGCTGATTCAAATGTTTTCGGATTCTGCGCTAGGACTAATCTTCTAAAATCAGGATTTAATCCCCTTATAAATGCATTTTTCAAAAGCGCTTTTCTTATGGAGTAATTATTGTTTTTTTCCAACTCTTCCGGTACCGCTACGTACGAAGCCGATTCAATTCGCACAGCGAACTGGCGAACCGTTTCTCCAGATTTCTGTCTTATATTTACTAGCTCAGCAATTCGCTTTGCCATATCTTGTGTATTTTCAAAATTTTCCCTAAGAGCCGAAACTAATTCATCATAATTCTTCGAATTCTTTAAATTCGGAATGCCGTTTACTAGCCGACTCGCTGGACCAGACAGTTTCATTTTCAAACAAAAAATTTTCTCTTGAGACGTCCATCCCGCATTCTCTGATATCAACTCCAATCTATCTAAAAATGATTGAAGTGAACTATCCTCCGCTCCGGAGAACTCTGGAACCGAGTTCCAAAATTGAGTCTTCCCGATGTTTGATTTAGCAGTCCCAGTGGTGCTCACAGAAAGTGACCGACGCTGAGGAGGTGAGCGTACCGGTGAAGGTGAAGCCTGTCTGACATTGTTAACGTTCCTTTGAACTTGTGAGTTACTTCTCACATTTCTTTTCCTTCTGCTTTGTCTGCCTGACATTTTTAATTTTTGTTCTTAAATTTCTTTTTAACAAATGTCTATTTTAATCAAATCGAAAATGTGTCGTGTAAAAAGTGTTCTTGTTGTGAAAAATGTTTATATGTCAAAATATGCAGCAATTTCATAAATGAATTTCATTTGCAAATATATACTGACTTACTTCGGTGGTATCAAAAACCACATTCATTTCTGCATCTGTACATATTATAAATACATTTTCTTTTCACAAAAATATCAAATATATTTTTATTTCAACTCTTGCCATTTCAAAATCATTTTTAGAAACCGAAAATAACACAAATATTTTTTTGAAATCGAAAGTATTCCAGCACTCAGGGAGACAAAAGTGCACACGGCACCAAACATGTAAAAGCGTTTTCTAAGTGTTAAAAGACTTTTCTGCTTTCACATTCAAATGTATAAAGTTAGTTGATATAAAACATGTATAACACAATAACGTAATAGTGGTAAGTACTAAACTCCAGAGTTCAGATCCGTCTCCCTGGTGAGAAGCGAAACTACAACTCAATGGCTGGAAGTAATAAATGACAAGTAAAATAGCACGTGAAAAGAAGACTCTATATATTTCATTATAGTAAAGGAACATTCTTTAATTTTCTTTATGAAGCACAGATAAGACATTATTCGTAATTTAAATTCAATTTTCCAAAAATGGCAATTATAACTCCTTCATTCATGAGTTAGGTTTCTAACATTTGTTTCAGAACAATATATCTAGCTTGAAAATCTTTTAGTATAGATATTACCATAATTAAATAACCTTTTCAACAATATAATATACCAGGGGAGATTGATACAGATCTATTACTTTTAAGCTGGCTTTTTACATTTAAAAATTCCATAGACTTACAACCAGCAATTCAATTTTACAATCTCCCAATTAAAGGAAAATAGTATACGAACCCAGATTTCGGTTCGGAGGGGCTCTGTCGGTCGGATACCATACTGAGAGCAATTTTACACAAGTTAATTTTATAAATTTAAAATAGTTTCATTATTAAACTATAACAAAATCTATATGCGACCGACAGCCCTCTCGTCCATGGTAAGCTCTGTATTTCATCCAAGCGCGTCCCTCTACATTTACCTCGCTGACGTCACAACAACATATACATATCACACGTACCAAAACCGATCATTGGAAAATAATCAACAAAATAAAATTACACTCAACGGCTTTTTTTCTTTCTCCGCTGACTGGCAGGCGAGCCTATTCAAGGTCGCACACACACTCCACGGTTTGCTCTAATTCCGACAGAAAATCGTCTGAGAGCTTCTACATTTACATGACAAGAAAAAGAGCATTTTTAAAACAGAAATACGCATCGCAGATTTCGATGCCACAAATATCTTCCCCCTCCGGCAAAAAATTTTTCAACCGCAGGGCAGGAAAATTTTCTCCAAGAGAATCCTGTAGAAGCATCACCTCCAGCAGGGCGATCGCAGAAACAGCAACTGCCGCAGGCAATTTTGCACAAAAATTTTGAGGGTGAGCAATGTACGTCTACACTACCACCACACTCAAGGAGTCCAGAGACTTGCGCAGGGTCCCCGTTGTCCAAGAGTCAAAACATCAAAACATGGCCAAAAGAGAGGACACAATGCTGTCCAAAAACTGCTATAGGATCCTTTCAAAGAAAACACACAGTTAAAACATATGCAAATATACTGAAATACACAAAATATGCTCTTATCAAACTTTCTCAAATTCTTCAAATAAAAAAAAATACACCTGTAAAATACACTAAAGATTCCTGCTGTGTAACTGTACAGAAAAATATGTTTCCAGAAGGAGTAAAATCAGCGGGGAACTATACGGGTTGCCATCAAAATAAAATGGGTGTGTATGAAAATGAGAAAAAAAAATATCCCACGTGCTGGGCTTCTGGTGCATCCAGACGAAAACAGGACAGCCACGGTCCAAAGCACTTGTCAATTCAGCAAAGATGAGAAACCCAACTCCAAAGCGATGAGTCCTCCATCACGACATCACTCCTCCGACACACAGGGGTTCCAGAAGATACGCTTCTCGCCTCCGCACTGGAAACAACGGCGAGATCTGTCCAGCCTCGACCAGGTGCAGCAAAAAGCCGGGATTTTAAAATGCTTCATTCACTTCCCCCTCGAAACACAGGGTGTAGCTTGTTTGTGTAAACACCTGCAATTTACTCAAAAAAGAAAAAACATATGCAACATTGAACTCAAGGGACAATGGTGACTGACGAAACTACTGTACTCATTGTACCAGTAGGGAAGTGGACTTGTAAAAATGTAAACATGAAATTGCAGATCAAATAAAAAATATATGTAAAGCAGGAACAGAAAAACACATGAAATAAATTTTCAAAAACAGAAATATTCAAAATTTTTTCAAAATCAGGTAAGTTGTCAGAAGTGTCAACTCATGCACTTCACAACAGTTTTTCATGTCAGGTATTCAAAATTCTGCACATCTGAAATTAAAATTTTCATCACCACATGATATTAAATTACTTGAAATTATTGTAAATATTGAAACTTATTGCAGAAGAGGTTCCATCACAACCTCAAATAGATGAACTTGATCAAACACAGTCATCAATCAGAAAAGTTTTTCGAAGAGCTTCAAAACAAATCACAAAAACTCACAGTTCAAAATTACGAAAAGTTTCAAATTTCCAGATTTGAAAAGTTTATCCAAAGATAATCAAAAGTTTTTGTAGAGTGAAAAGTTTCTGTCGATAACACACACATCACAAAATTAAAATTGCATATAAATTCAAAACAGTAAAATTAATAAAAAATTTTTTATTTTCACAGATGAAGCATGTTTCACAGATGAAATAACCTTCCATTACAATGGGTCAGAGATGTGTGTAAATAAAATATTTAGAATAAACAATAATAAATTTCAATAATCAGATTCAATACTTTCAGAAAAATTATGCACAACAATCAATTAAGCTTAAATTTCAAAATTCCAAAATTTTAACAAGCTGCATTAACAATTACTGTATCACTCTTTCTTAAACAAATTTTGTAAACACTGGAATTTTTCATCACAGAAGAAGAAGATTTTGAACATTGTTGTGCACAGATGAAAAACTGGATTAATTAAATTGTCTAAGAGAATATCGACTGTTCACTCTAGGACGCTGCTGGTTTAAAGCTCTATTGTAGACCACTCTGGTATGACGGTTATCACAGTTTGTGTGACTGGAAGGAGAAGGTTGTTTGTTTACACTATTTGGATCCCTGGAAAATGGAACACTGGAATCTGGAGCACTGGAAACAGGTTGTTTGTTTGCACGGCTCTGAGAACTGGAAATTGGAGCACTGGAATTTGGTCGCTGGAAAACACTCGAGGTTGATGAGGACACAGTTTGTTTATCACGACCAAGTGCACTATCTTTTGGAAGAGTTTGAAGCTCAACTCTTCTAGGTGGTAGTAATGTAAGTCTGTTGACATGGACTCTCTGCTCGTTCTTCGGATTTAGAACATGTTGTATTATAAAGTTAACTGGAGAGATTTTCTTGATCACCTTAAATGGACCTCTATTATATGAAGAAAGTTTTTTGGACTGGTCGCGTGGTAAATATGGTGTGTAAAGGTACACATGGTCATTTACTTTAATCACAGGTTGTTTTGCACCTTTATGTTGTTGTTGCATTTGACTCTGTTGTGCTTTATCCAGATTAACTTTAACAATTTCATAGATTTTCTTTAATCTATATTCCAAATCTTGACCATAATCATGCACAGAATCATATTTTGTGCTTTTAAATCCTGTTAAAAGGGTATTTGGTACTGTTAAATCTCTGCCATACATGAGGTATGCAGGAGTTTCTCCAGTTGATGCATGAACAGCATTTCTGTGGGCCAGAAGGGCAAAAGGAACTGAACGATCCCAGTCGTCTTTCTCTTTATATGCAAGATTCTTCAAATTTCTGAGCAAAGATTTATTTGCTCTCTCACAGAGGCCATCAGATTGGGGATGATAGCTAGTGGTACTATGTTTGATGATTCCCAACTTCTTGTATAGGCTCTGAGCAGCTTTTGAAAGAAAATTCGACCCTTTATCTGTAATCAGGTGGTGGGGAATACCGTGAGACGATATGAATTTCTCAAAACATTCCAAAATTTTCTCTGAAGTAATAGATGACAATGGGTAAGCTTCTGCCCATCTTGTGAAATAGTCTGTAATGACCAAAATATACCTTTTCCCAGAATTGGAAACTGGAAAAGGGCCTATACAATCCATTGCCACTCTTTGGAAGGGAAAATCAGATGTATCAAACTTCTGTACTGGTGCTTTAAAATTTCTGAACCCATGGTTCATGACACAAACATCACAAGAACTGACATAATTCTGTGTTTGAGTGTACATGTCTTGCCAATAATACTTTCTGCTGATACTAGACAGAGTTCTGCGAAACCCACAGTGAGCAAATGCAGGACAGTCATGGTGCAGCCACAAAATTTCAGATACCAATGACTGAGGTACTACCAATCTTTCATTAAATTCGTGTCTTCTTTTGGGGTGCTTATGTGTGCACCACAATGCATTTTCTCTCTCGAAAAAGGTTAATCTTTGTGGATATGGAGCCACATTTTTTTCTAAGAAATTCTTAATTTTGTTGCATCTGCTATCAGATTTTTGAGCGTTAACTATTCTAGTAAACAAAGTTGGTTCCACTGTCAATTGCTCTAAATTTTCACTCTGAATATTTTCTTCATCATTTACATTTGTATTAATTACATTCACCTGTTGAATTTCTGAACTTTTTGAAGATTTCTGATTTTTTGCAAAATTTACTTTCTTTGGTTTTTGGGCATTAGCCGAATTTTTAGCACTTGCAGAATTCTTTGATAATGGATTTTCCTTGTCACCGACACATCTTGATAAGTAATCAGCCACAATATTCGCCTTTCCTGGCTTATGAATGATCTCATAGTCAAACTGGGAAAGAGAAGCTATCCAACGTGAAAGTCTGGATGTTGGATCCTTGAATTTGAAAATAAATGAGAGGGAGTGCTGATCACAATAAATTGTGAAATGAGCTCCAATTAAATAGTGTTTGAAAAAATTTGTTGCCCAGACTACAGCTAAAGCTTCACGCTCAACAACACTGTATCTGGTTTCAGCATCATTTAGCTTCCTGCTGGCATATGAAATAGGGTGTAAAAAACCATTTTCATCTTGCTGTGAAATATATGCTCCAAGTGCATATTTAGATGCATCTGTGTGCAATATGAATTTCTTTTTAAAATCAGGTAAAATCAAAATTGGTTCTTTTAAAAGTTCTTTCCTCAAAATGTCAAAAGATTCTTGAGCTGCTTCATTCCACTTAAATTTTTCACCTTGTTTTGTTTTTAAAAGTTGTGTGAGGGGCAAAGCAACATCTGCAAAATTCTTCACAAATTTTCTATAAAATCCTGTGAGACCCAGAAATTGCCTCACATTCTTTATGGACTTTGGCGTCTTAAATTTCTGAATTGTTTCTAGATTGTGTGGATCAGGTTGCACTTTCCCATCTGAGACCAAAAATCCCAGATATTTAATTGTTCTTCGAAAGAAGTAACACTTTGAAGGTTTTAGTTTTAAGTGATGTTCTTGCAATTTTAAAAATACTTCTTCCAATTTCTGTATATGTTCTTCAAAGGATTTTGAAGCCACAACTATGTCATCAATGTAAACATTCGAAACACCTGCCAAGACCAATGACATTAATCTCTGGAAAGATGCAGGGGCATTTTTGAGTCCAAAAGGAGTGCGACACCACTCGAAATGGCCTTTGTTGGTTGAAAAAGCTGTCTTTTCACAGTCATTCGGGTCCAAACAAAGTTGGTAAAACCCAGAAGTAAGGTCCAGAGTAGAAAAATAAGTTGCTCCAGCCAAATTGTCGATGAGCTCACTGATATTAGGTATTGGATATGGTTCGTCAATCATGACTTCATTTAACTGCCTAAAATCGCAGACCAAACGATATGACCCATCTGCTTTCTTGACAAATAGGACAGGTGTATTATAAGGCGAAGTACTGGGCCTAATAATACCCGCACCAAGTAATTCAGTCACCTGTTTATTTAATTCTTCTTGAAGGTGATGAGGCACTCTGTAATTTTTCTTTTTTATTGGTATGTTAGTTCTTAAATTTATTGTATGGAAAATTGTATCACAACCCTCAATTTCTGAAACCGACTTTGCAAAAACTCTACGATGCTTTTTAAGAAGTTCCAATAACTTCCTCTTCTTCTCTCCATATAAGTGACTTAAGTCAAAGTCACCACCCCATGCTTCAAATTTTTCATTATTTTCAATGGGTGTGTGGTCAGTTACTGTATTTACTGGCAATGCTTGTACTTCTTTAATACTTTGTAATTTTGCAATTTTCATCTTCTTGTTCAAATTAATTGTATTTTCAGAAGGATTGGCAATTTTCACATATAAATAATCTTTCTGAGGTGTCTTATACACTGCTCTTGCCACAAAAAATTATTTTTCTCCCTCAAGCGGTTCAATCAAAATAGTATCATTATCTTGAAATTTATGATTTACTCTAATTTTTACAAAAGATTCAGTAAGTGGATTAAGTTTACTTTTTTGAAATACAGTTGCAACAATAAATTTATTTTCTTTAATTTCATTAATAATATTGATTCTTTCTTCCTTTTCATTATAAGTGTTTTTGTACAAAGGTGGTCCCAAAACTGAGTTATTCGGGCTGGTCAGAAAGTAAGGAATTTCCTTCCGATTTGCATTGTTTACATTCGTGAATGTCTGTCTGTCATGTACCTTTTCATTTCTATTTCCAAAATTCTGATCAAAATTTCTAAATAAACTTCGTCTTTCCAAACAACTATCTTCTTGTAAGCTACAGACATTTGCCAGTGAAAATTCCTGACTGGAAAAATTTTCTCTGCTTTTAAATGGAATATTTTGTCCACACATGATCATGTTATTGTTTTCAAAATCGATTACAGCTTTATTTTCTGTTAAAAATGAGTTTCCAATGATAGCTTTGTAATTTGATGGAGCAGGAGAATTCCAAACCCAGAACTCAAGAATAAAGTTTTCATCCTGTATGGTTAATTTAATTGAAATTTTATAATTCACAATTGTATCTCCTCCGTTAAATCCACGCAGTACAGCAGGTTTTCTATGCACTGTATACTGTTTATCGAATAAATTTAAAATTTCTTCATATGTGATATTTATGCTGGACCCTGTGTCAATTAGCATATTCATGGAATTTCCTGCAAGTTTAGCAGAAATAACAGGCAAGTTTGTTGCATTTTGAGATGCGTTCTGTACGATGGTGCTGATTTCATAACTATTACCAAAATTTCCAAAGCTCTTTCTTGAATTTTGGTTCAAATTTCCAAAATGTACTTGATTGGCTGATCTGTCTTTTCTAAAATTTCTTCTATTAAAGTTACTTTTGTAGCCGAAATTTGTGTTATTACTATGATTTGTTCTAAAATTTGGACTTTTGTAAATATCGAAAGTATTTCCTCTATTGTTGTTGTTTCCTCTAGCTCTTGGAGTAGCCGGAATAAAATTATTTCTTTCACCAGGTTTCCTGTAACTACAAAATCCTCTCTGTTGATTTACTTCTCTACGGAAGTTATTTCTGCTTTCTTCTCTCCTCGGGGTAACCGGAATTCTTCTTTCAAATTTTCTTCTATTTCTGCTTCCCGGGGATATGTACGTCTTCATATTTGATCGAAAATTTCTTAATTTCGGTGTTCTAGGGGATTTCTGTGTTACGTCATTATCTTCCCATATTTCTTCTTCGTCTTCCCAATTTTCTTCCTGTCTGTCCCTTTTTTCTAATTCATTCTTAAGTTCATCTAATTGATTACTTTGAATTTTAAGTAGTTTTTCTAGTTTTGTTATTTTCTCATCTTCTAAATTTTTCTTTTCAACCGAATTTACTTCTAGATGTTCTTCATTTTCGTTTTTACACTGCTCTTCAAGCACCGCTAACTCTTTAGCTGATTCAAATGTTTTCGGATTCTGCGCTAGGACTAATCTTCTAAAATCAGGATTTAATCCCCTTATAAATGCATTTTTCAAAAGCGCTTTTCTTATGGAGTAATTATTGTTTTTTTCCAACTCTTCCGGTACCGCTACGTACGAAGCCGATTCAATTCGCACAGCGAACTGGCGAACCGTTTCTCCAGATTTCTGTCTTATATTTACTAGCTCAGCAATTCGCTTTGCCATATCTTGTGTATTTTCAAAATTTTCCCTAAGAGCCGAAACTAATTCATCATAATTCTTCGAATTCTTTAAATTCGGAATGCCGTTTACTAGCCGACTCGCTGGACCAGACAGTTTCATTTTCAAACAAAAAATTTTCTCTTGAGACGTCCATCCCGCATTCTCTGATATCAACTCCAATCTATCTAAAAATGATTGAAGTGAACTATCCTCCGCTCCGGAGAACTCTGGAACCGAGTTCCAAAATTGAGTCTTCCCGATGTTTGATTTAGCAGTCCCAGTGGTGCTCACAGAAAGTGACCGACGCTGAGGAGGTGAGCGTACCGGTGAAGGTGAAGCCTGTCTGACATTGTTAACGTTCCTTTGAACTTGTGAGTTACTTCTCACATTTCTTTTCCTTCTGCTTTGTCTGCCTGACATTTTTAATTTTTGTTCTTAAATTTCTTTTTAACAAATGTCTATTTTAATCAAATCGAAAATGTGTCGTGTAAAAAGTGTTCTTGTTGTGAAAAATGTTTATATGTCAAAATATGCAGCAATTTCATAAATGAATTTCATTTGCAAATATATACTGACTTACTTCGGTGGTATCAAAAACCACATTCATTTCTGCATCTGTACATATTATAAATACATTTTCTTTTCACAAAAATATCAAATATATTTTTATTTCAACTCTTGCCATTTCAAAATCATTTTTAGAAACCGAAAATAACACAAATATTTTTTTGAAATCGAAAGTATTCCAGCACTCAGGGAGACAAAAGTGCACACGGCACCAAACATGTAAAAGCGTTTTCTAAGTGTTAAAAGACTTTTCTGCTTTCACATTCAAATGTATAAAGTTAGTTGATATAAAACATGTATAACACAATAACGTAATAGTGGTAAGTACTAAACTCCAGAGTTCAGATCCGTCTCCCTGGTGAGAAGCGAAACTACAACTCAATGGCTGGAAGTAATAAATGACAAGTAAAATAGCACGTGAAAAGAAGACTCTATATATTTCATTATAGTAAAGGAACATTCTTTAATTTTCTTTATGAAGCACAGATAAGACATTATTCGTAATTTAAATTCAATTTTCCAAAAATGGCAATTATAACTCCTTCATTCATGAGTTAGGTTTCTAACATTTGTTTCAGAACAATATATCTAGCTTGAAAATCTTTTAGTATAGATATTACCATAATTAAATAACCTTTTCAACAATATAATATACCAGGGGAGATTGATACAGATCTATTACTTTTAAGCTGGCTTTTTACATTTAAAAATTCCATAGACTTACAACCAGCAATTCAATTTTACAATCTCCCAATTAAAGGAAAATAGTATACGAACCCAGATTTCGGTTCGGAGGGGCTCTGTCGGTCGGATACCATACTGAGAGCAATTTTACACAAGTTAATTTTATAAATTTAAAATAGTTTCATTATTAAACTATAACAAAATCTATATGCGACCGACAGCCCTCTCGTCCATGGTAAGCTCTGTATTTCATCCAAGCGCGTCCCTCTACATTTACCTCGCTGACGTCACAACAACATATACATATCACACGTACCAAAACCGATCATTGGAAAATAATCAACAAAATAAAATTACACTCAACGGCTTTTTTTCTTTCTCCGCTGACTGGCAGGCGAGCCTATTCAAGGTCGCACACACACTCCACGGTTTGCTCTAATTCCGACAGAAAATCGTCTGAGAGCTTCTACATTTACATGACAAGAAAAAGAGCATTTTTAAAACAGAAATACGCATCGCAGATTTCGATGCCACAAATATCTTCCCCCTCCGGCAAAAAATTTTTCAACCGCAGGGCAGGAAAATTTTCTCCAAGAGAATCCTGTAGAAGCATCACCTCCAGCAGGGCGATCGCAGAAACAGCAACTGCCGCAGGCAATTTTGCACAAAAATTTTGAGGGTGAGCAATGTACGTCTACACTACCACCACACTCAAGGAGTCCAGAGACTTGCGCAGGGTCCCCGTTGTCCAAGAGTCAAAACATCAAAACATGGCCAAAAGAGAGGACACAATGCTGTCCAAAAACTGCTATAGGATCCTTTCAAAGAAAACACACAGTTAAAACATATGCAAATATACTGAAATACACAAAATATGCTCTTATCAAACTTTCTCAAATTCTTCAAATAAAAAAAAATACACCTGTAAAATACACTAAAGATTCCTGCTGTGTAACTGTACAGAAAAATATGTTTCCAGAAGGAGTAAAATCAGCGGGGAACTATACGGGTTGCCATCAAAATAAAATGGGTGTGTATGAAAATGAGAAAAAAAAATATCCCACGTGCTGGGCTTCTGGTGCATCCAGACGAAAACAGGACAGCCACGGTCCAAAGCACTTGTCAATTCAGCAAAGATGAGAAACCCAACTCCAAAGCGATGAGTCCTCCATCACGACATCACTCCTCCGACACACAGGGGTTCCAGAAGATACGCTTCTCGCCTCCGCACTGGAAACAACGGCGAGATCTGTCCAGCCTCGACCAGGTGCAGCAAAAAGCCGGGATTTTAAAATGCTTCATTCACTTCCCCCTCGAAACACAGGGTGTAGCTTGTTTGTGTAAACACCTGCAATTTACTCAAAAAAGAAAAAACATATGCAACATTGAACTCAAGGGACAATGGTGACTGACGAAACTACTGTACTCATTGTACCAGTAGGGAAGTGGACTTGTAAAAATGTAAACATGAAATTGCAGATCAAATAAAAAATATATGTAAAGCAGGAACAGAAAAACACATGAAATAAATTTTCAAAAACAGAAATATTCAAAATTTTTTCAAAATCAGGTAAGTTGTCAGAAGTGTCAACTCATGCACTTCACAACAGTTTTTCATGTCAGGTATTCAAAATTCTGCACATCTGAAATTAAAATTTTCATCACCACATGATATTAAATTACTTGAAATTATTGTAAATATTGAAACTTATTGCAGAAGAGGTTCCATCACAACCTCAAATAGATGAACTTGATCAAACACAGTCATCAATCAGAAAAGTTTTTCGAAGAGCTTCAAAACAAATCACAAAAACTCACAGTTCAAAATTACGAAAAGTTTCAAATTTCCAGATTTGAAAAGTTTATCCAAAGATAATCAAAAGTTTTTGTAGAGTGAAAAGTTTCTGTCGATAACACACACATCACAAAATTAAAATTGCATATAAATTCAAAACAGTAAAATTAATAAAAAATTTTTTATTTTCACAGATGAAGCATGTTTCACAGATGAAATAACCTTCCATTACAATGGGTCAGAGATGTGTGTAAATAAAATATTTAGAATAAACAATAATAAATTTCAATAATCAGATTCAATACTTTCAGAAAAATTATGCACAACAATCAATTAAGCTTAAATTTCAAAATTCCAAAATTTTAACAAGCTGCATTAACAATTACTGTATCACTCTTTCTTAAACAAATTTTGTAAACACTGGAATTTTTCATCACAGAAGAAGAAGATTTTGAACATTGTTGTGCACAGATGAAAAACTGGATTAATTAAATTGTCTAAGAGAATATCGACTGTTCACTCTAGGACGCTGCTGGTTTAAAGCTCTATTGTAGACCACTCTGGTATGACGGTTATCACAGTTTGTGTGACTGGAAGGAGAAGGTTGTTTGTTTACACTATTTGGATCCCTGGAAAATGGAACACTGGAATCTGGAGCACTGGAAACAGGTTGTTTGTTTGCACGGCTCTGAGAACTGGAAATTGGAGCACTGGAATTTGGTCGCTGGAAAACACTCGAGGTTGATGAGGACACAGTTTGTTTATCACGACCAAGTGCACTATCTTTTGGAAGAGTTTGAAGCTCAACTCTTCTAGGTGGTAGTAATGTAAGTCTGTTGACATGGACTCTCTGCTCGTTCTTCGGATTTAGAACATGTTGTATTATAAAGTTAACTGGAGAGATTTTCTTGATCACCTTAAATGGACCTCTATTATATGAAGAAAGTTTTTTGGACTGGTCGCGTGGTAAATATGGTGTGTAAAGGTACACATGGTCATTTACTTTAATCACAGGTTGTTTTGCACCTTTATGTTGTTGTTGCATTTGACTCTGTTGTGCTTTATCCAGATTAACTTTAACAATTTCATAGATTTTCTTTAATCTATATTCCAAATCTTGACCATAATCATGCACAGAATCATATTTTGTGCTTTTAAATCCTGTTAAAAGGGTATTTGGTACTGTTAAATCTCTGCCATACATGAGGTATGCAGGAGTTTCTCCAGTTGATGCATGAACAGCATTTCTGTGGGCCAGAAGGGCAAAAGGAACTGAACGATCCCAGTCGTCTTTCTCTTTATATGCAAGATTCTTCAAATTTCTGAGCAAAGATTTATTTGCTCTCTCACAGAGGCCATCAGATTGGGGATGATAGCTAGTGGTACTATGTTTGATGATTCCCAACTTCTTGTATAGGCTCTGAGCAGCTTTTGAAAGAAAATTCGACCCTTTATCTGTAATCAGGTGGTGGGGAATACCGTGAGACGATATGAATTTCTCAAAACATTCCAAAATTTTCTCTGAAGTAATAGATGACAATGGGTAAGCTTCTGCCCATCTTGTGAAATAGTCTGTAATGACCAAAATATACCTTTTCCCAGAATTGGAAACTGGAAAAGGGCCTATACAATCCATTGCCACTCTTTGGAAGGGAAAATCAGATGTATCAAACTTCTGTACTGGTGCTTTAAAATTTCTGAACCCATGGTTCATGACACAAACATCACAAGAACTGACATAATTCTGTGTTTGAGTGTACATGTCTTGCCAATAATACTTTCTGCTGATACTAGACAGAGTTCTGCGAAACCCACAGTGAGCAAATGCAGGACAGTCATGGTGCAGCCACAAAATTTCAGATACCAATGACTGAGGTACTACCAATCTTTCATTAAATTCGTGTCTTCTTTTGGGGTGCTTATGTGTGCACCACAATGCATTTTCTCTCTCGAAAAAGGTTAATCTTTGTGGATATGGAGCCACATTTTTTTCTAAGAAATTCTTAATTTTGTTGCATCTGCTATCAGATTTTTGAGCGTTAACTATTCTAGTAAACAAAGTTGGTTCCACTGTCAATTGCTCTAAATTTTCACTCTGAATATTTTCTTCATCATTTACATTTGTATTAATTACATTCACCTGTTGAATTTCTGAACTTTTTGAAGATTTCTGATTTTTTGCAAAATTTACTTTCTTTGGTTTTTGGGCATTAGCCGAATTTTTAGCACTTGCAGAATTCTTTGATAATGGATTTTCCTTGTCACCGACACATCTTGATAAGTAATCAGCCACAATATTCGCCTTTCCTGGCTTATGAATGATCTCATAGTCAAACTGGGAAAGAGAAGCTATCCAACGTGAAAGTCTGGATGTTGGATCCTTGAATTTGAAAATAAATGAGAGGGAGTGCTGATCACAATAAATTGTGAAATGAGCTCCAATTAAATAGTGTTTGAAAAAATTTGTTGCCCAGACTACAGCTAAAGCTTCACGCTCAACAACACTGTATCTGGTTTCAGCATCATTTAGCTTCCTGCTGGCATATGAAATAGGGTGTAAAAAACCATTTTCATCTTGCTGTGAAATATATGCTCCAAGTGCATATTTAGATGCATCTGTGTGCAATATGAATTTCTTTTTAAAATCAGGTAAAATCAAAATTGGTTCTTTTAAAAGTTCTTTCCTCAAAATGTCAAAAGATTCTTGAGCTGCTTCATTCCACTTAAATTTTTCACCTTGTTTTGTTTTTAAAAGTTGTGTGAGGGGCAAAGCAACATCTGCAAAATTCTTCACAAATTTTCTATAAAATCCTGTGAGACCCAGAAATTGCCTCACATTCTTTATGGACTTTGGCGTCTTAAATTTCTGAATTGTTTCTAGATTGTGTGGATCAGGTTGCACTTTCCCATCTGAGACCAAAAATCCCAGATATTTAATTGTTCTTCGAAAGAAGTAACACTTTGAAGGTTTTAGTTTTAAGTGATGTTCTTGCAATTTTAAAAATACTTCTTCCAATTTCTGTATATGTTCTTCAAAGGATTTTGAAGCCACAACTATGTCATCAATGTAAACATTCGAAACACCTGCCAAGACCAATGACATTAATCTCTGGAAAGATGCAGGGGCATTTTTGAGTCCAAAAGGAGTGCGACACCACTCGAAATGGCCTTTGTTGGTTGAAAAAGCTGTCTTTTCACAGTCATTCGGGTCCAAACAAAGTTGGTAAAACCCAGAAGTAAGGTCCAGAGTAGAAAAATAAGTTGCTCCAGCCAAATTGTCGATGAGCTCACTGATATTAGGTATTGGATATGGTTCGTCAATCATGACTTCATTTAACTGCCTAAAATCGCAGACCAAACGATATGACCCATCTGCTTTCTTGACAAATAGGACAGGTGTATTATAAGGCGAAGTACTGGGCCTAATAATACCCGCACCAAGTAATTCAGTCACCTGTTTATTTAATTCTTCTTGAAGGTGATGAGGCACTCTGTAATTTTTCTTTTTTATTGGTATGTTAGTTCTTAAATTTATTGTATGGAAAATTGTATCACAACCCTCAATTTCTGAAACCGACTTTGCAAAAACTCTACGATGCTTTTTAAGAAGTTCCAATAACTTCCTCTTCTTCTCTCCATATAAGTGACTTAAGTCAAAGTCACCACCCCATGCTTCAAATTTTTCATTATTTTCAATGGGTGTGTGGTCAGTTACTGTATTTACTGGCAATGCTTGTACTTCTTTAATACTTTGTAATTTTGCAATTTTCATCTTCTTGTTCAAATTAATTGTATTTTCAGAAGGATTGGCAATTTTCACATATAAATAATCTTTCTGAGGTGTCTTATACACTGCTCTTGCCACAAAAAATTATTTTTCTCCCTCAAGCGGTTCAATCAAAATAGTATCATTATCTTGAAATTTATGATTTACTCTAATTTTTACAAAAGATTCAGTAAGTGGATTAAGTTTACTTTTTTGAAATACAGTTGCAACAATAAATTTATTTTCTTTAATTTCATTAATAATATTGATTCTTTCTTCCTTTTCATTATAAGTGTTTTTGTACAAAGGTGGTCCCAAAACTGAGTTATTCGGGCTGGTCAGAAAGTAAGGAATTTCCTTCCGATTTGCATTGTTTACATTCGTGAATGTCTGTCTGTCATGTACCTTTTCATTTCTATTTCCAAAATTCTGATCAAAATTTCTAAATAAACTTCGTCTTTCCAAACAACTATCTTCTTGTAAGCTACAGACATTTGCCAGTGAAAATTCCTGACTGGAAAAATTTTCTCTGCTTTTAAATGGAATATTTTGTCCACACATGATCATGTTATTGTTTTCAAAATCGATTACAGCTTTATTTTCTGTTAAAAATGAGTTTCCAATGATAGCTTTGTAATTTGATGGAGCAGGAGAATTCCAAACCCAGAACTCAAGAATAAAGTTTTCATCCTGTATGGTTAATTTAATTGAAATTTTATAATTCACAATTGTATCTCCTCCGTTAAATCCACGCAGTACAGCAGGTTTTCTATGCACTGTATACTGTTTATCGAATAAATTTAAAATTTCTTCATATGTGATATTTATGCTGGACCCTGTGTCAATTAGCATATTCATGGAATTTCCTGCAAGTTTAGCAGAAATAACAGGCAAGTTTGTTGCATTTTGAGATGCGTTCTGTACGATGGTGCTGATTTCATAACTATTACCAAAATTTCCAAAGCTCTTTCTTGAATTTTGGTTCAAATTTCCAAAATGTACTTGATTGGCTGATCTGTCTTTTCTAAAATTTCTTCTATTAAAGTTACTTTTGTAGCCGAAATTTGTGTTATTACTATGATTTGTTCTAAAATTTGGACTTTTGTAAATATCGAAAGTATTTCCTCTATTGTTGTTGTTTCCTCTAGCTCTTGGAGTAGCCGGAATAAAATTATTTCTTTCACCAGGTTTCCTGTAACTACAAAATCCTCTCTGTTGATTTACTTCTCTACGGAAGTTATTTCTGCTTTCTTCTCTCCTCGGGGTAACCGGAATTCTTCTTTCAAATTTTCTTCTATTTCTGCTTCCCGGGGATATGTACGTCTTCATATTTGATCGAAAATTTCTTAATTTCGGTGTTCTAGGGGATTTCTGTGTTACGTCATTATCTTCCCATATTTCTTCTTCGTCTTCCCAATTTTCTTCCTGTCTGTCCCTTTTTTCTAATTCATTCTTAAGTTCATCTAATTGATTACTTTGAATTTTAAGTAGTTTTTCTAGTTTTGTTATTTTCTCATCTTCTAAATTTTTCTTTTCAACCGAATTTACTTCTAGATGTTCTTCATTTTCGTTTTTACACTGCTCTTCAAGCACCGCTAACTCTTTAGCTGATTCAAATGTTTTCGGATTCTGCGCTAGGACTAATCTTCTAAAATCAGGATTTAATCCCCTTATAAATGCATTTTTCAAAAGCGCTTTTCTTATGGAGTAATTATTGTTTTTTTCCAACTCTTCCGGTACCGCTACGTACGAAGCCGATTCAATTCGCACAGCGAACTGGCGAACCGTTTCTCCAGATTTCTGTCTTATATTTACTAGCTCAGCAATTCGCTTTGCCATATCTTGTGTATTTTCAAAATTTTCCCTAAGAGCCGAAACTAATTCATCATAATTCTTCGAATTCTTTAAATTCGGAATGCCGTTTACTAGCCGACTCGCTGGACCAGACAGTTTCATTTTCAAACAAAAAATTTTCTCTTGAGACGTCCATCCCGCATTCTCTGATATCAACTCCAATCTATCTAAAAATGATTGAAGTGAACTATCCTCCGCTCCGGAGAACTCTGGAACCGAGTTCCAAAATTGAGTCTTCCCGATGTTTGATTTAGCAGTCCCAGTGGTGCTCACAGAAAGTGACCGACGCTGAGGAGGTGAGCGTACCGGTGAAGGTGAAGCCTGTCTGACATTGTTAACGTTCCTTTGAACTTGTGAGTTACTTCTCACATTTCTTTTCCTTCTGCTTTGTCTGCCTGACATTTTTAATTTTTGTTCTTAAATTTCTTTTTAACAAATGTCTATTTTAATCAAATCGAAAATGTGTCGTGTAAAAAGTGTTCTTGTTGTGAAAAATGTTTATATGTCAAAATATGCAGCAATTTCATAAATGAATTTCATTTGCAAATATATACTGACTTACTTCGGTGGTATCAAAAACCACATTCATTTCTGCATCTGTACATATTATAAATACATTTTCTTTTCACAAAAATATCAAATATATTTTTATTTCAACTCTTGCCATTTCAAAATCATTTTTAGAAACCGAAAATAACACAAATATTTTTTTGAAATCGAAAGTATTCCAGCACTCAGGGAGACAAAAGTGCACACGGCACCAAACATGTAAAAGCGTTTTCTAAGTGTTAAAAGACTTTTCTGCTTTCACATTCAAATGTATAAAGTTAGTTGATATAAAACATGTATAACACAATAACGTAATAGTGGTAAGTACTAAACTCCAGAGTTCAGATCCGTCTCCCTGGTGAGAAGCGAAACTACAACTCAATGGCTGGAAGTAATAAATGACAAGTAAAATAGCACGTGAAAAGAAGACTCTATATATTTCATTATAGTAAAGGAACATTCTTTAATTTTCTTTATGAAGCACAGATAAGACATTATTCGTAATTTAAATTCAATTTTCCAAAAATGGCAATTATAACTCCTTCATTCATGAGTTAGGTTTCTAACATTTGTTTCAGAACAATATATCTAGCTTGAAAATCTTTTAGTATAGATATTACCATAATTAAATAACCTTTTCAACAATATAATATACCAGGGGAGATTGATACAGATCTATTACTTTTAAGCTGGCTTTTTACATTTAAAAATTCCATAGACTTACAACCAGCAATTCAATTTTACAATCTCCCAATTAAAGGAAAATAGTATACGAACCCAGATTTCGGTTCGGAGGGGCTCTGTCGGTCGGATACCATACTGAGAGCAATTTTACACAAGTTAATTTTATAAATTTAAAATAGTTTCATTATTAAACTATAACAAAATCTATATGCGACCGACAGCCCTCTCGTCCATGGTAAGCTCTGTATTTCATCCAAGCGCGTCCCTCTACATTTACCTCGCTGACGTCACAACAACATATACATATCACACGTACCAAAACCGAGCATTGGAAAATAATCAACAAAATAAAATTACACTCAACGGCTTTTTTTCTTTCTCCGCTGACTGGCAGGCGAGCCTATTCAAGGTCGCACACACACTCCACGGTTTGCTCTAATTCCGACAGAAAATCGTCTGAGAGCTTCTACATTTACATGACAAGAAAAAGAGCATTTTTAAAACAGAAATACGCATCGCAGATTTCGATGCCACAGTTCTGAACATTCGATTGCGTATAAAAACAATATGCTTCCAGTGCTTACGGATTGTGATTTTTGAACCAAATTTCGTTCGAATCGGTCCATTCGTTCGTCAATTATCGTCTCCACAGACTCACTGACAGACACACACATACATACTTTCACACACACACACACACACACAGACATCACTTCAAAAATGTTTGATTCGTGATCAGGGATGCTTGAAACGTACTCTCCCTTCGAAAACCGAATTCAAATTTTCGACCCCGTCACAATACTTTCCTTATACATTGTGTATATAAGGCAAGTAATATAGTGAATTTTTTTAATTAATTTAAAGCAAACCACATCAACATCAAACGTAATTTACGCATGCACTTGATAAAAATGGAATTTGTATATATTGAAATTTTTTCCTGTTTGCAGTTTTTTTAATTCCCCTTTTCTCAGTTTCAGATTTTTGCGTCTGTCTGTATAACTACAAGAAAAAGTTATTTTCATATCTGATTTAAAATTAATATTCATGTTGAATTTATAAAAAAGCACTAATAAGAATGCGCTTTACTTAAAATTTTCACATTAAAAATTATAATAAAAATAGTTTTGTCTGGTGTAAAGAAGAAAATATGAAAATTAGTATTTGTTTTTCAAAAGTATATTTTTATATAATATTTTCACATATAGTGCATAGAAGAATTTACTAACTTCACTTTAATGAAACCAGTTCCTGGTGACATTAGTTAATAAATAATCTTGCAAACAGTAAACTATATTATATATTTTTGAGTATGTTCTCTAATACGTTAAGTGCGGCGTTAGTTCGTGGGGATCGACATTGAACATTGGGACTAACAGTAAACTTTTCGTTTGTCTGATGCCGGTCTGTGAGAAAGGCAGTATCAAGGTTAAGAAATAAATGTTATAATTTTAATGGAGTTTATTAAAACCTTCTGAGCAAAGATGTGGTGTGGTTTTACACATATTACAAAAAGTGGCGACCCGAACGTTTTTGCACCATTCCCATAGCTCAAACACATAGGGAAATACAATCGTCACACACTTCGAAGTGTGTTATCTTCTATTTATGCTCTATGACTAGGGCCCTATAAATTATGCGGAAAAATTTTCGAAATTATGCGGTATTGATACGCCAACTTATTGAAAATATGCGGATAAGGAAAATTAATATAATAGTGTACAATCGTATTACAAAAAATCTGATGTGGGCAGAACATGACTTTCCTTATATAATGCAATGAATTTCCTACTTTTACTGTTAAAAAAATGTTATTCTTATAGTAGATACTTATATTCTTTCCAAGACATTGAATTTTCTTCAATTAGTCGTCATTTTCATTGATGTAGCGTCATTTTTATCCATTTGGCGAGATTTTAGTTAATTTGGCAACATTTAAAAAAGTCGCCAAGTTAGCGACATTCCGCCAAATTCGTCGCCAAAATCTCGGCAAGCGTTATAGAGGGAGAAATAAGTTATTTTTCCAGCAGATAAATGATTATTGGCGTTCAAATACAAAAGTATTACTCAAAGTATCATTTCTCGTGAATGGAACGAGTTAGATCCACGAGAATAATATCTTTTAAATTTATCGCATGATATTACATATAAAAAAATTACCGTGTTTCTTAAAAATTAATATTTTCTTATTTTACTTGATTTTTTGATAAATTTATTTGAAAAATGTGCCATATCTCAAGAACGGTTAATGCTAACGTCCTAAAGTTGGAATCAATCGTTTTCTAAAGAAAAACTACATAAGAAATGTCTATTTGCGTAACTTTATTAAAGGTTTTGATTTTTTGAATTTTTTTTCAAAATTTCACTCAAAAATTTAGGGGGGTTCTGAACATTCGATTGTGATTAAAAACAACAGATTTCCAGCATTCACGGATTGTGATTTTTGTGCCAAATTTCATTTGAATCGCTTCAATCGTTCGTGAGATATCGTCTTCACATATTCACTGACACACACACACACACACACACACACATATATTCAGACACACACACACACACACTTCACCTCAAAAATGTTTGATTTGTGATCAGGGATGCTTGAAACGTGCTCTCCTGTTGAAAACTCGAATTCGAATTTTCGACCCCGTCACAATACTTTCCTTCTATATTATGTGTATAAGGAAAGTAAAAATATGTTATTCTTATAGTAGATACCTATATTCTTTCCAAGATAACGAATTTTCGTCAATGAGTCGTCATTTTCATTGATTTAGAGTATTTTCATCCATTTGACGAGTTTGTCGTTAATTAAGCAACGTTAAAAAAAGCCGACATTTCACAAAATTCTTCTCCAAAATCTCGCCAAGCGTTATTTACGGAGAAATAAGTTATTCTTACAGCAAATAAATGACTATTGGCGTTCAAATACAAAAGCATTATTCAAAGTATATTTTTTCATGAATGGAACGATCTAGATGTGAGAATGATGTCACCAAATTTATCGCATGATATTTCATATACAACGTGAACATGTTTCTCAATAGGTAATATTTTTTTTTATTTTATATGATGTTTTGGTAATTTTTTTTAAAATGTGCAATATCTCGAGAACGGTTCATGCTAGTGTTCTAAAATTTATATCAACCATTTTCTAATGAAAAATTTCATGAAAAATAACTATTTGCGTAACTTTATTAGAGGTTTTGAATTTTTGATGATTTTTCAAAACACCACTCGAAAATTAAGGGGGGTTCTGAACGTCCAGTTGCGTATAAAAACAATAGGCTTCCAGTATTCGCGGATTGTAAATTTTATACCAAATTTCGTTCGAATCGGTTCATTAGTTCGTCAGTTATCGTCTTCACAGACTCACTGATACACACACACACACACACACATACTTTCACACGCGCACATACACACACACTGTCATCACCTTAAAAATGCTCGATTCGTGATCAGAGATGCTTGAAAAGTGCTCTCCCGTCGAAAACTCGAATTCAAATTTTCGACCCCGTCACTATAATTTCCTCAACAGTTACCTTACACCTTTCTGGTAGGTCGGACTGTCTGGGTCTGAACAACAACAACAATACTTTCCTCGTATTTTATTGTATATAAGGAAAGTAAAAACGGAACACAAAAAAAAAACACGTGTATGGGCCCTTTTGCTTGTGAAATGGCGATCACCAACTGACACGAAAATGATAATGAAGCAACTGTTCAGCGGCCTCAATTGAGGAAAAGGGAGGGGAGAGGGAAGGTAAGGATTAACAGGTGAAAACAAACATTGGAATTCTTTGATGTAGGACGGAGGAGATGAGTTGGAATTGTTTGCGGACGCAATAGAGGAGAAAGGAGGCAGGGGAAAGATTAACAGAGGAAAACAAACATTGGAATTCTTTGACGTAGGACGGAGGAGATGAGTTGGAATTCTTTGCGGACACAATAGCTGGAAAAGGAGGGAAGGGAAGGAGTAACAGGGGAAAACAAACATTGAAATTCTTTGACGTAGGACGGAGGAGATGAGTTGGAATTCTTTGCGGACACAATAGCTGGAAAAGGAGGGAAGGGAAGGAGTAACAGGGGAAAACAAACATTGAAATTCTTTGACGTAGGACGGTGGAGATGAGTTGGAATTCTTTGCGGACACAATAGCTGGAAAAGGAGGGAAGGGAAGGATTAACAGAGGAAAACAAACATTGAAATTCTTTGACGGAGGACGGAGGACATGAGTTGGAATTCTTTGCTTACACAATAGCTGGAAAAGGAGGGAAGGGAAGGATTAACAGAGGAAAACAAACATTGAAATTCTTTGACGTAGGACGGAGGACATGAGTTGGAATTCTTTGCTTACACAATAGCTGGAAAAGGAGGGAAGGGAAGGATTAAAAGAGGAAAACAAACATTGAAATTCTTTGACGGAGGACGGAGGACATGAGTTGGAATTCTTTGCGGACACAATAACTGGAAAAGGAGGGAAGGGAAGGATTAACAGGGGAAAACAAACATTGAAATTCTTTGACGTAGGACGGAGGACATGAGTTGGAATTCTTTGCGGACACAATAGCTGGAAAAGGAGGGAAGGGAAGGATTAACAGAGGAAAACAAACATTGAAATTCTTTGACGTAGGACGGAGGAGATGAGTTGGAATTCTTTGCGGACACAATAGCTGGAAAAGGAGGGAAGGGAAGGATTAACAGGGGAAAACAAACATTGAAATTCTTTGACGTAGGACGGAGGAGATGAGTTGGAATTCTTTGCGGACACAATAGCTGGAAAAGGAGGGAAGGGAAGGATTAACAGGGGAAAACAAACATTGAAATTCTTTGACGTAGGACGGAAGAGATGAGTTGGAATTCTTTGCGGACACAATAGCTGGAAAAGGAGGGAAGGGAAGGATTAACAGAGGAAAACAAACATTGAAATTCTTTGACGTAGGACGGAGGAGATGAGTTGGAATTCTTTGCGGACACAATAGCTGGAAAAGGAGGGAAGGGAAGGATTAACAGGGGAAAACAAACATTGAAATTCTTTGACGTAGGACGGAGGAGATGAGTTGGAATTCTTTGCGGACACAATAGCTGGAAAAGGAGGGAAGGGAAGGATTAACAGGGGAAAACAAACATTGAAATTCTTTGACGTAGGACGGAGGAGATGAGTTGGAATTCTTTGCGGACACAATAGCTGGAAAAGGAGGGAAGGGAAGGAGTAACAGGGGAAAACAAACATTGAAATTCTTTGACGTAGGACGGTGGAGATGAGTTGGAATTCTTTGCGGACACAATAGCTGGAAAAGGAGGGAAGGGAAGGAGTAACAGGGGAAAACAAACATTGAAATTCTTTGACGTAGGACGGAGGAGATGAGTTGGAATTCTTTGCGGACACAATAGCTGGAAAAGGAGGGAAGGGAAGGATTAACAGGGGATAACAGACATTGAAATTCTTTGACGTAGGACGGAGGACATGAGTTGGAATTCTTTGCTTACACAATAGCTGGAAAAGGAGGGAAGGGAAGGATTAACAGAGGAAAACAAACATTGAAATTCTTTGACGGAGGACGGAGGACATGAGTTGGAATTCTTTGCGGACACAATAACTGGAAAAGGAGGGAAGGGAAGGATTAACAGGGGAAAACAAACATTGAAATTCTTTGACGTAGGACGGAGGAGATGAGTTGGAATTCTTTGCGGACACAATAGCTGGAAAAGGAGGGAAGGGAAGGAGTAACAGGGGAAAACAAACATTGAAATTCTTTGACGTAGGACGGTGGAGATGAGTTGGAATTCTTTGCGGACACAATAGCTGGAAAAGGAGGGAAGGGAAGGAGTAACAGGGGAAAACAAACATTGAAATTCTTTGACGTAGGACGGAGGAGATGAGTTGGAATTCTTTGCGGACACAATAGCTGGAAAAGGAGGGAAGGGAAGGATTAACAGGGGATAACAGACATTGAAATTCTTTGACGTAGGACGGAGGACATGAGTTGGAATTCTTTGCTTACACAATAGCTGGAAAAGGAGGGAAGGGAAGGATTAACAGAGGAAAACAAACATTGAAATTCTTTGACGGAGGACGGAGGACATGAGTTGGAATTCTTTGCGGACACAATAACTGGAAAAGGAGGGAAGGGAAGGATTAACAGGGGAAAACAAACATTGAAATTCTTTGACGTAGGACGGAGGACATGAGTTGGAATTCTTTGCGGACACAATAGCTAGAAAAGGAGGGAAGGGAAGGATTAACAGAGGAAAACAAACATTGAAATTCTTTGACGTAGGACGGAGGAGATGAGTTGGAATTCTTTGCGGACACAATAGCTGGAAAAGGAGGGAAGGGAAGGATTAACAGGGGAAAACAAACATTGAAATTCTTTGACGTAGGACGGAGGAGATGAGTTGGAATTCTTTGCGGACACAATAGCTGGAAAAGGAGGGAAGGGAAGGATTAACAGGGGAAAACAAACATTGAAATTCTTTGAGGTAGGACGGAAGAGATGAGTTGGAATTCTTTGCGGACACAATAGCTGGAAAAGGAGGGAAGGGAAGGATTAACAGAGGAAAACAAACATTGAAATTCTTTGACGTAGGACGGAGGAGATGAGTTGGAATTCTTTGCGGACACAATAGCTGGAAAAGGAGGGAAGGGAAGGATTAACAGGGGAAAACAAACATTGAAATTCTTTGACGTAGGACGGAGGAGATGAGTTGGAATTCTTTGCGGACACAATAGCTGGAAAAGGAGGGAAGGGAAGGATTAACAGGGAAAACAAACATTGAAATTCTTTGACGTAGGACGGAAGAGATGAGTTGGAATTCTTTGCGGACACAATAGCTGGAAAAGGAGGGAAGGGAAGGATTAACAGGGGAAAACAAACATTGAAATTCTTCTTTGACGTAGGACGGAGGACATGAGTTGGAATTCTTTGCGGACACAATAGCTGGAAAAGGAGGGAAGGGAAGGATTAACAGGGGAAAACAAACATTGAAATTCTTCTTTGACGTAGGACGGAGGACATGAGTTGGAATTCTTTGCGGACACAATAGCTGGAAAAGGAGGGAAGGGAAGGATTAACAGGGGAAAACAAACATTGAAATTCTTTGACGTAGGACGGAGGAGATGAGTTGGAATTCTTTGCGGACACAATAGCTGGAAAAGGAGGGAAGGGAAGGAGTAACAGGGGAAAACAAACATTGAAATTCTTTGACGTAGGACGGTGGAGATGAGTTGGAATTCTTTGCGGACACAATAGCTGGAAAAGGAGGGAAGGGAAGGAGTAACAGGGGAAAACAAACATTGAAATTCTTTGACGTAGGACGGAGGAGATGAGTTGGAATTCTTTGCGGACACAATAGCTGGAAAAGGAGGGAAGGGAAGGATTAACAGGGGATAACAGACATTGAAATTCTTTGACGTAGGACGGAGGACATGAGTTGGAATTCTTTGCTTACACAATAGCTGGAAAAGGAGGGAAGGGAAGGATTAACAGAGGAAAACAAACATTGAAATTCTTTGACGGAGGACGGAGGACATGAGTTGGAATTCTTTGCGGACACAATAACTGGAAAAGGAGGGAAGGGAAGGATTAACAGGGGAAAACAAACATTGAAATTCTTTGACGTAGGACGGAGGACATGAGTTGGAATTCTTTGCGGACACAATAGCTAGAAAAGGAGGGAAGGGAAGGATTAACAGAGGAAAACAAACATTGAAATTCTTTGACGTAGGACGGAGGAGATGAGTTGGAATTCTTTGCGGACACAATAGCTGGAAAAGGAGGGAAGGGAAGGATTAACAGGGGAAAACAAACATTGAAATTCTTTGACGTAGGACGGAGGAGATGAGTTGGAATTCTTTGCGGACACAATAGCTGGAAAAGGAGGGAAGGGAAGGATTAACAGGGGAAAACAAACATTGAAATTCTTTGAGGTAGGACGGAAGAGATGAGTTGGAATTCTTTGCGGACACAATAGCTGGAAAAGGAGGGAAGGGAAGGATTAACAGAGGAAAACAAACATTGAAATTCTTTGACGTAGGACGGAGGAGATGAGTTGGAATTCTTTGCGGACACAATAGCTGGAAAAGGAGGGAAGGGAAGGATTAACAGGGGAAAACAAACATTGAAATTCTTTGACGTAGGACGGAGGAGATGAGTTGGAATTCTTTGCGGACACAATAGCTGGAAAAGGAGGGAAGGGAAGGATTAACAGGGAAAACAAACATTGAAATTCTTTGACGTAGGACGGAAGAGATGAGTTGGAATTCTTTGCGGACACAATAGCTGGAAAAGGAGGGAAGGGAAGGATTAACAGGGGAAAACAAACATTGAAATTCTTCTTTGACGTAGGACGGAGGACATGAGTTGGAATTCTTTGCGGACACAATAGCTGGAAAAGGAGGGAAGGGAAGGATTAACAGGGGAAAACAAACATTGAAATTCTTCTTTGACGTAGGACGGAGGACATGAGTTGGAATTCTTTGCGGACACAATAGCTGGAAAAGGAGGGAAGGGAAGGATTAACAGGGGAAAACAAACATTGAAATTCTTTGACGTAGGACGGAGGACATGAGTTGGAATTCTTTGCGGACACAATAGCTGGAAAAGGAGGGAAGGGAAGGATTAACAGAGGAAAACAAACATTGAAATTCTTTGATGTAGGACGGAGGAGATGAGTTGGAATTCTTTGCGGACACAATAGCTGGAAAAGGAGGGAAGGGAAGGATTAACAGGGGAAAACAAACATTGAAATTCTTTGACGTAGGACGGAGGACATGAGTTGGAATTCTTTGCGGACACAATAGATGGAAAAGGAGGGAAGGGAAGGATTAACAGAGGAAAACAAACATTGAAATTCTTTGACGTAGGACGGAGGACATGAGTTGGAATTCTTTGCGGACACAATAACTGGAAAAGGAGGGAAGGGAAGGATTAACAGGGGAAAACAAACATTGAAATTCTTTGACGTAGGACGGAGGACATGAGTTGGAATTCTTTGCGGACACAATAGCTGGAAAAGGAGAGAAGGGAAGGATTAACAGAGGAAAACAAACATTGAAATTCTTTGACGTAGGACGGAGGAGATGAGTTGGAATTCTTTGCGGACACAATAGCTGGAAAAGGAGGGAAGGGAAGGATTAACAGGGGAAAACAAACATTGAAATTCTTTGACGTAGGACGGAGGAGATGAGTTGGAATTCTTTGCGGACACAATAACTGGAAAAGGAGGGAAGGGAAGGATTAACAGGGGAAAACAAACATTGAAATTCTTTGACGTAGGACGGAGGAGATGAGTTGGAATTCTTTGCGGACACAATAGCTGGAAAAGGAGGGAAGAGAAGGATTAACAGGGGAAAACAAACATTGAAATTCTTTGACGGAGGACATGAGTTGGAATTCTTTGCGGACACAATAACTGGAAAAGGAGGAAAGGGAAGGATTAACAGGGGAAAACAAACATTGAAATTCTTTGACGTAGGACGGAGGACATGAGTTGGAATTCTTTGCGGACACAATAACTGAAAAAGGAGGGAAGGGAAGGATTAACAGGGGAAAACAAACATTGAAATTCTTTGACGTAGGACGGAGGAGATGAGTTGGAATTCTTTGCGGACACAATAGCTGGAAAAGGAGGGAAGGGAAGGATTAACAGGGGAAAACAAACATTGAAATTCTTTGACGTAGGACGGAGGACATGCGTTGGAATTCTTTGCGGACACAATAACTGGAAAAGGAGGGATGGGAAGGATTAATAGGGGAAAACAAACATTGAAATTCTTTGACGTAGGACGGAGGAGATGAGTTGGAATTCTTTGCTGACCCAATAGAGAGAAAAGGAGGGAAGAGAGAGGAGGCAGGGGAAGGATTAACAGGGGAAAACAAACATTGGAATACTTTAACGCTGGGCGGAAGAGATGAGTTTGAATTCTTTGCGGACCCAATAGAGTGAAAAGAAGGGAAGGGATAAATTGACAGGGGAAAACAAACATTGAAATTCTTTGACGTAGGACGGAGGACATGAGTTGGAATTCTTTGCGGACACAATAACTGGAAAAGGAGGGAAGGGAAGGATTAACAGGGGAAAACAAACATTGAAATTCTTTGACGTAGGACGGAGGAGATCAGTTGGAATTCTTTGCGGACACAATAGCTGGAAAAGGAGGGAAGAGAAGGATTAACAGGGGAAAACAAACATTGAAATTCTTTGACGGAGGACATGAGTTGGAATTCTTTGCGGACACAATAACTGGAAAAGGAGGAAAGGGAAGGATTAACAGGGGAAAACAAACATTGAAATTCTTTGACGTA
The DNA here is from genome assembly GCA_951213105.1 of Amaurobius ferox. NCBI lineage: Eukaryota > Metazoa > Arthropoda > Arachnida > Araneae > Amaurobiidae > Amaurobius > Amaurobius ferox. The sequence continues at coordinate 150,916,353 of OX578138.1, forward strand.
GGACGGAGGACATGAGTTGGAATTCTTTGCGGACACAATAACTGAAAAAGGAGGGAAGGGAAGGATTAACAGGGGAAAACAAACATTGAAATTCTTTGACGTAGGACGGAGGAGATGAGTTGGAATTCTTTGCGGACACAATAGCTGGAAAAGGAGGGAAGGGAAGGATTAACAGGGGAAAACAAACATTGAAATTCTTTGACGTAGGACGGAGGACATGCGTTGGAATTCTTTGCGGACACAATAACTGGAAAAGGAGGGATGGGAAGGATTAATAGGGGAAAACAAACATTGAAATTCTTTGACGTAGGACGGAGGAGATGAGTTGGAATTCTTTGCTGACCCAATAGAGAGAAAAGGAGGGAAGAGAGAGGAGGCAGGGGAAGGATTAACAGGGGAAAACAAACATTGGAATACTTTAACGCTGGGCGGAAGAGATGAGTTTGAATTCTTTGCGGACCCAATAGAGTGAAAAGAAGGGAAGGGATAAATTGACAGGGGAAAACAAACATTGGAATTCTTTGACGTAGGACGGAGGAGATGAGTGCATTTATGTGAAAAAGCAGACTGTGGGTGTGTTTGTGGTAACTATTGAACTTACACAAATCGCCATTCGGTTACTGAATCAAAAATACCTCAGATTATAATCAAAAATAATATGCGGGGAGGGAGGAAGGCGGACGGAGAACACAAATAAAATTGCATGGCAATTGTAAAATTAAGGCAAAAAAAGAAAAGATGCAAATCGTGCATAAAATTGTACATTATACGAAAAAATGCGAACATTAAAAAAAAATTGCGAATTATGCAAAAAACTTCAAATTAAGCGCATATCCGCATTTTCGCATTTTTTATAGGGCCCCTAACTATGACCAAATATTTCGCCGAGCGATCGCCGCTGTGTTTCGCCTGAACGGTAGGCAGAGCAAGAACAGCTCAGCGCTCAAAATGTTAAATAATCTTTAAATCAACAATGCATGCTATTTAAATCGTATGTTAAAAATCAGTCAAGATATGTATTAATAAAGCACTGATACATTCTTATTAACGACATGAAAATAAAGCATAAAATCTTCCATTTGAATATATGGAAAACCTGTTTCTTTATTCAAAATCATACCAAATTTATGTACTTTTCATGTTAGAAAGCTACTATCTTCCCTTAATGCACTTACCAATTAGTTACCTGCAGAACAACACTTCACCCCTAGTTGTTGACCCATCACTACTTTGAATAACTTAATTGAGGATATAAAACATCGACACCCAACTTGCATTAGTGCCAGAAATTGATCCTTATCGCTTCGATAATTGTTTTCAATCCCAAAATCCCTCACTATGTACAAATCACTATAATTCCTTAGCTTTTCTATTCAGGCATTGACTGATTCTAGTCGTCTGTCCATACTGTTTACCACTATACCGTGAAAATAACTACAGAATAAAGAATTTGACAAAAAATTTCAGTACGCTGTTTTGTTATTCAGATGGTGCTAAGATCTGATTTGCAAATATGGAAACATTTGGGTTTATGAAATACTCATAGTGTTAATACTCATAGCTTTCGATGTTTATCATTGATCACATTACATATTGTGGTGAAAAATAAAAACATTAAGGCTGATAATTTGGAAATTTGGAATAACTAAGGAATAACGTGGTTGTGAATCGTAACATTTGTACATTACTATCATAGCCGCAAATTCCATAACTACCTCTTTGCAAGAGTTCCATAACAAAGTCATTAAATCAAGAACACTACACATTAAAATCCACATTTTAACCTCTAAAATAAATTATCATTTATTCATTTATTACCACTTTACAACATAGTTGAAAAGTGTTCGTTTTCTACGGCAGTTATCGTTTTCTACGGCAGTATCAGTTTTTTTCTTTTCTACGGCAGTTTCTACGGCAGTTATCGTTAGCACGATAACTGCCGTAGAAATGAGTTCAAAACGAAATTTCAGTATATTGTTCAGACAGACTGTGGGACCTACGGGAATATAAATGAATAATATCGCCCAATTAGTTTTGGATTGAACCCGGGTTGAAAAAATGAAAAACATTGAAACCTATGGGACCCAATTTTTCAAACATTTTTTTAATTTAATTTGAAATTCATAAAGTGCTTCAAAAGTTTTAGGAAATATTCAAATTATCCCATAAAATATATAAAAAAAATAAGCAAAATATATTCAGTAGTTTTTTACATGAAAATTAAAATAATAATTACACCCTTTATATGAAAAGATCACGTGACTATTATATGAAGAGATCACGTGACCCACTTAAAAATAAAATATGGCATCCATCTTGCATCAAAATCGTGATTTTTATTCTTTTTAATTCATATTTAATCTTGTATCCCTCCTAAAACCGCTTTATGTTTGCTTAAATTCTGTGCATCTACACACTGAAACAACGCAATTACAATATATTTGAGTTTCAATGATCATTAAACTTTGATTATTTCTACAACGAAGTCTAATTTTCACTTATGGAAAATGTAAACACCAATAGATGTAGAATGAGTTGTATAAGAATTGCTGCATTTCTTTAACGCAAAATTATTTTGCTCATGGAGTCTGCAATATAGCTGATATGAATGAAACATTCATCAATTTTGCATAGAGAAGATGACGATTTTTTTCGATGACATTTTAAGCATAGAGTTAAATTACTTGTACCTGCATGGTTTTAAGTTTTTAAATAAAATAAATTATTATAGTATTGTGATGAATGAAAAAGATTTATGAATGAAATGCTGCTTTTATATAGAGGCGATTTAGATTTCGATGACGTCCTTTGAATAAAGTTCATTTGTTTTCGATAAAGTTTTCAAATATAATAAATTATTGTAGTATTATGATAAATTTAAAAATATTACCGAGGACTGTATCGCATTTTAGAGATGTTTAAACCAGGCAATTTGTATTTCAATGCTGTCATTTGAATGAAGTTCATTTTTTTCGATGAAGTTTGAAGTTTTCAAATATAATAAATTAATGTGGTATTGTGATAATTTTAAAAGGATTACCAATGAATGTATCGCATTTTAGAGATGTTTAAATAAAATTGCATTGAAGTTGGAAAGTGTTTCATAATCAATGCTTTATGCATGATTGATCTTTCTTGTTTTTATTATTATGATTAAAATCCCATGAATTTATTACAAACGCTTAAGTAGGAGAAAGCACCGTGTGAGAAAAGATCTTTTGAATCTTATTCCAAAGATCAATATTCGACCTAATATACTTAAATCCCTCCCAAATACCTCTGTATTTCAGTTCTGTAGCTCAGCATGGCTGGGATCTTTACCGATTCTTTTCCTGCCATTTGGAGTCAGACTATGTCTTTTCTATAACATTCTCATATTTTAAATAACGGCTCACTCTGAACAAAACTGCTTAAAAATACGACTCCCTCTCTGTCTTAACTCTCGAACAAAAATTTTGTATAATCATGACTAATCACTTGTGAATAATCATTATTTCTTATTCGTTAACTTTTTTCCTTATTGCCACATCATTATGCCTGAGGTTCAGATACGCCCTCCTGTCTCGCATTGGATGCTCCTCAGTGCGATGTCTCCTTCGCATCATTGGCTTTTTCAGTTTCCAATGAAGCTTGGTTTCAGTCTTGGGTCTAGGAAATCCTTGCCCCAACCGCACCAGCAATTTGTGTGACGTGTATTTATTGGAGTCAAGATTTTCCGCATTGACTGTCATAAAACAGTGCCGAAAAGTCTGCGCTTTACTTCGTCATGAACATTAAAACTGCGTAAGTTGTCTCCTGGTCTCACATATATAACAAGAAATAAGTACATAATATACGGAACAGATATCTATTTTCCTTTTGTTTCCAAAAAAATCGTTCAGTATATAAGGTCCTGAATAAAAGGAACTCTTTGAAATAAACAAAGCTTTTCTATGGCAAGAAGTATCACATCTTTATCCTTTAACACCTTTTTTTGACCTGAAACATGCCAACTAATTATTTTTATGTGATGGTGTCTTGAAGAGAAAAGGTTGATATTCAAGCATTGATGTTGAAAATTAAAAAACTAATTCGACATAGATAACCTAACGAAATTGTAACAGAATCATATTGCATTTGTACGGAATGATTAGATTAAGAAATAGATAAATATGTTTTGTTTTACCATAGGCGAAGATATAATGATGAAATGAAATACATAATCAATTAAACTTTTAAATAATTAGATTTAAAATAAAATAATTGCATTTTTCTTGGCAAATAAAATAAATAATTGCATTTTACTTGGCAAAGTTTTGTAAAAATAAAATGCAATTGTGATTAAACTGTTTATTAAGAATTGTTTATTCAATTTTTTTTTTCAAATAAAGCCAAAATAAATCATTTGTTGAAACAAATTCATAATTATTTTTCAGGTGAAACAAACACTTTAAAATACTTTAAATCATGTAAGAAATCTCCATTAAACTTTATAATAATTCTGATAAATGATACTGAAACATTAAGTTGTAAGGCTAAATCTCTACATTTGACTATTTCTAAAAAATACTGATGCTAAAACATTCATTCATCTTTATAATGCATACTTTCAGTATAGTCCATGTTTGTGTATTGCAGATCATATTTATAACTATACATTCATTTTTGTATTTGGAAAAATAACTTTATTGAGGATTATTCTTGAACTTTTAAAGATAGGGATATATTTTTCTTTTGCGATATTTCAAATAAATTTAAAAATACATACAGGTAAGTCTGAGTTATGGATAGGCAAAAAAGAATCCCATTGTATTTCAGACTTGAAAAAGGAACGAATGCCGGCAGTCACAAAGTTTGACAAAGTTTGGAAAGCATGACAGTGAAACCAAAATATAATATATTGAAATATATTAAAAAGAATCTATTTTCTGTGTCCATATTGTGTTCTTATTCCGTATTTCCATGAGTGCTTTGATTCCTGCTTCGAAGTTGTTTCGTGCTCAGAATATTTATACTCCAGATACTATATTTAGATATAGAGGGTATTGTTGCAATGTATTGCAAGAAGAATTTTGCGTACTATCAAAATTAAACTCTTGTGACAAAAATGCTTGCGTAAAAGTACAAACATACATTTTCTATTTGTAACACTGTTTCTATTATACTTTTCACAAATTCTCAACGTAAAATCCGCCAAAGTGATAACAACTCATTTGCAACTTTAAAACTATTATTTTGCTTTATTGAACTAAGACAATGATTTTCAATCACTTATAAATAAGATAAAATATTTAGCAACGAAAAGCATATTTAATATATATTTAATCAAGTCGTGATAACGTTTCATTTGAAACTTTAAAACTATTCTTTTGCTTTATTGAGCTAAGACAATGATTTTCGTCACTCAAATGTAAAATACAGTATTCAGCAACAAAAACATATTTAAAATATATTTAAAGTCGTGACAACGGATTATTTGAAACTATAAAACTATTATTTTGCATTATTAATCTAATAAAATGATTTACAGTCACTTAAATGTAAGATACAACAGTATTCAGCAAAATAAAGCATATTTAAAATATAATTAAGTCACTTTGGTGAGATTCCGTGTAAAACTGAATTCTAATCTGAATTCTAATATTTTTATATTTATGTGATGATATAATAACCTCTGAAAGATGACATTAATACAAAACATATATATTTCATCTAATTTCTAACTTCACATTTCTCCTAATTCAGATACCAATATTCTTGTTTAACTTTGTTGAAATCATATATCTACTTTCTTATACGTAGTATTGAGAAAATATTGTTTTAACGAAAATTGCCAATATCGAGATATCTGCTAATTTATGTTTTAAGACCTCTTGAACACGTTTTGAATATTTTTGGAGTGTTGTTCATCTGCCTGTAATCGATTTTTTGTGTACACGATGGCGGGCACGAATACTAATAGGCTTTCACAAAACTTTATATCCGGGTTTGTTGTCAAAAACTTGAAAACTTATTTTAAATTTAAATTTTTTATGTAGTGTAGGACAAAATTTGGCATAATCGTGAATAAAAGGATTTATTTATAGAGCAATGGTCACATGGCGTTATAGTTTTAATCATTGTTGTGAAATATAACCGCAATACATTTTTTGTTCGTGACGTCATTAAACCCCGCGAGGGCTAAACATACACTCTAAGACAAAAAAGTCGATGCACCAAGAAAGAATTATCCAAATGATACAAAATTTAGTATGTGTAATGTGAATGAAAAGTAAAAAAATATTAGAATTTCAGACCAATTGGGTGATTTATTGCACTGAAGGATCTACACAAAGTGAGCATGTCAAAATGGTGTTGGTCCACCTCTGACCTTGAAAGAAACTGTTACTCGACGTGGCATTGATGCATAAAGTTTCGAATGGTGTTTTGATGGATATCGTTCCAAATGACCTCCAATTAACGAGGTAATTTGTCTACATTCTGGGATGGTCACAGACGACGTCCCATCTCAGCCTAAATGTGCTCAATAGGCGAGAGATCTGGGGATCTGGCTGGCCAAGGAAGTGTTGAAATCCCAGACCACTCGGCTGACCCAAGGTTTTATAGCAGCAGTTTAAGTGGCCAGGCGGGGGCCAAGGAAGTGTATCGTAATCAAGCAGACAATCAATAGAGAGGCGTGCCGTGTGTGGCCTGGAATTATCTTACTGAAAAGTTAGCCAGGGGGGTCGCGAAAGCAATGGCAATATAACTGGTACTAGAATGTCGCTTTGCTGTGATAGTATCATGGAGAACTATCAAAGGGGCCCGACAATCAAACGAAATGGCACCCCAGACCACAACTCCCTGTTGTCGGGCCCTATGGCGTTTGACAGTAAGAACACGATCCCGACGATGTCCGGGTTGTCTCCAGACACGTCTGAGCCAGTCGTTGGGACTGGGTCATTTTGAAACGATACTCATCCGAGCAATTCCACGTTGATCGGGCTCGGCACCATTGCAATCGCTGTTGACGGTGCATACTGGTCAGAAGTAGGCGGCGTAATGGGTGCCGCAAGTATAGATTCGGCTCCCGCAGTCTTCTATTAATGATCCGGGTGGTCACTTCCGTATTTGTCACATGTTGGATGGTTGATAACGACAAATCTCGTGCTGGCACAACTGCTCTGACAATCGCTCTATCTTCCCATTCTGCCGTCGCTCTAGGCCGTCCGCCGCCAGCTTGCCCCTAAAATCTGCCATTCCGGACTCATTCTTGCAAATATCATCTAATTGCTGCATCGCTCCTACCCAAATGCCGAGCAATACAGCAGTGTGCCCATCCATCCTCATACAGTCCGACCGCATGCCCTCATTCAAACTCCTTCATATTCTCGTAGTGGCAGCAAATTCACCAGAGAGGCATTGTTACAAAGTAGGTAAGAAAAAGCAATCAAAATCCACTGCATGTTTTGTTCCTGAAAGCGAGGTTCGCTCCTTATATACACCACCATGATGCTCAATTTCAATGCGCTGTTGTTCCGACTATCCATTCATTGGCTGCGAATTTTTGATCATTTGCATATTCGGTCGAAAGGTGTTTGCATGTAAAGTTTCATTGATGTCGGATTATTTTGCGAGGAGCGACGAAATTTTTTTGTCTTGGAGTGTATATTTGGCATCACAATCTGGAATTTGTAAATTTTCATTAACATAATACTTTCTAATTACTATATATGAGAAAGTAGATATGTGAATTCAACAAGATTAAACAAGGACATTGCTATCAGAATTAGGAGAAATGTGAAGTTAGAAATTAGATGAAAATGTATGTTTTATATTAATGCCATTTTTTGAAAAATATTTCGATATATACCATACTTGATAATATACCCGCCCACCTGAGGGTATATTTTCAAGTATGGTATAAATCGAAATATTTTCTCAATCCTTTTAAAGTGAATTGTCACACTATAATTGTATTCATTTGGACTCATGATATCGATTTATTTAAATTTTTCTTGTAAAATATAAAAAAAATCTGATGTGGGCAGCACATGACTTTCCTTATATAATGCAATGAATTTACTACTTTTACAGTTAAAAAAATGTTATTCTTATAGTAGATACTCATATTTTTTTCAAGATATTGAATTTTCTTCAATTAGTCGTCAATTTCATTTTATTTAGCGTCATTTTTATCCATATGGCGAGATTTTCGTTAATTAGGCAACATTTAGAAATGTCGCCAAGTTGGCGACATTCCACTAAATTCGTCGCCAAAATCTCGACAAGCGTCATGAACGGAGAAATAAGTTATTCTTACAGCGGATAAATGACTATTGGCTTTCAAATACAAAAGTATTACTCAAAGTATCTTTTCTCGTGAATGGAACGAGTTAGATCCACGAGAATGATGTCACCCAATTTATCGCATGATATCACATATAAAAAGTAAACATGTTTCTTAACAGTTAATATTTTATTTTAATTTATGGGATATTTTGATAAATTTATTTGAAAAATGTCCAATATCTCGAGAACGGTTCATGCTAGAGTTCTAAAGTTTATGTCAATCGTTTTCTAAGGAAAAATTACATAAGAAATGTCTATTTGAGTAACTTTATCAAAGGTTTTAATGTTTTGATAATTTTTTTAAAATTTTACTCGAAAATTCAAGGGGGTTCTGAACATTCGATTATGTTTTATAGTAATAGGCTTCCAGTACTCACAGATTGTGATTTCTGTACCAAATTTCATTCGAATCGCTCCATTCGTTCGTGAGATATCATCTCCACAGGCTTACTGAGACAAACACACATACTTTCACACACACACAGACATCACTTCAAAAATGTTCGATTCGTGATCAGGAATGCTTGAAACGTGTTTTCCCGTAGAAAACTCGAATTCGAATTTTCGACCCCGTCACAATACTTTCCTTATACATTATGTATATAAGGAAAGTAAAAAAGGACATTATGTATATAAGGAAAGTAAAAAAGGACATTATGTATATAAGGAAAGTAAAAAAGGACATTATGTATATAAGGAAAGTAAAAAAGGACATTATGTATATAAGGAAAGTAAAAAAGGTTACTAAATAGGGACCCTTACATGAGAAAGTGGAAATGAGTCAGAATGTAGTTAATTTTAAGTTTAAACTAAGGTATTGCAAAAGGAAAAAATGGGGAGAAATTGAAAATATAAAGCTGTAGAACAAACCGTTTATAGATCCCAAGTCAGTGACAAAACTACATATTTTTTTTTCTACTTCTGAACTTTCTGTCAAGTAAGAGCCTTCACAAGCGTAGTCTTTGGAATATTTAATTACCTCTAAATGGGTAAAAACTTTTTTTTTCTCTTTTTACTAAAATACACGAGTATTGGATAAATTAAAATAATTCCTTCGCATCGATAAACTGTTCACTTCGGGAAATAAAAAAAGTCAAAATTTGTTTGACAACCGTGTCCGACGATGTCAATTATCTGTAAGGGTTGCTATTTTCTTCCACATTGAGGAGCTTTCCTCCGAGGACAATCGAAAAAGAAATACGAGCAGAAGGAGGAGGAAATATTTTTTTTTGCATTGTCCTTATTCTGGGTATAATCATACTTATTTTTAGAATAATAAGTATCTCAATTTTTACAAGCGAGGTTTTTAAAACTCTTCAATGATGGACACTTCGGTTCATTTTTTAAAATGATTTATTTTAATCTTATTGTTTAATGATGAAGGGGTTTAGAAGTTTTCTAGCTATCCCCTTATATGCATTTTTAAGCTTGAAGATCTCAAATATGTTTTTTTCTTCAGAAATACTTAATTGCTTATATTACGTATAGTTTTTCTTTTTGAAATTTTTGGCGAAGTAATTGGGATAAGACTTTTTCCAACTTGCAGAGGGAGTTGTTTTGCTTTTTGCAATTTCTGTATGTTTATAAGAATTTAAATAATGAACCGCTCTTGCAAAGCAATTTAGAGTTTTGACTTTAATTTTTAGGTGGTTTCATTACATTTCAGAAAGGAAAAACAGGCTAGATTTCCAAATTGTTATAAAAACTTCCTTGAAGTTCGTAATTAGGGTATTATCTATACGCTGGCGCGTGATTGTTTTCTGTCAAACTAAAAGATAACTGAAATCGCACAAAAGTAGAAAAAAAATAATTCTTCGAAGACCTAAGATAATATACTACTGTTATTTCGAATAGGTCAGACGGTCTGGGTAGAGAAGGGTAGAAAAACTAGAATTATGAAGTTCCACCTCGACTATTTGACCAGTCATAAATGATCCAAGATGCAAAACCTCCAAATAGCCAAGCCGTTGAAAATGGCTGAAAAAAGAGGAAAGTTGTACTGTACATGAACTGAAAAGAGGAGCTGTACCGAGTTTTGTGCTGCCATTTCTAGTTTATCTTATGGTTGTCGAAAAGATATTACATGTCGGCTGGTGACTGTTAATCAAGGATATATGAGTATATTGTTCCCGCAATTGCAACCTCTGGAATTTCTTGTGTGCATGTAGGATACAAGGATGAGTCCCAATTTATGGATAACTAACACGTGCAACGTAAACAGGAACAGTATACAGTCAAACTGCATTTAAATGATGCTCCACTAATTTCACAGCTGCTACTATTCTCAAAACAGTGACAAAAACCGCAGTCCAATGTAGCTTGTATCACGTCGACTGATGATTGTGAGTGATGATTCCTTTTATAGATTCGCTACAGAAACATCTGAAATTCTCTTATATCACGTGGAATTATAGTTATTTTCAAGTGCTTCTCGTATTTTCTCTAAGTCGATAAATGTTACCAAATTGGAGATAAATAGCCAAATCTGATACCCCTCCTCTAACTTCAAGGTTTGGCAACCTCAGACTGAAGCCATGAAAACGGATGACTTTACGGTTGTTTTCTTCGTCTGGTCTTCGAAAAGACCAATGTAAGGAGGTGAAATATTACACATTCGCGACAATATTTAAGTGGCAGGGTTACAGTCACGCCATAATAGATTTTAAATAAATACATGTTGGAATGTGAATTTGCAACCTCACTTAAAGTTTCATTTATACACTTTTTTCCAAAAAAAAAAGCAGCACGAAGGAAGTAGTGACTGTTTTTATTGAAATTGTCTTGTTTTTATTGAAATTGTCTTGTTTTTATTGAAATTAAATATGCTTAAAGCTCATACACAGGTAACGAAATGATTACAAAATGAAGACCGCAGGACCCATCAATGGTTAGCGATTGCACATTGAATGGCAATGCATGCTTGTATACGTCTAGCTAAGGAGCGATAAAGTTTCCTAATGTCATCCTGCGATACATTCTGTCATGCATTCCTCAACTGTTGCTCCAGATCTGTAACACTTCGGGATGCCTGAATCTGGCAAGAGCATCTCCACCATAAAATATAGCACCCCCACCATCACACCAGGGGTAATTGCTGTGTGCCTATGTAAAACAAAGGCTGATTGGGACCACTAGCCCTGGCGGCTCCACACACCTTCCCGATGGTCATCTGCTAAAGGACTGAAACGTTATTCATCGCTGCGATCACTATGCGATGCCAATCTGCTAGCAACCATGATGCTCGACCACGACACCACTCCCAATGACTCTGTCATGGACATACGTCTTAAAGGCCGCCGTGAGCGTAAACCCAGTTCAGCCAAGCGCTGTGAGGTGGTCGAAGGTTCCACGTGTGGTATGGAAGAGACTGTAGCACGTTAAATGGCGGACAATGATGCCGTTGGGGCAGTTTGGACCTGTCGCAAAATCATCAAATCTTGCCTCGCATTCGTGCACCTTGGCCTTCCAGAGCCTTCAGTCCGACGATGAGTTCCTTGTAGCAAACATTGCTGCCAGCATATTTGCACAGCACTGTCCGTTCGGTGCAGGTGGTGGCCTATTAGTTGGTATGACCAGCCAGCTACTCGCATCCCGACTGTACGACCACGTTCGAACTCGTCTAATTGCTTATAATGTCTTTGGCAACGTCGTAACGGCATTATTGGCTGTGTCTCCACGGAACTGCAACGCCGATAACGAACAAAGATAAACCGTCCACATTTTTAACCTTTTTATAGGATGCTGGTTGCGTAGTAGAAACGCGTGCGATGACCGAAGTTAACACTCATTGGCCTTGCAAACTTAATCATTTGCATACTTGGTATAAAGTAATTTGCATGTAAAATTTTGAGATGATCGGATGCCATTTTAGGAGTGCTTCGTTTTTTTGCAAAAGAGTATATATTGAGAAATAATTTCCTAAGTGATGACCTTAATGTATGATTTTGTTGATTACTTTAATAGAGTTTCTCAGTATGAAAATAAGCAGAATGTCATCTGGAACGATATACATTTTCCAAGATATGGAGATATGCAAACAATTTTAAACACAAGTCGATCCGATCCTGTGAGAGGACTTGGTAGATCTTAAAATGATAATACGTCAAAATAGTTTAAAGAATATGGCATTAATGTCGAAACTGAGAAAAATGTTTCTATTTCTACCATCTAATGTATTT